>CAIGQZ010001345.1:13986482-13997108 GCA_903798205.1 Danio tinwini | reverse complement strand
ATTATTATTATTATTATTATTATTATTATTATTATTATTATTATTATGATCTGATCTCTGACCGTATGTCTTGGACACTCGGAAAAAGAGAGGGGCAGAGCTGTCAACTGATCACCACCTGGTGGTGAGTTGGATCCGCTGGCAAGGGGGGAAAGCTGGACAGACCTGGCAGGCCCAAGCGTATTGTAAGGGTCCTCTGGGAATGTATGGCTGAACCTCAAGTCAGAGGGATTTTTAACTCTCACCTCCGGAAAAGCATTAACCAGATTCCGAGGGAGGCTGGAGACATGGAGACTGAGTGGTCCATGTTCTCCGACTCCATTGTTAACGCAGCCGTGAGGAGCTGTGGTTGTAAGGTCTGTGGTGCCTGTCGGGGTGGCAATCCATGAACTCGGTGGTGGACACCAGAAGTAAGGGATGCCGTCAAGCTGAAGAAGGAGTCCTACAGGGCTTGGTTGGCTTGTAGGACTTCCCAGGCAGCTGACGGGTATCGACAGGTCAAGCGTGCTGCAGCCCGGGCGGTTGTGGAAGAAAAAACTCGGGCCTGGGAAGAGTTCGGGTAGACCATAGAGAAAAAGTATCAGTCGGCCCCAAATTGATTCTTTCAAACTGTCTGACGCCTCAGCAGGGGAAAGCAGACAGTGGTACACTGGTCCAGGCGGTGGTACACTGGACCAGCTCTATACCCTCTCCAGGGTGCTCAAGGGTTAATGGGATTATGCCCAACCAGTCCACATGTGTTTTGTGGACTTGGAGAAGCATTCAACCGTGTCCCTCATGGCATTCTGTGGAGGGTGGAGAGTAGGAACAGAGAACAGAACAGAGTAGGAGTCTGGTTTGCATTTCTGGCAATAAGTCAGACTTGTTTCCAGTGCATGTTGGACTTTGGGAGGGCTGCCCCTTATCACCAATTCTGTTCATATTTTTTATGGACAGCATTTCAAGGCACAGCCGTGGGCTGGATAGGTTCCAGTTCGGGGACCACAGGATTTCATCTCTGTTATTCGCAGACAATGTTGTTCTGTTGACTTCATCGAACATAGACCTTCAGCATGCACTGGAGCGGTTTGCTGCCGAGTGTGACGCGGCTGGGATGAGGCCATGGTGCTCTACCAGAAGAAGGTGGTTTGTCATCTCCAAGTTGGAGGAAAGACCTTACCCCAGGTAGAGGAGTTCAAGTATCTTGGGGTTTTGTTGACGAGTGAGGGAAGGATGGAACGTGAGATTGACAGGCAGATTGGTGCAGCGGCAGCAGTAATGCAGTCGATGTACCGGTCCATTGTGGTAAAGACGGAGCTGAGCCAAAGGCAAAGCTTTCGATTTACCGGTCAATCTACTTTCCTACTCTAACCTATGGTAATGAGCTTTGGGACATGCCCAAAAGGACAAGATCTTGGATACAAGCGGCCAAAATGACTTTGCTTCGCAGGGTGGCAGGGCGCATCCTTATGGATAGGGTGAGGAGCTCTGACACCCAGGAGGAGCTCGGAGTAGAGCCGATGCTTCTCCACATCGAGAGAAGTTAGCTAAGGTGGCTTGGGCATCTGTTTCGGATGCCTCCTGGACGCCTACCCAGGGAGCTACACAGGGAGTATTGGAAACAAGGAGTACATGCAAACTCCACACAGAAATGCCAACTGACCCAGCTGGGATTCGAACCAGCACCTTTCTTGCTATGAGGAGACGATGCTAACCACTGTGCCACCGTGCCACCATTATTATTAAATGCTAATTAAAATGACTGGAAAATCACTGGACTAATTTTACCAATCATGCATGTGACCCTGGACCACAAAATCAGTTTTAGTGCCAATAATTGCCAGAGATACAGTTACTGAATTTGAGAATAAAAAAAATCTAAATACTGAGACAATCACCTTAAAATTTGTCTATACAAAGTGTTTAGGAGTGCACATTTTATCTTTACTTAATATTCTAATGATTTTTGCATAAAAGAAAATAATTTCTGTTCCATTATGCTATCAGGCATATTTATTTACTTATTTATTTATTTATTTATTAGTTTTATTCTCCTCCTATAGGGGATGGGTGAGGTTTGGGGCTGTTTGAGGGTTTGACCAGTTCATGCTTACTCTTGTACCTGTTACATATTCATTTGTAGCTGATCAAGAATTCATTCATTCATTCATTCATTCGTTCATTCATTCATTTATTCATTCATTTTCTTTTTGGCTTAGTAATCAGGGGTTGCCACAGCGGAATGAGCCACCAATTTATCCAGCAATATGAACCAGCGACCTTCTTGCTGTGAGGCGACAGCACTGCCTACTGCGCCACTGCGTCACCCTATGTCACCTATTATTATTTTATTTTTATTTATTTTTCTATGCTTTTTAAAATGATTAGAAATTCACAGGACTAAATGTACCAATCATATATGTGACCCTGAACCACAAAACCAGTTTAAAGTGCCAATATTTGACAGAGATACAATTACTGAATTCGAAAATTTAGAAAAAATATCAAAATACTGAGAAAATCACCTTAAAATTGTATATACAAAGTGTTTAGCTGTGCACTATTCAAATGCTTATTGGCATAAAGGGAAAACAATTTGGTCAATTTGGATTTTCCCTTACAATGTATTCTTGGGTATTGCTAATGATATACCCTTGCAGACTGGTTTTGTGGTCCAGGGTCACATGTTTCATATGAAAATCACCATCCTTCAATGTACATGGTGAAAGTTATTGTCATTGATCCATCACAGTAGGTTTGGTCTTATTATTGTCTGCACACTCAATTAAGCCATAGATCAAAGAAAAGCTGATCCACCGTTCTTCTCCATCAAGATGTGCTCCCCCTTCAACCTGCAACATTAGGAATTCTTTTTGCATCGAGAAAAGAAGGAAAAAGAAAAAAAAACACTTAAGTTGCTCATTTTCCAAAGGCAGGTATTTGATCAGTAGTCATAAATTAAAGGTACGGGGGTGCAAATTACCGCATGAGGATTAGATAAAAGCAGCTCTCTGTCATAAGGTGGCATCTTCAAAGCGCCCCTGGTTAAGCAGCACACAACAGCACGCCGCCGATGCCTGGCATGGCCCGCTGCCGGATGACATCTTTCTGTGCATTACAGGGGCTGTGCTAACCGTGGGGGCCAAACAGCTGCTGATGGAGGTGTGCAAACACAAATAAATCTACATCTGTGAGCAGAGACTCTGCCACCGGCTCATCACTAATGCATTGGATGAGTAGGCCGCATATGGCCTGAGATATACAGGCGAGAGGAGGGGGTCTGAGCAAAGAGACTTCACCCAGAAAGGAAAGTTCCGTCACTGTTTACTCAGCTTTAAGTAGTTAGAAATTTTAATGCATGTCTTTGTTTTATACTATCACATACATCTTTTTATGCAATTAATTTAAAGCAATAGTCCAACCATGAAAATGCTGATATCATTTACTCAGTCACAAGCAAGGCCTAAATTTCTTATTTTAAATTTCTTTTTCATTCTTCATTTAGGTGTATAAACATTTAAATTAGGGCAGCAAGGTGGCGCAGTGGGTAACACAATCGCCTTACAGCAAGAAGGTCACTGGTTCGAGCCCAAGCTGGGTCAGTTGGCATTTCTGTGTGGAGTTTGCATGTTCTCCCCGTGTTCACGTGGGTTTCCTCTGGGTGCCTCGGTTTCCCCCACAGTTCAAAGACATGTGGTTTAGGTGAATTGGGTAAGCTAAATTGTTCGTAGTGTATGTGTGTGTATGGATGTTTCCCAGTGATGGATTGCAGCTGGAAGGGCGTCTGCTGCGTAAAACATGTGCTGGATAAGTTGCTGGTTTATTCCATTGTGGTGACCCCAGTTTAATAATAGGACTAAGCCGAAAAGAGAATGAATGAACATTTAAATGATCTGAGCAATGGTAAACAATGAGCACCCTGAACACTAAGGAAAGTAAGTTAATATGTGCTGTGTTAATATTACTGTTAAAGCTTTATTATGTTAAATTAAAGTTAATGATGTTGTTGTTTTCACAACATTGTTGATTTGACTTTTGCAGAAATTCCTTTCATTAACAAAATTTAATTCAGCAATAGTGTGAAAACAGCAGAAATGAAGGCATACATGCAATGAAATCATATAAGCAATGCCATAAAAGTGTCTAAGCAATAAAATCCCCTTTCTACACTGTAAAAAAATATCTGTTAATTAACAGTTTCTGTATTTTGTGTTTTCTGTTTATTTACGGTTGTTAATTGCTGATCTCTGCTCCGTCGACTTTTGATGTTGAAAATTCAACTCTGTTTAACAAAGTGACCTTTATTGACATTTTAGTGGTTTTAAATAATAATATAATGTAAAAGAAATTATATATTAATAAATGAATCTGTAAAATAACAGAAAAAATACCGGGAAAGCTTATTACAAGGTTTTTGCAGCATAAAATACAACACCAACCCAGACAATATATCACTTTAAACTGTTAAAAATGTTCATAAAAGTCATTTGTTCCATATTTTTAAGGTTAAAAGTTGTCAGAAGAAAGATCAAGGTCTTATAATGCGATTCAAAATCATAAATAATAAAAAATAAAAACATGAATCACAAAATATGGAAAACTTTATGGATATTTTTTACACTGTATAAACACAATATCTTTAAAGAATTGTGATTTTTGGGTGATTGGTCCTTTAGTAGTGATTGCGGAATCAGATCTGTGAACGATTTTAGTATGGGAAAATTCAACAGCATATATATTTTTGGAATGACATAAGGGTGATTAAATAATGACAGCATTGTAATTTTGAACTGTGAACTGTGAATTATTCCATTACACTTATACACTCTCAGAAACAAAAGCTGTTATTGCTGTGGTACCTTTTCAGCATCTTAAGATATTGAAGTTAGAATTATTAGCCCCCCTTTGATTTTTTCCCTTTTTAAAATATTTCCCATATGATGTTTAGAGCAGGGAAGTTTTTCACAGTATGTCTGATAATATTTTTTTCTTCTGGAGACAGTCTTATTTGTTTTATTTTGGCCAGAATAAAAGCAGTTTTACATTTTTTAAACACCATTTTAAGGTCAAAATTATTAGCCCCTTAAGCTTTTTTTCTATAGTCTACAGAACAAATCATCATTATACAATAACTTGCCTAATTATCCTAACCTGCCTAGTTACCCTAATTAACCTAGTTAAGCCTTTAAATGGCTCTTTAAGCTGTATAGAAGTGTCTTGAAAAATATCTAGTCAAATATTATTTACTGTCATCATGTCAAAGATAAAATAAATCAGTTATTAAAAATGAGTTATTAAAACTATTATGTTTAGAAATGTGTTGAAAAAATCTGCTCTTCATTAAACAGAAAATGGGGGGAAAATAAACAGGGGGGCTAATAAATCAGGGGGTAATAATTCTGTCTTCAATTGTATATATATATTAGTGCCCTAAGTGTACATATTAGTACCTAAAAAGGTAAAGGTGCAAAAGCGCAACTTTGAGGAATAAATGTGGACCCAAAAGTCAACCATAGGAGCAACCTAAATAAATAATTTAAATGAAAACTACACCTAAAATAATAAAAAAAATCAACTTTATTACTGGGAACTGTACAAAATTAGGTTCAAATTTATTAATTTAGGTAACAAGCAAATGTCTCTTTTAAACGTTTTTACACTTTTACTTTGTACTTGAAAAGGTATCGTTACACATATTTTTTACCTTTATTTCTGAGAGTATGCCTAATATACTAAATTATTCAGAGGGGAGGCATGTAGAAGCACCTGCATCCATTTAAAGAAACATACTGGTGTTTTTACCCGTAGAAAATATGCTATAGTCATCCCTCACATTCATCTCTTCCATGTGAATCCATGTGTCATCACTGTCAGAAGCAAATGTCATCTCTATTTCAACAGCTTGTCTCGGGAAGAAAGAACAATTGTGATCTGCATCGCTTCAACACAGAATGTAGAACCACTCCAACCAAACAAAATACCCTGCACCTGGGCTGTTATGATTGGCTTTGATTGGTGGTTAAACAGTTTTTTTCTCACTTCATCTTCAGTTAAAAAAAACAAAAAAAAACAGTCCCTATATATGAGATATCAAAGTTAAACTCTGGATGAGTCTTCTTGCTTGTCTGTTTTTCCTGCATCTTAAATGTCATTAAGTCTGACATCATGACAACTGAGATTTTACAGTCTGACATGAATCATATTTGTACAGTCTGAAAAGCTACAGTATTAAAAGCACATAGTCTAAGCCCTGTTTAAATAATATTCTACCAATATTCTGTAAGTAGAACTTTTGCAAACTGTGATTGACCCAGATTATCTTTGTTCAAATCTTTAACCCTGGGTTATGAAACCCCACACTGGAAAATGATGAGGTGTTACATCTTTTTTATGTTAATCTGCACTTGTACATGGTTAAAAAAAACAGTTAGTTGACTATACTACAAAATGTAAGTAAACTTGATGCTTTTCAAGCATTTAGCTGGTTTTACTTGTGAGATCCTTAACGTTATTAAGTAAATTAACTGTGCATAATTATAGAAAATTGAAACTAAAACATTCCAAGTTAGAATGGGTTTGCTTGTTACAAAGCAGCTTGTTACAGTGCATTATGATTTTCTTAATTAGAAAACACCAGTTGAGCTCATTTTTGTAAGGCTAGTTGTTTGATCCCAGCATGCTTAATAATTTGCTTTAGACTCCAGAAAAACATGTAGAAGTTTATTGTTAATTTATGTGTTTTTTGTACAAGATTATAAGGAGAGATTTATTTAATTTAATCCTCTGTTATGATTACCTTTAAAAAGATTTCTGTTATGTCTGCATTTTGGGAAGGTCATCATTATTCTGAAAAGCAAAAGCTGTGCTTATGTTGAAAATGGGTCCACAAATATTAATTACACAAACTTATGAAAGGAGAGTTTCATTGTGATGCCAGTGAAGAACTATTTTTGCCGACCTTTTAGTAACTAGGTCATTAAAGTTTTTTTTTCACTATTATAGGGCACTTTTTACTACTATTGTGTAATAAGATGTGTCTATGATTGTTGAAGGTTCTTTGTGAAACAATCAATGTCAATAAAGAGCATTTATTTTTAAGAGTGTATATATAAATTTTTAAGTGTATTTATTTTTAAACTGTAATTGGAGGGTTTAAGCACTTTTTGGTCTTTGAATGGCAATCGAGTGTCCAACATTGCACTTTTTTCCCTAGTTTGCCACTTGAATTATTCATATTTATCAGTATGATGTATTTTATAATAAAATTAGACATTTTCTTGCAAAATAATTAAACATTCATAAATAAGTAGTTTATTTTTTTAATTCTGAAGTACATTAAATAATATCAAGTACTTAGACTCAAGCAAAATATAAAAAAAGGATTAATACTGGAGTAAAATTTTACCAGGGTATCTATACTTTTATCAAGTGCATGCCTGGTCCACCAATAGCACAGAATAGTGCACAAACTGGGATGCACCATGCATGTAAAAGGGTCACGTGCTTCCTTTAACAAATGGCAATGCAAAGTAGCAAACAGGGATGTAGGAATGGCAGTTTATGAATATTACGAATTATTTTTAAAGCATGGGTAAATTATGAAGTGTATAATGTTACCCAAGATAACCCCAGATGCAGGGTTTAGAATAATGACTTAACCATTTCAAGTTTGAAAAGCCCTTATTTGTGATTTCCACAGAGTAAATCTTTCCGTCATGTTCTCAAACTGAGATACAGCAGTCATATGTGTAATTGGTACACAGTTATCAAAGCTTGACATGTCATTTACGTGTAATTCTGAGCTTCTAAGGAAATTGGCTGGGGTCCATGCACCGCACAATACCCACATTAACTCGACATTGTCAGGTGTTCTCACTGTTTATTTTCTTTTGTTTTCTCTGTGTGCAATGTGTATTTGATTGATAATCCGCCTGTTCTTTCCTTTTGTTTTCAGCCGGGCTTGTATATTATTTATATTATGTTGCCTAAGTCTGACAGCTATTTTAGGGAATTAGTCTTTAGTCTTTAAGGGGTTTAAAGAACATGATCCATAAATAAACAATAACCCCCTCGCACCGTAAATTAGTAATAATTCATTTTCAATTTCAGAAACGGTATTTGCACACACCAACATCTGCTGTGTGTTTGACTTCAGTGCATTTTAATAAGCGTCACAGTAAAAAAAAGTACTACAGATTTAAAATCCACATTGGGAAAAAAGGTATTTGGCCTTTAATTTAAAGTTATTAATAAAATAATACACTCCAGACATTAAAAAATCAACAGTTCCTCTTAAATTATAATAGCAATACTAAAAAAAATGTAAAGTTTTTATTTTCACTTTCTACCATTTTTAATAATCCTTTCTTATTGCAAGAATCAAACATCATACAAGAATCAAACAACTTCACTTTTATCATCAGTGTGATTTATGAAATACTCTCATGCTCATTCAGGGTGCAATTATTTACAGTTTTTCTCAATTGCTAAAACACAATTTCACCATTTTTCTTGATTGCTTTGATGCAGCCATCAACTAAAACTCCACATTTTCAAAACAGTTAACACACAGGCTTAAACAGCGGTGCTCATGGTCAAAATGACAAAATGCTCTAACCGTGTCAAAACATTTAAAATATGCAACAAAAGCTCATTTTACCTTCAAACAACACAACTCGCAAACAAGTATATGAGCTCTTTTAATCAATCACTACTCAATGACAACAAAATACAGAACTCAGTGTGAATCAGTGCACTATTGCTTGTCATTGTAGCCTATTGCCCATGCCGTTTGTTGTCTTTCTGTTTGGGCTGACAAATTGGCCTTTTTGCAAAGAATTGGATCCAGAATAAGAAATGCTTTGATTATATTTATATTGAATTCATGACAATTTTTCAAACTGTGGCCAAAAACTGAAATATTGTTACAGTTTTTCTCATTTGCTAAGATACGCTCAGTGAAACTAGGATACACATAAACTTCATCATCACTATCCCATCAGAGCAGAAGATATGTCTTGCAAATGTGCAAACTCTTTCTCATTGGATTGACACATTTTCGCCAACATTAAAAAAAAACACTTAACACAGATGTTATTCAAGCTGTCCAAAATCCATTGTTTTAGCTATGGTAACCAAACAGAAACTGTATATTCCTAACCATTAGAAACAACCAACATCAGTATGAAATCACTGAACCACTGGTTTGACACACCTTCACACAAATCTTCAATTAGCAACCTTATCAAAACAGTGGAAGGTCTGTGTTGTTCTGTGCCAGCATGGATGGAGGAGGTCAACAGTGGCTATGTCTTATACTCACAATAGATTTGACTGTATTTTGGTTTACATGTGTTTTCTCTAATATTTACAGTATTTTATTTGTCTGTTTTTTTTTTTTACAGTAACAGTATTTCAGTTTTCAGCCACAGTTTGAAAAATGTCATAAATTTAATATAAATTTAATCAAAGCATTTTTATTCTGGATCCAATTTTTTGCAAAAAAGCAAACTGACAGCCCAAATAGAAAAACAACAAACGCCATTGGCAATAGGCTACAATGGCAAGCAATGGTGCAGTGAGTCACACTCAGTTCTGTATTTTGTATTTTGTTGTCCATTGTGAAATGATTAATTGAAAGAGCTCATATACTTGTTTGCGAGTTGTGTTGTTTGAAGGTAAAAGGAGCTTTTGTTGCATATTTTAAATGTTTTGACATGGTATGTGCATTTTGCACGCAAAATGTGTCATTTTGACCATGAGGGCCACTGTTTAGACCTGTGTTAACTGTTTTGAAAATGTGTAGTTTCAGTTGACGGCTGCATCAAAGCAATCAAGAAAAACTGTAAAAAACAAAACAGTAATAAAATTCTGTAAATATTAGAGAAAAGACATGTAAACCAAAATACAGTCAAATCTATCGGACTAGAAGACATGTTGACCTCTTCCATCCATGCTGACAAAGAACAACACAGACCAGCCACCTTTTATAAGGTTTGCAGACTAATTGAAGATTTGTGTGAAGGAGTGTCAAACCTGTGCTTGAGGGATTTCATACTAATCTTGATAGTTTCTAATAGTTAGGAATAGATGGTTTCTGTTTGATTAACTTAGCTAAAACAATAAAGTGTGCACTGCTTGAATAACACATGTGTTAACTGGTTTGCAAAATGGTGGGGAAAATGTGTCAACCCATTGAGAAAGGGTTTACACATTTGCAAGACATGTCTTCTGCTCTGCTGGGATAGTGATGATAAAAATGGAGTGGTTCCTAGTTTCTTTAACCAGGTCAAAGCAAACAAAAAACTGTAAACACAAAATCTTTGGCTTTTCTTGCAAAATGAAACATTTGCCTCAAAACTTTTGTATTCAAAATCAAGCACTGCTCTCAAATAATAAACAAAGACCATTTCAATGAGGTGATGTCATTGGCCCATGAACATTTCCTGCTTGTTGTCAAACTATTTCATATCTGTAACAAGAGGCGATTCAATCATAACTTGATTTTATAACAGCTATCATAACATTATTTATCAATACATGGAACTTTTTGGGTTCTCAGAAGCTATAGAAATTTAAAATGTAAAACGAGGAAATACATCAGGACCATTGTTATTGTTTACATCCCTCAAAATGGTCTATAGAATT
>CAIGQZ010001345.1:13945227-13982786 GCA_903798205.1 Danio tinwini | reverse complement strand
TTATATTATATTATATTATATTATATTATATTATATTATATTATATTTTACCTTGAAACATTTTTCAGGATTATTTGATGAACAAAAAGTTTACCAGCATCTTTTGTCATCAAGTTATTGCATCTTTCAAGAATTTTTTTTAAATCTTACTGACCCCATCCAGACTTTTGAACAGTAGTAGTGTCTATCAAATAGTCCTTCTTCCAGTGAAACCGAGTGCTTGAGATTGAATGTCTGGTCTTCAAACAGGACGTCTTTTCAATATGTGAGAGTTCAAAGTGCTGAAGGAGTCTTCAAAGCCGGAAGACTGAGCAAATTTCTTTCAGATGGCAACTTTCAGAGCTGGTCACGTGACTTTGTGTGGGTCAAAGCCCCAAATTGCTCCGGTTTGCCATGCATTGTTGCTGTGGGATTAAGCAGTCAGTGTGTATTTAAATGACAGACGAGGCAGATCAGGGCTGAGGAAGAGAGTTGTTCCTCGCTGTAAAGTCTTCAGTCTGGTTTATACACAGTTCCAGTTCCCCCTCCATTTCACTCTTTCCTTTCGTCTTTCGTCTCTGGGAGTGCAGGCGCATGTCAAGCGATTGTTGAATTGAAATATTGATGTAGAATATCAAAGCATGAGCTATAGCTCCTGTGTTTCCTGAACTAACCGAAAGCTGCTTTGATCACAGGCTCCTGTGATCTGACTTCTGAAGTTGTTAAGAGTACTGAAAAACAAAATGCAAACAAACTTCAAGTGCCCCTGGTAATGATAAAAGTTTCTCTGACAAGAGGATTTTGCCGCTTTTTTCCTTTTCACACACAATTGATGGAATTCCATCTTACATTAATGCAAATGGACAACTGCTAAAAATATTTCATATATGCAAGAATTATGTTTTTAACTTTTCTTTCATGCATTTGCAGTATCACGTCTGAACATTTTATGTACTGTTACTATTCTAACTTGAATTATCAAGCTTTCACTTGTGCTTGAGCGTTTAATTGTAAAAGAAAAAGATTTAAATATGTTAGGTTAATGCTTGATCAGCAGTAATGCACTCTAACAATAATGTATTTGTGTTTCTTCAAGCTGTGTGCTTTGTTCATCTTTCTTTCTTTGTACAATTATAATATATTCATTCATTCATTTTCCTTCAGCTTAGTCCCTTTATTCATCAGGGGTCGCCACAGTGGAATGAACCGCCAACTTATCCAGCATATGTTTTACGCAGCGGATGCCCTTCCAGCTGGAATCCAGTACTTGGAAACATCCATACACTTTCACACACATACATACACTACGGTCAATTTAGCTTATCCAATTCACCTCTAACGCATGTCTTTGGACTGTGGTAGAAAACTGGAGCACCCAAAGGAAACCCGGCCAGGACTCTAACCAGCGACCTCAGTTGTAATTTATGTTCTGTTTAATTATATATTTTTATTTCCGAGCAAAAAGAAATGATTATCAAATGTTTTTTTACCACTAATAGCTAAATGTCATTCAGTTTAATAATAATTTATATACAAAAAATATATGTTAAGAGGCATTTTACGAACAATATTAGCTTGATTACATTTAGTTACATTTTCTAAGTATCAAATGACCAATTAATTGTAATTAAACTAAATATGTTCGATATTTGCCACTATCTGTCAAACCTGTAGGATTTACTCATTTTTCAGCAAGAAGTTTTTGATCATTTATAATAAATTATTCACATTAGTTGCAGTAGAATTCACATCAAATTAGCAAATTAACCTTACAGGTCATTTCAAATGACATGACATGAAACTGACTACACAAGTTAAATCTTGATCATTAAATTGGGTTAAGTCTTGTTCAATTAACACAATTGTTGTCATTATTTATCAATTATAGGTTTTTACAGTGAATATTTATTTTCACTAATATTTATGTTATGCTGAATGCCAGTGTGGAATACTACTTCAGCCATACTTAGAATTTTAATTACTTTTTTCAGTTTTTGACAAGTTATAATTAAATTAGACACTTGCTTTTATTATGACATTTTTTTGTGGTCCAGCTAGGACTCGAACCAGCAACTTTTTTGTGGTGAGGTAAACATGCTAACCACTATAGCCATCGTGGCGCCCAGCACTACAGTCATCAACCGAATGATCAAAACTCACAATTAACCATATGAAAATGTACGATTTTTTTTAAGAACGCACAAAAGCCATCTCTAACACTGCTCTTACACAAGCCAGTAATTAAGAATAGCCACTACTTCTTTAAAATACTCTGATTGTGTTAGAAATAATAACATAATATAAAAATAATAAGTCATATATTCAGGTTCCTTGACTACAAATATTTGAGGCACAAACAAACAAATATAAATTAGAGGTTTCCAGAAGGGTCTCCTCAACAGAATCTCAGCAATATTTATGTACCTCACAATTAAAAGTGTTTTAAGTTAATTAGAAGTTATTCAATTATAAGTTAATGCAGCTTTCCTGGATTTTTTTATTTATCTGACCCTAGACTTTTAAACAGTAGTGTTTTATTATGTGTTTTAAAGATCTATTGGTTGTAACCCGCTCATTCTGAAAACGTAGCCCTATATATGTTTCTGGAGATTGCGGATTATGTGCCAGATATACGTATGGCTGCATTTCATCTTTAAAATGAATGCTACGGGGTGGTTCCTTTACACACATACCAGCTGACCACTTACCTCTATATGGATGGCGTTTTCGCTGTTACCAGCTTGTCTAGTTAGCCTACCATGTATGTCGGTGGACTTAAGGTGCATAGGGGAGTTGACCATGACAACAGGGTTCAAGTTCGGCCAAGAACGGTTCCAGAAAGCGGGTAAGACAAAAACAGAAGCCAAAAAATAAAATGAACAAGTAAATAACAGGGTAAGAATGTAGTAAAATGTAAAAATGTGGTAACAATCAGGTGAGGGCTTTTCTTTTTTGTCTGGATTGCTTCTGAAAACTGTCAGTTGAGTTTAGGGAAATGGGTGAGCGGGTTAATCTGTGCTTTTGAAAACACTATTGGTTGGGTTTAGGGAAGAAGGAGGGTGGATCAGTCAGTCAGTAAGTTGCTCAGTCAGTCATTTAGTCATTCAGTCAGTCATTTAGTCATTCAGTCAGTCAGTCAGTCGACAGCGGCCTCTGGTGGATTTACGCGAGAACAGCAGGCACGAATGGCATTTGCGAGAAAATTTAAGAAAAGCATATACAGCAGGCCTCTGGTAGATTTGCGAGTATGAATCGACATGGTCCTTTTAACCCAAATATGGGTAAAATATAGTCCAACTCCATGGTTGTGTTAAATTGTATGTGAAAATTCTAACCCAAACACTGGGTTAATCCGTATTTTTACCCAAATTTGAAGTTTTTAGAGTTTTGTGACAATTACAGTGAAAGCTTATTGTAATTAAATCAAATATTTCCACAAATTCATCAGTAATAAACTGTTTTAAAGATCCATTCTATGACTTACATGCTTCTTTTAAGGTAAATTTGGGTAAAATATGGACCAACTCCATGGTTGTGTTAAATTTAATTTGAAAAATTTAACCCAAACACTTTGTTAATCCTTTTTTTCCCAAAATTTTGTTTTTAGAGTTTTTAGAGTAAAAGACAATTTGGGACAGTTACAATTTAAGCTTATTTCATTCATTCATTCATTTTCTTTTCAGCTTAGTCCCTTTATTAATCAGGGGTCACCACAGCGGAATGAACCGCCAACTTATCCAGCATATGTTTTACGCAGCGGATGCCATTCTATCTGCAACCCAACACTGAGAAACACCCATACACTATTGCATTCACACACATGCACTACGGCCAATTTAGCTTATTCAATTCACCTTTAGCGCATGTCTTTAGAATCTGGGGGAAACCGGAGCACCCGGAGGAAACCCATGCCAAGACGGGGAGAACATGCAAACTCCACACAGATATGCCAACTGACCCAGCCGGGGTTCGAACCAGCGACCTGCTTGCTGTGAGGTGATTGTGCTACCCACTGCACCACCGTGACACCCTAAGCTAATTTCAATTAAATCAAATATTTCTGCAAATTCATCAATATAAAAGCCCAGGCCTATATAGGATATTTCTGCAAATTTGTCAATAAATAAGTGTTTTAAAGATTCATTCTATGAATCTTACATGCTCCTTTTAACCCAAATTTGAGTAAAATATGAACCAATTTAAAAATGTAACCCAGACTGTGGGTTAATCCATATTTAAAAGCAAATTTAGAGTTTTTAGACTAAAAAACAAAATTTGTGACAATTACAGTGAAATCTTATTCCAATTAAATCAAACATTTCTACGAATTCATCAATAAGGCCAGGCCTAAAGCTCAGGATCTTCAGCATTCCATGACACAATGGTGGTAACAGTGATCAGTGTTGTTCCTGATTGCATTGATTAGTGTTTTAGCTGGAAAGATGCAGGGGGCAGCAGGTTTTTACATGCACTCTGTCTCATCTATTATGCCACATTTGTCAAGTTGGGGGGTTCGGAGAGTCATTTAGTCCATGTGGGGCTGTAAACTGGCTTTTGGAGATGGCCAGCAGTACAAAAGCTTGTGGCTGGCTGTTTGCAGTGCAGATGGTCAAGACAGCTGGGACAATTTAGCGATCTGAGACTCTTAAACTGCCCTCCAGACATGCTAAAAAACAGCTTGACAACATGCCTGCCATTGTTTTGTTGATTTTATGAGGACATTGATCTTTGAAAGAATGGATTTTGCATTTGTGATGGAGAAAAAAGTAAGACTCTTGCTGTCTGGATCAATGATAATTGTAAAATGTTGATGGCCGAATTCAATTAAATCTATATAGAATATATTTATATATAAATTAGACTTGTATTTTAATTCAAAATTAGGTTTTAAATTGAATAAACAAATGGGAACGTAATACATTTCAGATTTAATCAACAATAATTATTTTTAAAAAAAAAATTAAAGTTACATAATTAAAAGTACTTTGAGAAAATGGTAATTATAAAATAGATTATATTATGTAAGATAATAAAAAATATATTATATGAAGTATGTGTGATGTAAAACACCTTGCCAATTAACGCTAATACTAATCTAATTAAATAATAATATACATTACAAATAAACTGAATAGTATTATGTATACTTCGGAGAGAAAAGATTACTAACATGATTTTATAAATTGTAAGAAATAAGATTCAGGGTGTAAAATACTCATCATTTATACCATTATTTATAAACTGTAATCTGTAATAACATAATGAAAATAATATATTTTATATAATAAAAGTATACACTATCTTGTAATGATTACCCTATATTACTTAATAAAAAAATTGAGTATTTAATAATATTAATAATGTATAATATTTTTCATTATTAATTTCATTTTCATTAAATTACATATATAACTATAAGAACAATATTGTTTTTAATAATGGTATTGATTCACCATTGTATTTCAGCACATTCCATATCCCCTTTTGTCTGGTTTTAATAATTATTTTGTATCTCATATTATAAATGTTATGTTGTTGTCAAATGTTATGTTTTATAATTACTTGATATTTACTTTTAATTATTTTCTCCCCACAACATATAATATTTATAATAATTCTATATTATTTATATCAATAAATCATTAATGTCATTAAATCATATTAAACTATTTTTCTATTTAGTTTATTTCATGTTTATTTTTATTTCTATAGCGCTTTAATACTGTAGATTGTGTCAAATCAGCTTAACATAGTCATTACAGTCTCAAATAAATATCATTTTAAAGCATGGACTAATTGAATTAATTAGCAAGGTATATTACATCCCAACATCCCTCAACCCAATGTGTCCTTTTTTTTTTTTAAAGAAAAGAAAGATCCTAATTCAAACCACAATTTTAAAATCATTTAATATCAGGTCCACCACATAAACAGAGAACCCAAAACAAATGCCTGTAAGGATGCACTAAACCAAGTGTGCCCAGGAAATAGTGTTTGTCCACCTAAAATCTCAGTTAAAGGCAGTTGTCCTGATTGCCTGCCATCTCTTACAGCTGCCTAATGAAGGCTGGGATCTGCGCTTGCTTTGGAAATGAGTTTTCCCTTGAAAAGCGCGTAAGCCGTATCCAGGTCTATTTAAATGAGGTAACATGGGGAAGGTAAGCACAACCACTGGAGCATTGTTTGCACAGTTCAAAGTGAGGAGAGCGTAGTTTGCACTTCAAAGACACTCATCTGGGAGGCAGTGAGAGGAGTGGGGGTGTGCGGAGGTTGGTGGAGGGGGGTTTAGGGGACAGGAAATAAGAATCAGGGTAATTAACAACTTCTGCTCCGTAATAAAGCAGACAGAAGCAGCCTCCCCTTCAAAAAGCCACCTAATACATGATGTGCTATACTTCTGTCCTCTACCTGTTTCCCCCCTTTCTTTTCTACTGTTATTTGCTTTTATTAGTATTACGCACCTTAATTGCCCCCCATACAGTGCAGGGAGGTGCTGGTGTGTTTAAAATTCGGTTTCTTAAACATGATTTTTACAGAGAGCGATGATTTTGCAGGTTAATTTTGTGGAACGGAGGTTGATGGTTTGTTTGTTTTGTTTGTACCTGCTATTTATTAAAAGATGTGGATTTGTTGTTTTAATGAACTGTAATACAAATTCAGATGCCTGAGAAAACACAAAATCTGTTTCATGCTGCTTTAGTGACAGAGGAATATATACATGCTGCAAACTATAACTCTAATATCCTCAAGCATGAAATACTCTGCATGAAAAAAAATTTAAGACAAACTATTTGCTATTGATGTTGCTAATATAAATTGAGGACTAAATTATTTTTTATCCCACATGAAAAACTATTAGTTATTTATTGTAAATGATGTAGTTTCTTTTAATCATATTGTTAAATTACTAAGTAATTATACACTTTATACACACAATGATTTTTTCTGCTTGTTCGGTTTACCTATTTAATATGAGTTAAACCAACACAATTCTTAAGTTTTTTTTTTTTTTTTGCGGAGACAACCTAATTGTTTTATGTTCAATCTACTTAAATGTGTAAAACAAAACATTAAGTTACCTTAATCAAATTGAGTTGGGGTAACATGAAGGAATTGTGTGGAACTCAGTATTTTTTGCAGTATACACTGTTTCCACACAATTCATCCATGTTGTCCAAACACAAATTGATTTTGAATTGAAGTTAACTTAAAACTTTTCACAAATTTATGTGGATGGAACATAAAAAATTTGTTGTCCCAATGAAATCTCAAAAATTGTGTTGTTTGAGCTTATTTAAAATTAAATTAATAGTTTGAACGAGCAAAAAAAAATCTGGTTTTGAGTGTATATATCATTTTTACAGCATTTATTATGAAATGGTAAAGTGCATACTGTAACTGTACACTGTAAAAAGTGTCAAGAGTTGTGTTGTTTAAGCTCATTTTAATTGAGTAGTTTGAAAATGTAAAAAAGGTTTGAGTGCACTATTAACTATAGTGAACTAATTAGCTGTAACAAATGCTGTATACTTTAGTTTTTACAGAAAAAAACGGTGTAGTCTTTCTATTCAACAACAACTACCAACTTGTTATAAAGAGGAACTAATAAGGAAAATTACATTTTCTAGATTTATTTTAAAGACAGCCTTCAAATGTAAAATCTACTCGATCATATTGACTGATTTAAACGACACATTTATACGTTTAGCACGTTTCCTACGTGTCATTTTAATTCTTCATCACTGTGGTATGTTTTAGCAGACTAAAGCGATGCATCTGCTGGGACAAAGGTCGATTGTTATGCGACTAGAGGTGCGAGGCAACACAAAGCAGTGAGGATTTTCTATGTATTAAGATGTTAAATGGCTTTCCGACTTCAATGTAAATTCTCTAAGAGAAAGGCTCAAAGTGTTAGATGAACTTTGGATGCTCTGCATTTAATCCCTTTAAACGTGATGACGCCCTTAACTTGAACCCTGAGTGTGAAAATATCACGCAGGGCCTTTTATTTATAAAATCACTTAAGAGTGCGAACTACTGAATGTGCATGGCGGTACATATCGCATTTATTAATGAGAAAAGAAGAAAAGCTTAATTCGATCGTCTTCAAACGTCATTTAGCGTCATAATTAATATGACATCTTTTTTTAGAATGACCAGTTTACAACTAATAACAGCTCAGCTAGAGAGGCTGATTAACAGAGGCTTCTATGGATCAAATATAGGCCTGGTGAGAACAAAATCCATAACGCACTTTACAAAATAGCTTAGTATCACTTTAAACCCTACACGAGGCCTAACAATACCAATAATCTGTTTGCCTATAGTGAATGGTTAGGAATGCCACATTCATATTATAGACCTATTTTTGTTATCATTCGAAGTGCACGCCGGCATCACACTAAAATAGAATAGGCCTAATCTAATCTTAATTTAAAAAAGAAAGGTTTTGATGATTTATTGCACCTTAAATTATTTAAAAAAAATATTTTAGTAAAAAAAAGAAAATGTGGCTTAAATTAAACGGTGTTAGTTTTTATAAAACTGTTATAAGTCCTGGTTATAACAAGCAGGTCCGTTTGTTTAGTTAATAAAGAACGAGTCGTTAAACTTGTAAAATTCAGATACATGTAAACAAACTCTGTCATATAAGACTTTTCTCACCTAGAAGCGCTAAAGGGAAGGGGTTCTCACAGGTTAACATTTGGCAAAATTAAATTAGAATGAAATGAAGGTTATAATACACACCCCTCTTCCTAATCTCCCAAAGATTGCCCTCCCCAATATTCCCCCACCGCATCTCTCCTCCATTCACTGGCCCTCCTGATACATACTTAAGAGACCCCGTCGTGAGGATCTTTTCCCTATAAAGAGAAGATGCAATCCGACCGCCTTTGAAATGATCCTCAGGACTTATTGCGACAGGCCCTTCAGTCGCACTTCAAAAGGAAGAGACCTGGTTTGAAGGACGCTGCTTTTGAAAACGGGACCCAGAAAACCAGGAGCAAGAGCGCGGAGTAGCCAACAACTCTCACAGGCGAGAAAGGACAGGATTTGGAAGAGAGAATCGAGGGATTATTGATTTTTCAGCGATATATCTGAACGCACGCACCTGGCTGTATAACGGGGTCAACGGGATCTTTGCGCGCCTCCTTGTTCCCG
Source organism: Danio tinwini (assembly GCA_903798205.1). NCBI lineage: Eukaryota > Metazoa > Chordata > Actinopteri > Cypriniformes > Danionidae > Danio > Danio tinwini. The sequence continues at coordinate 13,973,645 of CAIGQZ010001345.1, read as the reverse complement.
CACACTGAGACTTTGGCACGGTTACGCACCGCGCGCCGCGCTTCACGCAGGTGTGGATATCTTGAAACAATCGTGAACACATGGCTGCATTAACCTTATCCAGAGCGGACAATTTCCTTCACAATTTCTTACAGGTACTGCAAACTTTTCTCTTCAATTTGTTAATCGTGCATTTTCTGCTTCAGTTATATAAAAGTCCTTTGGAACAATCACATCAACAACTTAGAATTACATTTTGCTTTGTAACTTTTATTTTTTTTATCTATCTATCTATCTATCTATCTATCTATCTATCTATCTATCTATCTATCTATCTATCTATCTATCTATCTATCTATCTATCTATCTATCTATCTATCTATCTATCTATCTATCTTTCTTTCTATCTATCCATCCACAAGTTATCATTTGTTCAAAATTAAAATAACATTTCTTATTTCTTTTTAAGAATATTTTTTTAAAGAACAATTTTAGAACAGTGATTAAAATGATCTTAAAAGTGCAGGTTGGCACTTTGGTGTTATCTTACTATTTACCTTATTTGAAGAATTTTAACTAAAAAAAAATCTAAATTATACTAATTAACATAATAAATAACATTAAATTTGGTTAATTTCAAACTTGTTTTTAGTTTTTATCATTGTAAAACAATTCCAAAACAATAGTAAGATATTAAACTTAATTTACTAAAATAATTGATAAAATAAAAGTGTAAGCTGCTTTGTTTTAAGTTTTGATTTTGTAATTATACTCTTTATTTTTTATATTTAAAAAATAATTTAACATAATTATAAAATAAAGTTGAAATTAAACTTAATATTATTAATAATAAATATAAAATAAGGAAGAAATCAAATATAGTTTACTTTTTGTATCTCCAACTCAAAATATTAAATGTGAAAAATATGAAGAAAAAAAAGCATGACTTATTTACTTAATGACTTAATATTTGTTTTCTTCCCCCTAGGACCGCACTCCCAGCTCATCTCCAGAAAGCGGTCCTAACACGCTCTCCTTTCTGGCCACCACATGCAGTCAGGCTTGGCAAGAAGGCTCGCAACTCCCTTACGAGGGTCCGGTGGGCTCCGCATCCAGCATGTTCCAGCTCTGGAGCAACGAAGTGGCCCCGAACTCCAGCTTGAGCGCTCACCAGATGACCTTTACCGTGCCCAAAATGCAGTTTCCCAGCCACATGCAACCCACTCTGGGCTCGCACTCCCATCACCACCATCACCACCATCATCACCACCACGACCTTCCGCTCACTCCTCCAGCAGAGCCTCCGTCTGCATACTCATTCGAGCTTTCCCCAGTTAAAATGCAAGGGAACGCACCTTACTACACGCAGCACAATGCCGTCAGTCAAAACTTTCCAAGCTTCCTCCAAAACCCCTCAGGAAGAGCTCACCTACCTGGTGGTCACGTTGAGGACGGCCAGCAGTGGTGGAGTCTCCCTCAGGGTAACAGTGCTCCCTCCGGGCACCCTTTTTCCTTGGGACGGCAGCTGGTTTTGGGCCACCAGCCTCAAATTGCAGCACTTCTGCAGGGAACCTCCAAAGGTCTGTTGAGCTCGACCCGTCGCTGTCGCCGATGCAAATGTCCAAACTGCCAGTCCACAGGAAATGGAGGTGCTGCTTTGGAGTTTGGAAAGAAAAGACTACACATTTGTCACATTCCAGATTGTGGGAAGGTTTATAAAAAAACCTCTCACCTCAAAGCGCACCTGCGCTGGCATGCTGGTGAACGGCCCTTCATTTGCAACTGGCTTTTCTGTGGGAAGAGCTTCACGCGTTCGGATGAGCTGCAGAGGCATCTTCGTACACACACCGGGGAGAAGCGTTTTGGCTGTCAGCAGTGTGGAAAACGGTTTATGCGAAGCGATCATCTCTCCAAGCATGTGAAGACCCATCAGAGCCGGAAGAGCCGGTCCAGTCAGCCTCCTCACAGCGGGACTGATGCTCTGCTGAGCAACATCAAGAGAGAGTAAAAGATGCACAAAGTACTAAAAACAATATGAACGAGAGCGAAGAGAGAGAACTTTTTTTATAGTCTGGAAGTTTGGCAGAGGTGAAATTGTTGCAATGGGAAGCATGGGCCTGTTTCTACTACTGTATGTTTTCTGAAAACACTGGAGTGAAGTGCTGCACCAAAACTGATGTTATAAAGACTTTAAAGCGACTTCTGGGCAAAGCACAAGTGGTATGCAAGAGACATTTTAGTATGCCTCTGGACGCTCCTCTTGCCCTTGCACATTTATTTAAAGACAATTTAATTCAAATTGAGAAAAAACCTATTCGTTATTTGGTGAAACTGTCCTTTGTTTACATTCTCTTGTTGTTTTCTCTTCTTTGCTTTAGGGAAAATTGATGCCTTATGTTGAAATCCTCAATTCAGAACATTTGCCAACTAAATTCTTGTTTTCTTGCAGAGAATGGCACTGCTATATTCACTCTAAATCCCTATAGTTTCAAAACATGAACCAAATGTATATAATGTTTATATAGCGCACAGTTCTATAAAGACCAGCATGTGAAATAATAATAATAAACATGATCGACTGTGCAAATCAAATTCTTGTGTTTTGTCATTCCTTCATTATGTTTAAGACCTTGTTACACACTGTTTACATCTGATGCATTATAGTTAATAGGATCACAAGCATAAATCTGCCTATATACAGTAATACCTGTCACTTTCATATCCCTTGTCCATTTTAAACAACTTTGCTGATTTGTTTATAAGAGAGTATATGGGTTGGTGAATGTTTACGCTTTTTCTGATCTTTTGATCAAACATTATGACACGTAGAAATGTAGTTGAAAAAAAAACAAATAAGAGCAGCAGCTTTCATTTCTGCTCTGATAACTGCAAAACTAGTGTGTGTTACAATTTATTACATTGATATGCCTTATTATTCTTTTAGATGTCCATCCTTCAACACTACTTGTAGCAGTTTTTTTAATTACATTAGTGCAAAAAAATCCAATCAAATGTATTCAAGTATTTAATAGTGCACAAGCTCAAAATATTTCAGATCTCATTTACACTTGTATACAGAGTCGTTCACTTACAATAGGATTGACAAAAATGCCTCTTAATACTAGGCATAAACAGGCCCTAACAGAAGTGTGTAGTTCACCAAATGGTTAATGTTAAACCGAAGCTCAGCGTTTTGCATTTCTTCTAATGTTAATGTAACGGCATTCAGGATGCTAATTTAAGATGTCCATTGTTTTCGAGGTGTCGAGGAAGCACTTAAAACAAAGACTTGAGTTTGCAGACATTTTACAGTTGTCAGTAAATTGTCAGGCCATTGATGAGAACAGTGGTCTGACCTTCTCCCATCAAGTTCACAGTCATGCAGTCTTGTAATGGCCAGTGTAAATAACAGACCGCTGTGACGGAAGATCGTGCTCTGCTTGAGCTCAGTGTGAATGGACCCCCGGCTGTTTATATCCCACCACTCGTGACAGAAATGGCTTTGATTTGGCACCTTTGTGATAGTGAATGCTCCAAAGCCTCTCCCCCATCTGTGTGTGTAAATGAACCCTTTGCTGCTCAAGAATGCCCACAATGTGACTTTAAACAGAGACAAATTAACCAGATGTCTGCATGGGTTAATCTAGATTCCCTGGCAGATCACACAAACCTCACGGATCTGGAGGCTTTTTTTTGTTTGACATCAGTGAGATTTTGCTTACTTTTACACAATTTCCCTTATAGTTTTGTATAAAATAAGTCAAATATCTAGACTAAATTTAAGGGATAGTTCACTCAAAAATGAACATTTACTTTCTATTTATCACTCTCATGTTTCCAAACCCTTATGAGTTTCTTTTTTTATGTTGAACACTAAAAAAGATATTTTAAAGAAAGCTGTAAACCTGTAGCCATTTACTTTCATAGTATGAAAAACAAATACTGGAAGTGATTACAGGTTTCCAATATTTTTCAAAATATCTTCTTTTGTGATTAACAGAAAAAGGAAACTCTAAAGCTTGAAAAAAATGATGACATGAGATTCATTTTCTTTAATAACTGTGATAGTTCATATTTATCCAGATAAACATAAAATGCTCAAGTGATTTAGGTTCATTATGAGCCTTTAGACTAGCTTTGTCTATTTGGCTTTCATTAAACTCCACCCAAACATAATATTAATACAAAAGACTGGGGATATTGTCACAATAATACAAAATTTATGAGTCAAAAATCCCAAAACAAATGCTTCTTTTCTGTATTGGTGTGGTTATGCTAGTTTAGACTAAAATAGTTTATAAAATTTCAACTATCAAAATAAAAAAAAAAATATATATATATATATATATATATATATATATATATATATATATAAACAATAATACCTCACTGGAATGCATTAAAGGTCCATTATATAATGATCTAAAAATCTAATAATGGGTTTAGACTGAAAAGTTTGTGTTTTGTTATATTTTGACCCAGGTATGTAAGGGTATTTCAACAATACCTAGATAAAATTATTTTTTCAATCAATGTTAACAAATTTATATATATATATATATATATATAATTATAATTTTTTTTTTATATCTCACTCACTCTTGGGACTAATTAAATATGTAGTTTTTGCAGATTGACCATATCTTTGTTAAAAATAAATATTTAGGTTTCATAAATATGTACAGCGTGAGCAATTAGGATTTGTGACCCTGGAGCTTAAGTTGCACGGGTATCTTTCTGTCAATTGCACAAGTCAAAATTACTGAGTTTTCTTTTATGAAAACAATTACTAGAATTTTAGTTAAAGAATGTTACATGAAGATATTTTGTACATTTTCCACTGTAAGTATATCAAAACTTATTTTATTTATTAAAAATACCCATTTCTGAGAACTTAAGTTGGACAACTTTATCAGTATTCAGATTTTTCTGAACCCTTAGATTCCAGAATTTCAGATAGTCAAATCTTGGCCAAATATTGTCCTATACTTATAAACCATACATCAATGGAAAGCCTAATTATGCAGCATTCAAATAAATTTCAATTTCACAAAAATGTATGCTTATAACTTATTTTGTGGTCTGTTAAAATACTGTTAAAATGATTATAAAATGTATTGATTCAAATATAATTTCTAATCATTAATGGAAAAATAGATATTCTGTATCAGTTTTTTTGGTGTGGGTCTTGTGTTTTAAATTTTAAAGTTTTTTTATATCGTTGTTAAAAAAGTAGCAAATGCAGTTAAACCATGGTACAATCATGGTCACATTTTAGTTTTTTTTCACATTCACTCAATTGTAATATGCTGTTCATCAGATACAATATGTTTTTAGTTGCAAAATGTGATGACTGTTTTATAAAACAACCATTCATCTCCATGTGTTTAGATTCTAAATATGTATTAAGGGTTAAGTGTGTCCGCTAACCCCAGTCTCCTTTATATCAGCAACACACATCCTAGATGACACCACACAGTCAAAACAGCAGAAGGAAACATTGTGTGTTCCAAAACACCCTTGTGTTCCAAAAGGAACCATTTTAATTTGATATAATACAATGATAGGTTTTGTCACATAGACATATAGATCATGTCCAACTTTTTCTCTACAACACTTCCTTTCATCATTTAGAGGTGTTCTTCAAAACTGCATGCAACAATGTAAGATTCAAACCCACGTTTGTGGAAAGACAGTACAGGAAAGCTTTCAGTCTATACAGGGCTAATGTCAAATTATTGGATTTCTGCTGATTTTAGTATTACGTCAAGGCAAGAGAAGGTTGTTACAATCATTTTAAGGATATTTATGCAAATGCATCTGAAACATGCCGACAGTAAAGCGTATGCGCTTTGGTGCAGAGTTTATCATTTGTAGTTTTAAACCGATCTGATTGTTGTGTATACAGCGCTACAGTCCTCTGGCACCCTCTATTGGAAACAATGTGCAATGAGCTGAATGGAGTGAAAGTGCTTTTTGATCATGCTTCAACATTGAATACCAAACACATACCATCCCTTCTTTGGTGAGGCGTCAATTTGTGACAAACTATGTTTCAGGCTCAATAAACAATGTCGGTCCTGTTTCTAACTAACATTTTGGTTCGTCATAAACAAATGTTATGCTTTAAAAAGAACAATAAAACAACAAAAAACACAATATCCAATAAATTTGGTTTAAACATTTAGAAAAAAGACAGAACATTTTCAACATTTTTAAAATGATCTATAAACGAAATGAATTACATTTTAGGTTTAACGTTGACCTATTTTCTATAAATGGCACCTGCTTTTGGCACATAATGATATATCATTTTACCTTTGGCCTTAAATAAGTTATATAATAATAATAAAATAATAAAAATAGGGTTAGTTTGCCATAACAAATGATCATCATGTCTTCAGTTCCACCCCCATAATAAATGTGTTAATCCGCAATATTGTCTGAGAGACAGTCTGAGTGATTTCTGTAACTCTTTTGAAAGTTTGTTGATGCCTCAAAACGTTCATTAAAACATTCACATTAATCGGGAGGTTTATTTCAAGTTTTCTGTTGAGACATGCTTGCTTTGTTCTCAATTTGGCCTTTAATTCACATATAAGCGATTTGGTTGCAGAAACTCAAGTGTGCTTGCTTGACGTGTGAGAACCTATGAGATTCAATCTTGACTGTCACATGGCACATTTACAAACCATTGAGGTTAATTCATGTATGTCACAGAACACACCTGAGCTTTCACAAAAAATCAGGTATGTTCTTGAAGAATGTTCACTGATCAGTGTTTATATGTTAAAAAAATTAATCAGTTCATCCTATAATGTGATCATGTCTCTTCAGAATGCTTGAATAAACCTCATTTTGATGCATCAGAGTTTTGGGTGAACAGACTATTTGAACAGAAATCTTTCTGATTTTATAAAAAATCTAATTGGTTTACTTTAATTTAAGTACCAATTCCCACTATTGTTGTAGTTGGGATTAGGTATTGGACAGGATTAGGGATGTAAAATAAGATCATACTTTATAAGCACCAATTCCCACTATTAGATAAACTGTAAAAAATATATATGCTAAAAAGTCATAACATCAAATGTTTTAATGTTACTCTAACTAACTTTAATCAGTATTTCAGGTTTTTAACTAAATATTTTTAGTTTTATAAAGTTGAACTTAATATTTTGGTCGTTTGACTGATGTTGAGTTGAGATGACTAGAAAAGCTCCTTTGATTCAAATAAAGAATTTTAGGCAACAAGATTTTTTAACAATGTACTGGTTATGCTGAGTTTAGACTGCATGAATTTAGCCCTGACAGGTTTTGATAAATCACAGACAAATGCCTGAAATCACAAGTAAATCTGTGCTCGTTCACGCAAGTAACAATCACACAATATGAACTATCAAAGACATGATCTGAGAGAATTGCAGATGAGTCACCGACACCCGTCAGATATTTGGCATGCTAAATATCTGAACCTGTCGGCGATTCAAAATCATGCCGTGTGAAATGTGTTCTGATTGAAAATAACATCTCTGATTACCTACAGCCAATGAGAGAGCAGCATCCACTAGTATGGGTATCTGCAGGCCAGCGGGATGTTGGGGAGAAGTTAAAAGCGCTCATTTTCAGTTTATTTAGACCGAAGAAATGGAGGAAAAACTAATGAAAATTTGGCAGGAGCACCTGTGTCTGTTTGACGTGTCATCTGAGCAATGCCGCAACCAGGTCAAACAAAAAAAGAAAAAATGAAGGGAAATTGCTAATTCCCTTCAAACTAAAGTGAGCAAAATAAGTACATTTCCTACCCCACTAAAGACCTCTTTCTCATCATAAAGTTAATAACAAAAAATATGTTGTTTCCATGTCAGTCTCGCGTGTGTTTGGTTGTGAGAAGTAGTTTGGGCAAGGTTGTTGGCGATTCTTCCTATTTTAAAGTCCTACAGTCTGAAACCCCCTGTCACCGATCCATCTAGCAGTGTAAACAAAGCAGCGACGAAACGCTACCCCAAATAGTCATGCAGTGTGAAAACACCTGTGACATGATTACTTTGAAAATTATGCAGTCTGAACTCGGCATTATCCTACCCAAAACCTAATTCTAACTACTACTTTACGATACAATCAGCAAATTAATACTTTATTTATCTAAAGGTCTTAGTTTAATGGTTTGTTAATAGCGAGAATTGTACCCTAAAATAAGATGTGACCAAAAACCTGCATTCTGAAGCAAAAAACACATTTCGTAATGTTTATCAGATAATGAAAGAATTCATTCAGGAACAAACTAACCCTTCAATCACAAATAAATGACTATCATCTAACAATTTAGAAACCTCATTTCATATGCCTCGACCTGCAGAGTAACTGTAATTGCATTGCACAAGGAAGGGACGGCAGAAGCTAAGAAGGGTCATTAAACCACAGATAAACTACTTTTATCTACTGTCCATCTTTCAGTCCTTCCCTTGATGGAGTCCCGCCGATGCTCATTGTGTGCGATCTCTCATGTCCACATGTGTTTGTGAAGTGTGAACAAGAAGCTCCGTCATTCAAAGTCCACTAAATCAGAACTGATCAACCGTAGACAACCCAAGCACCCGAACAGCGAAGAGAAAGCCGAGTGTCCAGGTCTCCATGCGCAGATGGTTTCCCTACATACAATATATACAAATTAGCTGCATTTACAGTCTGTTTCCCCTTAGCTCCTTCATAAGAGTGACTTCATGCCGATCACAAGAGCATTCAATATAGACGGGAGATAGAAAGACAGCATCTGTAAAGAGGCACCAATAGTGCGAAACCTTTAAAATCCAGCGTGGGCCCCCAAAAGACCCTCTTATGTTCAAAATAATACAGTATGTTCTCAGCAAAACAGATCCAATGGAAATTGTTCAGCATGTTTGCAAGGATGAAGCGCACACAAACACACACACACTCAAACACACACACATACATACATACATACATACATACATGCACGCCTGTCCAAACACATCCTTGCACCCTCAAATAAAGGTTTACTCTGGTTCCTGCTCCAGTGACCTCCCAATATAGGAATGGTTGATTCTCCTTTGAACGAAACACAACTTAATAATAAAAAAAAGAAATCATGTAAAACAATTAAAAAAAGTCACTAGGTAATTTGCGTCACAGGTTTAGGAAGAATACCACAAGATAACAGACATGAGTAAAGTTCAGACTGTGGCATGCTGTGGTGCAAACATCAGACTGAGGGTGATCTCCGTTCACAGGTCATCCTCGTCGAGCTGGGCCAAATTACTGGAGCGCTGGGGAGTGGAGGAGGGACTGGGAACAGACATGCGGCCCTCTCTCTGGGAAACTCTGCGTCCACCCTCGCCTGAGATCTGAGACACAGTAGAGGAAGAACAGGTGGAGGTTTAATTCAATGACTGCTTTATTAACATCATAATGCAATGAAGCTCTGTTTCAGCCTATTGTAAAGAGTAAGATAGAAATTCACAATTATAATGTATAAAACACATTTATGAGAAACGACTATTTTTTATTAAAGTTACTATAGAGTGTTTTCACTATGTCAGGGCTAATTAATTAGTTTGTCATGGGGCCAATACATGAAAAGAATCCCAAATGAGGGGCCGGAGAGATATGACTTGCAATATAAGTGATGACTAGGCCCACACGAAATCTGCGCGCGCAAAATTCCACAGATTTTTCGCAGATTTCCGCAGATTTTCACAGATTTTTAGCCCATCATTAATTCTGTTTATTTACTTACAGTTAACTATTTATTGTTAATCTAATTAGATTTGCATTTTAAACATTAAATAAAAGTTAAAAAGCTAAAAAATTTTATTTCACATTTTAAGGTTTTAGTTATGATACTCCTAAGATAATTCAGCAAAAATCTGCAGATTTTTGCCAAAATTCTCTGCAGAAATAGCAAAAAAACGTCCGCAGATTCCGTTTGGCCCTGGTGATGACACAACAACAATTTGAGAGCCCATATGCTGTATTTTTGCTCCTTAAGACACCCACGTTAGCTTTTTCTACATTAAAATTTTAATTTGCTGTATTTTGAAACTACATAACATCACTGCATTGTACAATGTGGCTTTTTTTTTTACAAACATATTTAAATGTTGTATTTCGAAGCACAACAAAATCAGTGTATTGCTCAGATAGGCTTCTTCCACATTCAGACACATTGATATGTTATGTTTTAAACTTGCGTAACAATTATGCAACGATTATAGATTTTGGTTGTACGATTATAGTCTGAAGAATAATCGTGGTTTCACGGTTATCATGATTATTATCCACTTATTAAATTCAGACGACTAGTTTAGAAAATCACTAGAAAACTGCTTATATTTAAAAGTGTTGTTTATTGCTGCTCAGTAACCAAACACAGCACGAAATAATAATAAAACACAAACAATAGTCCATTTCTCTCTTTGGACTTAGAAATCGATGAAAAAGTTTTTGATTTAAACATGAGTGATAATTTTGCAATGAAAATAAATGACAGAACAATGAATACAAAAATAAGAATAAATAAAAAATAGTATTTGTCTAATGTTAATTTAAGCTATATATTAGCTAAGAATTTAAATGAACTGTTTTTATTATCTGCGTTCATACATATATAATCCTTTTAATAATCTATAATAATTTGTCTAACGTATCTTTTATTTACATTGCACTCAAAACCACGCACAACTCTCACCACTACAGCGTGAGATAATTTCTACTGAGCCTGGACGGCGCGAGTGCGTCGGTCCACTTGCGAGCTGTGCGTGCACCGCTCCCAATATGCGCACGTCTCCATAGGAAATAATGAGCTTGCATGCGGAAAAGACGCAATATGTGAATGGCCTGCTGCTATAGTTAATCCAATGTGCGTTCAATTGAAAAGCCCTGCTCTATGTCATGACTGGATTGCAGAGTGATACTGAATACGTTTGTATATTTGTTTGTGTGGTATTAAAGAAGATATTAGGCTATATTTCACCTACTTGACATGTAAATGATAAGAACAAACATGAATGTTGTTAAGATTAGCTCCTCAGTTTTTTTCCCTCTCTCTCCTGCTTGATTTGTCATGTTTGTTTATCAGTATGTTGTGCTTTAAAACAGTGTTTCTCAACCACGTTCCTGGAGGACCACCAGCTCTGCACATTTTCCATGTCTCCTTAACCAAATACACCTGATTCAGATCATCGGCTCATTAGCAGTGACTGAAGGACCTGTAATGGGTGTGACAGACAAAGGAAACATCCAAAACAAGCAGTGTTGGTGGGACTCCAGGAACGTGGTTGAAAAACACTGCTCTAAAAGACTGATCATTCATTCATTTTCATATGCTACGGGCCGGGTCGCGGGGGCAGCAGTCACAGGAGAGAAACCCAGACTTCCCTCTCCCCAGACACTTCCTCTAGCTCCTCTGGGGGGATCCCGAGGCATTCCCAGGCCAGCTGAGAGACATAGTCCTTCCAGCGTGTCCTGGGTCTTCCCAGAGGCCTCCTCCCGGTGGGACATGCCTGGAACACCTCCCTAGGTAGGCATCTAGGAGGCATCTGAAACAGATGCCTAAGCTACCTCAGCTGACTTCTCTCGATGTGGACGAGCAGCTGCTCTACTCTGAGCTCCTCACCTTATCTGTAAGGGTGCGCCCTGCCACCCTGTGAGGGAAACTCATTTTGGCCGCTTGTATGCGAGACCTTGTCCTTTCCATAGGTGTCCATAGGTGAGAGAAGGAAAGTAGATTGACCGATAAATCGAGAGCTTTACCTTTCGGCTCAGCTCCTTCTTTATTACAACGAACCAGTACACCGACATAATTACTGCTGCCGCTGCATGGATCTGCCTGTCAATCTCACGTTCCATCCTTCCCTCATTCATGAACGAAACCGCAAGATACTTGAGCTCCTCCACCAAGGGTAAGGACTCTCCTCCAACCTGGAGATGGCAAACCACCTTTTTCCGGTAGAGGACCATGGCCTCGGATTTGAAGGTGCTGATTCTCATCCCAGCCTGTCTGACTGGTTAGTATAGCCCAAAACATGACAATAACTAATTGATTTTAGCAGAAATAAACCCCATAATATGTGAGTTTCCAGTTGTTTCAGTGGCATTGTTTACATTCAGCTAATGGGCTGATTGAGGACACTCTCGTGAAAACACTCTATCTACCAAAATACAGTCACACTGTGAGATAAATAGTCATCCAGTGAGATTCACAATTGGACGATAGAAAGTCACTGTTTTGTGAAATAAAGGAGCAGTTGTGTGATATCAAGTCACCAAGTGAATACAAAGGCGTGACAGAAAATATGTAAAAGCTGAAAGATAGAAAGAAGAGTCACCATTCATTGATTTTTTTGTCGGCTTAGTCCCTTTATTAATCTAGAGTTGCCACAGCGGAATGAACCGCCAACTTTTCCAGCACATGTTTTACACAGCTGAAGGCCTTCCAGCTGCAACCCATCACTAGGTAACACCCATACACACTCAATCACTCACATACACTACGGCCAATTTAGCTTACACAAATCACCTGTACCACATGTTTTTGGACTTGTGGGGGAAACCAGAGCACCTAGAGAAAACCCATGCCAACACGGGGAGAACATGCAAACTGCAAGAAATGTGAGGCGTGAGGCGATTATGCTACCCACTGGGCCACCGCGTAGCCCGAGTCACCATTATGCGAGATAAAAAACTTAAATTTAAAGTCAAAGAGTTATAAAGTTATGTAAAAAGATATGAAATATTATAAACTGGCTATTCAGAGATATGAGATATGGAGCTCATGGTCTAAAGCACACGGCACAGGATGTGTCTGATTCCACTTTTGCTTTTTGAAGACAGGAAAAACGGTTGGTGGTCTAAAATGGTTGTCCTTATTTGGTTAATGAGTTGTGAGTGTGTTTTGGGCATAATGTGCAGTAAACCATTCTCATGTCTCGTTCCCTTTAAGAGCGAGCTGTGGTCGCACCATGACATATTCACTATTTACATGGTGAATTTTAGTAAACGGAAAAACTGAACAATTCACTAGCAAGGAAATGGATCTGCTTGTGTGTGAGGTTAAAGATAAAGAAGGTCATTCATTCATTCATTTTCCTAAGCGTAGTCCCTTATTTATCAGGGGTCACCACAGCGGAATGAACCGCCAACTATTCCGGCATATGTTTTACGCAGCGAATTCCTTTCCAGCTGCAACCCAGTACTGGGACCCAGTACCCATACACTCTCATTCACAGACCCCAGTACCCATACACTTTCATTCACAAACACACACAAACACACACTCATACACTACAGGCAATTAAGTTCATCCAATTCACCTACATTATATCACATGTCCTTGGACTGTGGTGGAAACCGGAGCACCCGGAGGAAACCCACTCGACCACGGGGAGAACATGCATACTCCACACAGAAATGCCAACTGGGACTCAAACCAGCGACCTTGTTCCTGTGAGGCGACAGTGCTAACCACTGAGGCACTGAGCCGCCCACAATAATCATCTTTTACATTTTTATCCTTTAATCTTTCATATTTAAAGATACTTCTGTGCTGCTGCATATGTATGTAAGCAACACAGCCTGTAACATTTGTGTAAGCAACAAGTACAGGCTTTTTTTTTTAGCTTTTCACTAATGCACTCTTCAAATAACAAAAAGTGATGTTTTATAAACAAATTTCGGGAGGAGAACGTGCAGATGTTTCAGAAATTCATTACGTCATTGACAATCATTCTATTATCCAATCAGTATTTGACCAAACCCCTATAAATACCAAAATTGTCCTACCTGCATTATCTCACGACTTTAGCATCCCTCCACCACCCCGACACCTCACTTCTTAAACATTATCTACCCGGGGGGGAGCGTTCTAGGGCCGGGCTAGACACTTCGCTCGAACCCCAACTCCTTTCTGTTCCCCAATACGGAGAATAACACGAGTTAGGGGTGTGTTCCCCGAGCTCAGAGCCCTCTCCCTGCACAGCACGCCAAATATGCTTTAATTCTTAAACTTTTGTAAGTGCGAACTCGTGAAATAAATTAAACAAAACCTGCACCATTGACTATAGACCAGATTTTAGTTGGCCAAAGCACAAAACCTGCCCTGAAATAGCAATAAGCCAACAATGCACCTTATCACACCTCCTTTTCAGACCAGCATGGACAGGATGTGAAAATTATACCTGTGCCGGGCTAAAAAAAACTAAACAAAACACTTGTATCATGGCTCCGCATTGCGCCATGTGTATGACAGGGCCCATAATGTCAGAATTGCGAGATATAAAGTCACACAGTAATGTGAAAAAAATTTGCGATTGTGAGAAAACCAAACTGCGAGATCAAGTGACAATTATGAGAAACAGTATTCTAATCGTGAGATATGATGTTCCAAATGTAAGCAATAAAGTCACATAATGAGATATAAAACTGGGAGACACGAAGTTATACCCCAAAAATTAAGTTGCAGCAGTGATGTATAAATTTTTAAATAAGAGGCTTTAACGTTTCCTCAGACAGTTCTATTGAACTCTGCATTCTTGACTGTGTAAAGGTTTGTGATGCGTGACGGAAATTCTGAACTATTCCCCAAGCAGAGAATAATGAGCTGTCATGAGTCAAGCTTAAGTCTAAAAATGGCTGAAGAGTCTCAATTACCCTGAGCAGGACAGTATATTAAGAGTAATATGTTTGTTACATGACTAAAATAGACATGACTGGATACCGCCACAAGGGAGCTTCAGAAATTACATACTGTTCAGCACTCCAGTCAAATCAGGAATGTTTTTGTTACATATAAGAGAAACAGATGTGTTGTTTTGTCATATCCCTTGCCATTTCATTCTGTGGAGAAAATCTGAAAGCTTTTCGCACTTATTATAAACCTCAAAAATGTAATCATGTTTGATGTCCCATGGAAATTGCCTGGCCTTGATTCATTTTTCACCTTTGATATCAGAATTATAAGACCTATAATAAGCACACGCAGGTAAGAACATAAATAGTTTGAAGAAAGGAAGTTATGACAGTGGTTAATATACGCTCAGCAGCTACTTTAATAGATACGCCTTACTAGTACCAGGTTGGACCCCCTTCTGCTTTCAGAACTGCCTTAATCCTTCGTGGCATAGATTCAACACGGTACTGGAAATATTTCTCAGAGATTTTGGTCCATATTGATATGATGATAGAATCACACAGTTGCTTCAGATTTGTTGGCTGCATATTCATGATGCAAATCTCCCTTTCCACCACATCCCAAAGGTGCTCTATTGAATTGAGGTCTGGTGACTGTGGAGGCCATTTGAGTACAGTGAATTCATTGCTATGTTCAAGAAACCAGTCTGAGATGATTCACACTTATTCACACTATGGCATGGTGCGTTATCCTGCTGAAAGTAGCCATCAGATGATGGGTACACTGTGTCATAAAGGGATGGACATGGTCAGCAACAATTCTCAGGTAGCCTGTGGTGTTGACACGATGCTCCATTGGTACTAATGGGCCCAAAGTGCCAAGAAAATATCGCCCACACCATTACACCAGCATCAGCAGCCTGAACCTTTGATACAAGGCAGGTTGGATCCATGCTTTCATGTTACTGATGCCAAATTCTGACCCTACCATCCGAATGTCGCAGCAGAAATTGAGACTCATCAGACCAGGCAATGTTTTTCCATTCTTTTATTGTCCAATTTTGGTGAGTCTGTGTGAATCGTAGCCTCAGTTTCCTGTTCTTAGCTGACAGGAGTGGAACCCGGTGTGGCCTTTTGCTGCTGTAGCCCATCCGCCTCAAGGTTTGACATGTTGTGTGTTCAGAGATGCTATTCTGCATACCTCGATTGTAGCGAGTGGTTATTTGAGGTACTGTTGCCTTTCTATCAGCTCGAACCAGTCTGGCCATTCTCCTCTGACATCAAAAAGGTATTTGTGCTGAAAGTAACTGCCGATCACTGGATATTCTCTCTTTTTATGACCATTCTCTGTAAACCCTAGGGATGGTTGTGTGTGAAAATCCCACCCCATCTGGCACCAAAACTGTGCGAGGTTGCTATGCTTAAAGTCACTTAAATCAACTTTGTTCCCCATTCTGATGCTTGATTTGAACTGCAGCAGATAATCTATACAATGTCTACATGTCTAAATGCATTGAGTTGCTGCCATGTGATTGGCCGAATAGAAAATTGCGTTAACAAGCAGTTGGACAGGTGTACCTAATAAAGTGGCCGGTGAGTGTATATGATATAAGGCTAATCTAAAATTGGCCTAGCATGACAAGCTGCTAGTTTTGAACATATAAACACATGGAAACTGAAGTCAAAACAGTGCTGAGATCTAGCAGCAGTCTGATTCAACCGCCTGCAAGAACAATCAGCCGTTTGATAGGGATCTGTTACTTCCTTCTGTCAACCTGTCTCCTTCCTGTTTGTGAAGTGAGGTTGCTCACACAGGCCTGAGTGAAGCAGATAAACAGCTATTTCACACAAGGCCATTGTTGAGCTGTCATCAAAGCTCATTCAGGACTAGACGCCGCTGTAAATGGAGAAACTGTTTTTTTAATGGGCTGCCGTGTTAGAACAGGGAAAACCGATGTTAAGTGTTTGTGTAGTTATTGTATGATCAAATATGTTAATGAAATGAATAAGTAAGAAATATAGCTCTGAAAAAAATAAGAGACCACTTGACAATTGTCTGTTTCTCTGGATTTACTGGTGTTAATATTTTAAAAGGTTACATTTAAAATTAAAAGGTTAATATTTGTGGTATTCTTTAAAAGTTTGATAATACTTCTTGCAAAATTAAAATGACAATATTATGATTTAGAGCTTTTTTATTTAGTATAACAATTTTTATTCAGTACATATTTTTTATTTTAAGTATTGTGGTCAGTATAACAAATGTTTTTAAGTGGTCTCTTACTTTTTTCTGCAGCTATATTTAAGATTCTGCACTATTTCTAGGTTAATGATGACATTCGTTGGTGATAACTGTTTGTTAATAATATAACTTTTCACAGATATTACTACATTTTCTAGAATTTAAGTTGCACCAGACCAAAATGACTGCAGATAAACAAATGTAAACACAAACAAGTCGAATTGGTGTTTAAGTTATATATTTTTTAAATATTCGGTTATTGTAGTTTACCAGTAACCCTAAATAAAACAAAACATTTGCAAGCGCTATAAACATGTATTTTAATTCCCCTCACTTCACGACAAATCCTCTAGTACTATTCAGAACAGAAACAGGCATGAAAAAATAAGTATAAAACAAACAGAAATCATACTGGCATAAGCTGTTGCCTCACAGCAAGAAGATCGCTGGTTCAAGCCTCGGTTGGATCAGTTGGAATGTCTGTGTGGAGTTTGCATGATCTTCCTGTGTTTGCGCTGGTTTTCTCTGGGTGCTCCGGTTTGCCCCACAAGTCCAAAGACATGTGGTATAGGTGAATTGGGTAAACTAAAAATTGTCCGTAGTGTATGAGTGTGTCTGTAAATGAGTGCGTATGTATGTTTTTTCAGAGATGAGTTGCAGCAGGAAGGGCATTCGCTGCATAAAACATATGCTGGATAAGTTGGTGGTTCATTCCACTGTGGTGACCCCAGATTAATAAAGGGACTAAGCCGAAAAGAAAATGAATGAATGTATTCAAAAATTGCAGAAAATTGTAACATTTTGCATTGTTGGATTGCTTTTAAAACATTTGATGAAAGTGAAATTTAAAATGAAAACGCAGTTTAATATTTTTTGCAAAAAATAAAGGACAAAATATGTTTGCAGTGAACATTAACAAGGTCATAGTCAGATATATTTAAAATAAACAAGATGAAGCCAGTAAACAGCAAATATTGTTGTGTTACTTTACACCCACTCATGTGTTACTTTCGTCCCTGCTGATGGGGTCAAAAGTGACAATGTGCAACTTTTATTTAAAGTGAAGTTATATTGGAGTTGTTCTACATTGATACAAAAATAACACCTGATTTTGATAGACCACTGTTGTGAGTTAGTAACCACAGCAAAATATATATTTCTGCTAAAAATATTATCTTTTAAAATTACTTTTTTTTATGAAAAATGTCATTTTTGTCCCCACTCTCCCCTACTGTTCTGTGCTTCAACCCTGAAAATAACCTTAACCCATGTAGGTACCTTATATCACCCAATACCTTAGAATGTAAGTTCACTGTAAGTATACAGTACATACACTGCAAAATTGAGTGAAGTCTTACAATTTGTGACCCTGGATTACAAAACCAGACTTTTGTTGCATGAGTATATTTTTGCTAGTAGCCAAAACTACATTGTATGGGTAAAAATGATAGATTTATTTTATTCCAAAAGAATTTAGATAGAAAAGATCATGTTCCATGAAGATATTTTGTAAATTTCCTACTATAAATATATAAAAACTAAATTTTTGATTAGTAATATGTATTACTCAGAACTTAATTTGGACATTTTTAAAGGCAATTTTATCAGTATTATTATTGAACCCTCAGATCCCAGATTATCAAAAAAAGTCTCATCCACTTATTGTCCTAGACTAACAAACCAAACATCAGTGGAAAGTTTATTTATTCAGCTTTACGATGTTATTTAATTTTCAAACAAAATTAACACTTAACACCAGGTTTTGTGGTCCAGGTTCACATTTGATTTTGCATGTCCACAATACACCAGCAGAGGGAGCAGTGTGGCTTCTTTTTTAGAACTCTGGCCTCATTCTGAACACATCATTTTAAAATGATGGTGTTTAAGAGGGTATAATCAGTACCTGTGAGCCTTGTGTGCTGGAGGAATACAGCCCGTTGGAGACGGCCTGGCTGTTTAGTGGTGCCTGGGAGAAAGATGGCTCTTCAGAAAAGGCCAGCTGCACATGAGTTGGAGACACTGTCTGGGAAATCAGTCTGGAGTCCACTGGTGTTGACTGTAAACGTCAGACAGAAACAGTGCTTACAAAATCAACCAGGTCATGTATATATATCAATTTATGACACAATTGTGAGTTATCAGATGATGACATTGGGGTGAGAAAAGAAATATGGTGAGGTGAAAAGTGAGAAAAATGATCTTGGACAGAAACACATCATTTCTCACTTTATACTCATGTTTGGAGTTGAATATCTCTGTGCAAAGTTATTTTCTCTCCCTTAATAATTTATTATTGTTGTAATGAATATTTAAAGTGAGTTTTTTTCTATCTTATCACTTTATGTGCTTTATACATTTTTTTGCAACTTATTTTTATTTCAGTTTTTGCTTTATTTTACTTCAGACGACATTTCAGATTAATGTTTGTCAGCAATTTCAAGTGTGCATCTGTGTATGTGCTCAATTTATTAATTCATTTATACATTTTCTTTTAGGTTTAGTCCTTTTATTCATTAGGGGTCGCCACAGCAGAATGAATCGCCAACTTATCCAGCATATGTTTCATGCAGCGGATGCCCTTCCTGCCCATCACTGGGAAACACTTATACACTCTCATTCACACACATACACTATGGATAATTTAGCTTAACCAATTCACCTAAAGCACATGTCTTTGGACTTGTGGGGGAAACCAGAGCAAGCGGAACAACATGGGGAAAACATGCAAATTCCACACAGAAATGCCAACTGAAAAATCACAGGATGTCCTTCGAAAAAAGAGTAGGGTTTTAGCTGACCAAATTTGCCTCCCCATATGATAATTGGTTCATCACTCTGCCACCTCTCCACCAATCAGCTGGTGTGCAGTCTGGCGCAATTTGACTGCCGACGCACCATCTAGGGGGATGCTGCACACTGGTGGTGGATGAGGAGATTTCTCCAAAAATGCATAAATCGCTTTGAGTGTCCAGAAAAGCACTATATAAATTATTATTATTATTATTATTATTATTATTATTATTATTATTATTATTAAAATTCCTTGACATCACAATCAAATCAAAATATGCTTTGAGGAAAGTGAACATTTACAAAACTTTATAAGCCAGTCTGGAGTGTTATATTCAACAGCAAGCATAAATAATAGGACCCCCGTGCTTTTCAAAAATGCTTTATTCACCAAACACACCATTGATTTGCATAGTTTAGGATGCAAATTGGAATTTTGCCTAGACCTAACTGAGACCGTGTATGACCACACAAATAAAAGGTGCGTGAGGTTAAAGCAAACCTCAGACGACTGAAATGTCCCACCTCTGGCTCTGAGTGGTCGTCAGTGGGGACCTGGCTGGGCAGATATAGAGAGGGCAATGATGTGTTGCAGGAGCGCAGACAGGGCAGTTTGTGTCGGTCGATGGACGCTGAGGAGTGAGGCCTCAAACCAGCCACTGCTGACAAAGGAGGCTTCATGCTGCGGCCCAAACTGTTGCTCTTGCTTTCCCTTCTCTGGTACTCTATAGGCGACTGCAGGGCTGAAACACATAGAATAACAATAAACGTATTAGCTATGTTTAATGAAAAGAAAGTTTTAATGTACAGGTGTCACTGTTGGAAAAGAAACTGGCTAGATTGGTTAAAGTTGCTGAACCACAGGCGTGGGAAAATAACCCCTCCATCCGAGGGTTGTCTAAACCTTGTCTTAAACCAAAAATAATTGTGTAAATAGAAAAACAAACAAACACAACAAATGCATTTAGAAACAGTTGAGTTCACCCCTCCTTTTCCCCACAGTGGTTTGGCCCACTGCCTGCTTTCCCAGTTCATCTCACCTACTCTAGACACCAGAGTCAGGTGTGTGGCTGCAGCTCAGTTGATATTGAACTCCAGTAAGGAGGGTATTTTATTCAATGTAAATAAAGCAATTCTCTTTAATGTAGTTGATGCAGACTCATTCATAAATTAGTTGCGGCAAAAATGCTGATTACAGATGTAATTTTCCATGAATCTGTTATATTAGCGATTAAAATATTACTTATGCAGTTAACGTTAGCTCGTTTACAACATCTGTTACATAGATACAAAGCTGTTTCCCATGCATTGTTTCATTTGTGACGACTTTGAATAATGATAACAACATTAACGGACACAATTAGCATATTGTTTAGCTGTGCATTTATTAAATGAGCATTGTACTATGTCCGAACTGACCCCACTGTATTTTTTTTATATAATCAATTTCTATTTTGTCCTTGGTGTCTTTATTTAACGTGGACACTTTTGGACATATATAAGTACATTTATACAGTTGAAGTCAAAATTATTCGCCCCCCTGAATTATTAGCCTCCCTGTTTATTTTTTTCCCCAATTTCTGTTTAACGGAGAGCAGATTTTTTCAACACATTTCTAAACATAATAGTTTTAATTACTCATTTATAATAACTGATTTATTTTATCTTTGCCATGATGACAGTAAATAATATTTGACTAGATATTTTCTATATAGACACTTCAATACAGCTTATATCATTTAAAGGCTTAACTAGGTTAATTCGGTTAACTAGGCAGGTTAGGTTAATTAGGCAATTATTATAAAATGATGGTTTGTTCTGTAGACTATCGCAAAAAAATATATACAGTTAGGGGAGCTAATAATTCAGGGGAGCTAATAACTCTGACTTCAAATATAGCTTAAAGGGGCTAATAATTTTGACTTAAAATGTAAAAAAAAAAAATCAAAAACTGCTTTTATTCTAGCCCAAATAAAACAAATAAGACTTTCTTCAGAAGAAAAAATATTATCAGACATACTGTGAAAATTTCCTTGCTCTGTTTATTTTATCATTTGGGAAATGTAAAAAAAATAAATAAATTCAAAGGGGGGCTTATAATTCTGACTTCAACTGTATGTACAATTGACTGTATTATTTGTGTTCCCTTTAAAATTTGTTCATTAGTAAATTTTATATTTAAAATTTATATTTTATATTTAAATAGTTTTTTGTGATTTTTTTTACATTTATTATTTGAAACTAAATAATGTATGTATAAGATGCAACATAAGCACAAAGTAGGCAGAGGGCAAAGGTGTAAAGAATACCTGAAAAACCATACTTAGTAGGGGTGTGACGAGACACTTACTCCATGAGACGAGACACGAGATTGGGTTTACGAGAACGAGACGAGATTTACCCTATTTTTAATAAATCTTCAATGATAAAATACAAGAATGGAAAATATTTTAAAACTATTTAAAAAACTAATTAGGTGTTTTTTTATCAACTTTTAATGAATGTTAAAAATGTTTGCTAATATATGAATGGAAAATAGATTTTTATTTAACTGAGAAAAAATGTATTCACAAAATGCAAAACAATTCAGGTGCCTTTTTAAATCAACTTGTAATGAATGTTATTTTACATTGATTTTAATGAATTATGCCATAAAGGACATGTAAACACTGCTATAACTGCTATTTAGCTTATAAACTAGACTGACTTCTTCCCTGTACAGTTTTACAAGATAATTGAACTCCTTTCCACAAACTGAACTTTAAAAAAAATATGTAATCATGTAATTTTTGGTTTTTAATTTTTCAGCAGTTTCACTTTCATTCAGCAACAGCTTCTGTTTTTTTCCGTACAGCATAAACATGTGTTTGGTGATAATGATGATGACGACGGTGTGTGTGTGCACTTGGAGGAGATGTGTGTGTCTGTGGTCCTTTACTGACTCTATAAACAATCGTGTGTGTGTGTGTGTGTATGGCTTATCTTGTCGCAAAATGCAGCTAAAAGTCCTACACAACGATAATAGTTTGATTACAGCGTTTACATGCCTGTACTGCACTTCAATACTGCGACTGAAATAGGAATACTCAACACGTCTTAATTCGATTTGTGTTTACGACGATTATGGATTTAGCATATCTAAAATGCTATTTCATGGCATGTTATGAGCAGTGGTTAATGTGTGTAGCTGCAGTTGTAGCAGTATCTGCTTTGTGACGTGGCAACCTTTGAACTCAAAAAAAGCGGTTACGTCTCACTCACACGCCCTAGCGGGTGAATAGCACTAGATGTGCTTTTCTTGGATTCAAATCCAATCCTGTCTCCAATCTTAAGTGTTAAATTCACCCTAATGCTCCATCATAACATTACAACTCACTTTTAACCTCGATGAGAAATCTCGTTGCCCGAGTCTTGTCACATCCCTAATACTTAGGTTACACTGAAAACGACACTGTACATGTTACAAGCCACCCCAAAGTCAAAGTCTTGCTTTATGTAAAGCATCTGATTTTTACTTTTTAACAGGCATTGTAACTGCTTTGTGTGACCATTTGTGCAAAGGTAAAAAAATCATTAAAACAAAAAACTCAAAATATGCTTAGAGTGGTCTCAGAAATATAATTGAACCCCCCAAAATGTAAACAATTGTAAATGTTAAACGGTTAATAGAATGTAAATATTGTACTGACTTCTTAAAACCTGCCAGTGAAATCGGAAAAACGATTGATTTATGAGTAATTATGTCCATTTTCCAAACTCAAAATGAATCTGAACATCCCTTTTTGCAAGTCTCTTATATGTTTATAGATACTTAGGTCTCAGTTAAGCTCAAAGCTCAGTTAAAATCTATTTTTGGACAAGCATCTACTCAGTCACCCACTTTCCTACAGCTTAGTCTATGATTTATCAGATAAACAGTCCTTTCAGCTGCAACCCAGCACTGAGACTAACTAGTGAACCACCAGTGCTGGGAGATATCCATACATCTCTCATTCACACACACACACACTACAGCCAATTAAGTTGATCCAATTCACCTATACCACATGTCTTTAGACTTTGGGGGAAACTGGAGTACCCAGAGGAAACCCATGCAAGCCTCTATTTGAGGCTCCAATATATTTGTGATGAGTATTTGGATAACTCATGCTTCTTACATGCTTCTTCTTCGTCTTCTTCAAAAAAAGAGTAAATAGAAGGAGTTAATGTTGCAAATATATGTAATTCTCAGTCTAAGTAAGCTAAAAAATACACTTGTGTACAGTGACTTATTACATTTACTGAAATGCTTTACACTACTGGCTGAGGGCAGAGATAAAATCAGCAGGCTGTTGGGTGTGGATGCAGACTAAATGAATGTCTCACCATTAAGGAAATTGCGTTGGGTCTCCAGTATTTGGCTCACGTCACTGACCCAAGCCATGCAGATATCCGGCGATGAAGAGTACAAAACATATCGCACTGTGCTGCCATCGGCCCCCCGGGACGTCAGGGCAAAGCGATTTGGGTCACCATCTACACAAGCCTCCACACCCAGACAACTTATCTAAAGAAAACATGCAAACATAATGTGTCACATGGAAACCTTACTTTATATCCTAATGACTTTCTCTAAAGTGGTAACTCACCTTAATACTGTTCTTAAAAATGTAGCCAGGTAGAGAAAATCCTTTCTTCCTGTCTATTGGCTCGCTAAAGATGACAAGTTGTTCAAACAGGAAGACCCGTCTCTCTTTAGCGCGGGACAGGATGCTGCTGTCCTGCTCGGTGATTGTGAATGTGTCTTGCTGGAGAAGTTTTCCTTGTGCCGTGATCTTCCCCTGATAAAGAGACAAAATTGGCAGGGGTTTTCAAAACCTTTGGGACATCCAAATACGATTCGCTTTCTAAAATCTAAACAGATTTGCATCAGTCTGTTTTGATTTGCCTCAGATAGCTGTATATGCAGACACATTATTAGTACAAGAAAATCGAAAGCATATCGTTGGTTTCAAAATGAATTTTTGGAGTTTAGTTTAGAAAACAAATGATTTAAGTATTATCTGGAAAATATTTATTCTAAATTAGTTAAATGCCTACATGATTTTAGCATATAAAATAAACATTTTCAAATGTTTGTTTTAATTATGATCACAAAGAAGCTTTGCAGAAACAGCTAGAAAAGTTAAAGACTTCCTAGAAAAATGGAACATACCAAACATGCATAAACAAAGCACTACAATGGGGTATATGCACACAGACTTTAAATTTTCAGACAGCCAAACGGCTTCCGGTGAACTGTCTTTCTATTACAAAATGCCACGTTTAAGATCTGTTTTCTTAAAAAAATAAGTGATCTTCACTGCCCTATAGATATACGATATAAAGTGGGTCTCAGACCGGACAAGAAGCATTGCATTAAATTCCCTGCCATTTCTTAAAAATAGGAAAATGAATTTTATCACAGTATTTTCTGGAGTTTCTGCGCTAGCCTGCTGCCACTGACGGCATTAGAGTTTACACGGTCAATCATCTCGTTTTATGCTTGTACAACTAAATGAATACATACGTTTATTTAACTGATTGTATTTTAATTACATTACGATGTTGATGCTGTAAAAGGAATCTTATAAGATTTAAAATAGTCACATTAACTTTTTACTGGAAGTTTACCATTGCCTGAAAAACACTAACTGTGCTTATAGCCCATTAGAAGAGAGGTATAATTTAAGTTAAAATAACATGAATGCATGTATATTTATATAAGGAGTTGCAAGATTGCTGTTATCTGTTGATACTGCTCCTTCAACAGACATTTAACTGACTATAAGTAAATTTGCAAGTACATGTCAACTTAAACTAACTCTAACCCTAACCCCAACCTAACAGTCTACTTATAATCTATTGAGAATTAGTTGGCATGTAGATGCAATGTAAATAAATTCAACAAAATGCGTTAAAGAGACCATCAAAATAAAGTGACACCCATTAATTTAATCAAAAATACTGCATTTTCTTGCACATGATCCTTCAGTAATGATTTTAACATGCTTACTTGGGGCTAAAGAAATCCCGCTATGTGATATTTTTATGTAAACTGTGACACTTCTGTCAAGAATGTTTGATGAACAGATCGTTTTCGTATCAATATAAAAAATCTTTACTGTCACTTTTGATCAAGTCAATGCACACCCACTAAAAAT
The DNA here is from genome assembly GCA_903798205.1 of Danio tinwini. NCBI lineage: Eukaryota > Metazoa > Chordata > Actinopteri > Cypriniformes > Danionidae > Danio > Danio tinwini. The sequence goes on along the minus strand of CAIGQZ010001345.1, from coordinate 13,947,806 downwards.
ACTAAAAATTAAATTAAATTAATTGGTCACACTTTATTTTGATTGTTCGTTTGTTAAATTTAAGTTACATTGCATCTACATGCCAACTAATTCTCATTAGATTATAAGTAGACTGCTAGGTTGGGGTTAGGGTTAGTGTAAGTTGACATACTTGCAAAGTTTCTTGAAGGAGCAGTATCAATAGATTTTAAGCAGACAGTCAACTAATATTCAAATGGACCATCAAAATAAAGTCTTACCAATTAATTTTATAATAATAACAGTAATAATAATAATAATAATTTATATTTTTATTTTATTTTCTTAAACTCAAAGCCCTAATTTGTCATTTTCTTTCAGACTCAAGTTTGAAACCTCTGCTTTAGAGGATCAGAGTCGCTAGCAGTATTTCCACAGGCCAACAGCTTTAAACCACAGCCTGAGTCTGGCGCCGTACCTCAAAGCCCTGCAGCCGACCCACGTTCATCATGTCATTGCAGCGCTTTGGAACAAAACACATCACCTCCACTGCTTTCTGTTCCAGTGAGAACGACAGACACAGAGAAAGATATAAGAGAGAGTGAGAGAGATGTGTGGAAACTGATCTCGGCTTCCTACTAAAGCCTATGAGCAAATACAGTTATACTGATTTCACCAAAGGGAAAAAAAACACATAGAGAAGAGATCACAAAATGTTCCGTTGTGGGATTATGTGTTTCTAGTCTTGAGAAATAAAAACTTGCATAATGATTAGTGTCTGCATGACTCTTACCTCCAGCTCTTCGGTGTCCATCCCAGCCTTTGTGTAGTACTTGTGGAAGTCCTGCCGCGAGACACACAGCATGAGATCTAGAAGGTTCTATTTCTGTATCAGTGTCTGTACTAATCTACTGTCCAAAGGCAAAGTGCAGTAACTACAGCATTGGCCAAAACTGAGGGCTAGTTCACCCAAACAATTAGGTTGGAACAAGTGAAGGGTGAGTAAATGATGACAGGATTTTCATAGTTTTGGGTGAACTATGTCTTTAAGGACTAAAATGTCTTGTGATAAAGTGTTTTGGTTAAATTTTCTTGCATTTTAGAGAAACAAAATCACTAATCTACCCACAACTAGACTTTAATTCAATATATTATGATAATATATTTATCACAACATTGATATTTTGGACGCTGCAAAATATGTGAATAATTATTTAAATGTTTAAAGTGTTTTTGTGAAGAATATTCAGATTGTTTTGCAGTGGTTGAAAACAATATTTTCACATGTTAATCTAGCCTTTTATATGCTGAAATACTGTTTGAAAATGTAGTGAAAATTCATAAGGCTATTATTCTAGTTTTACTTATGAATGTGGAATTGATTAGACATGCTCCACAGGTCTCCTAACAGAACAAGCGCTGAAGAATGTGTGTGTATTTGTGTGTGTGTGTGAAGTGTTTGTATTGGTCTGTGTTTTGCACTCTGGTTCACCTTCAGCAGCAGCTGGTACTTCATGATCCTCTGCACTGGTTTGATGAGCAGGTCATTGAGCTGCAGTCTGTGACCCAGCTGCTGTTTCAGCTCCTGCACACAAACACACACTAATGTGAGCCTGACTGACTGATTCCTTTATGCACCGAGAAAGTCTTAACAGCGACTACAACACTACCCATGCTGACTGACAAAACATGCATTTAAATCATAAGCTTCAAACTAATAAATACATATTTTATTACTTTAATTTATTACTTATATATGTATAAAGAAATTCATTAGGTTAATACATGTGCAAATAAATGAATTAAATCAAAATAAAATAAAACTTAAAGAAACAATATATTTATAATACCATTTTTCACAGAATTTATATGTTTCTTTATACTATATAATTACTACAACAAGAAACTATATGGATTCACTTTACTTTTTAGGATGAGGTTTATATTTACAGGTCCACCACATCTGAACAAGTGAAAAAGCCTGGTTATAATACACACAGTTATAAAGTACATTAGAAAATGCAGCACCAAATATCTTCCCAAGTTTGTAATGAGAATTGTTTAAGGAAACTGTTGTCAACAAAGACAGGTATTTTATTTAAAAAATGACATTTCTATGGACATTTCAACCCTAAATTGTTGTCATTTTAGCATTAAATATAATAATAATAATAAAAATAATAATAATATTAATAATAATAATAATAATAATAATAATAATCACCACCACTACTACTATATAAATTAAAGTATTACCTATAAATAACTTTTTTTATTTATATAAATAAAATATTTTACAGTTCTGTAATATTACAGTGAAATTAATTTAATTTATATTTGTTGTTGTTATTATTATTATTATTATTATTATTATTATTATTATTATTATTATGAAGAAGAAGTAGAAGAAAAAGAAATATGAAGAAGAAAAAATAAAAGAAAAAGAAAGAAAGAGAAGTATAAGAAGAAAAAAGAAAAAGTAGAAGAAGAAAAAAGAAAGAAGAAAAAAGAAAAGAAGAAAAAAAAGAAAAAAGAAAGGGAAAAAAGAAAAAGTAGAAGAAAAAAGACAGAAGAAAAAAAAGAAGAAAAAAGAAAGGAAGAAAAAGAAAGAAAAAGTAGAA
>CAIGQZ010001345.1:13908630-13945217 GCA_903798205.1 Danio tinwini | reverse complement strand
AAAAAGAAAGGAAGAAAAAGAAAGAAAAAGTAGAAGAAAAAAAGCTGAAAAAAGAAAAGAAAAAGAAAGAAAAGTAGAAGAAAACTAAGAAAAAGAAAAAAGAAAGAAAAAAGAAAGAAAGAAAAAAGAAAGAACAAAGAAAAAGAAAGCAAATGTAGAAGAATAAAAAGAAAAGAAAAAGAAAATAGAAGTAGAAGATAAAGAAAGAAAGAAAGAAAGAAAGAAAGAAAGAAAGAAAGAAAGAAAGAAAGAAAGAAAGAAAGAAAGAAAGAAAGAAAGAAAAGAAAAAAGAAAAAGAAGTAAAAGAAGAAAAAGAAATAAGGAATAAAAGAAGAGGAGTAAAAAAATAAGAAAAGGAAAAAAGAGAAGAAAAAGAAGAAGAAAGAAAGAAAGAAATTTCTTTTTTTTCTTTCAAAGGATGAAAGAAAGAAAGAAAGAAAGAAAGAAAGAAAGAAAGAAAGAAAGAAGAAAAAAGATAGAAAAAAAGAAAAGAAGAAAAAGAAAATTAATTGGATGGAAAAAAGCAAGAAGTAGAAAAAGAATTAGAGGGAAAAAGAAAGAAGCAGAAGAAACAAAAGAAAAAAAAGAAGAATAAACAGACGTAAAAGAAAAGATGACAAAGAAAATGAATCAGAAAAAATAAGGAAAAAATAAGAAGAAAAAAATAAGAAACAGAAGAAAAAAGAAAGAAGAAAAAGAGAAAAAAGAAATAAAAAGATTTAGAGGTAGAAAAAAGAAACAGAAGAAAGAAAAAAAGAAGAAAAAAGAAAGAAGTAGAGATTTTACAAATACTTTATTATAATTATGTGATTACAAACTCCAAATAATCCACAAAATAATCCCACCCTAAAATAACTAATTGTTGAAAATGAAATGATTCTCTTCAACAGAAAACAGCACATCTTTATAGCCCCATATACTGGAACATTTCTCAAGATCACTCAGCAAACTGTAACAGTTCAAATCTATTTTTAAACGAGCTTTCAACATTCTTATAAAAATACAAACATCAACATCTGAGGAGTCGTCTATCTTGTTTCGTTCACTCATATACACAGCAGCTCTTCCAAAATGAAATTGAACAATTGACATAATTCTCTCTTTTTTATGAATATCTATACCCCAAAACGAACAAATGTTTAGAAAAAACTACACCAAATACACTGTAAAAAATACAGGGTTCCACACAAGTCATTCACGTTGTCCAAACACAAATCGATTAAGTTAACTGAACACTTTTAACATATCTATGTGGATTAAACATAAAAAAGTAAGCTGTCTCAATGAAATCTCAAGAATTGTGTTGATTCATCTCATTTTAATTAACAAGTTAAAAACAATATTTTTTGAGTGTAAATTGAAAAAACACTCTAGCCATGAAAACAATGACAAAAGATGACAACAATTCACAAAACAATAAAAAACAGTCTAGCGAAGACTACAAAAACAAAACAAAACAATCATGACTAACAACACAGAAACAAAAGCATTGACAGCCACAGCTGAATGAAAGTAGACGATGAACTTGCTTTAAATTGCCAGTAAGAAAACTGGACCATTAATGTTAGTTTTAAACCCTGGACATACACAAAAAATGGGCAGTATACTGCACAATATGCATTAATCTCTTGACCTTCTGGTTTTCCACTCCAAACATAGCTAAACACTCTCCTTGATCCATTACCCCATAGTACCCTGCAATATCAGTCTATAAAACCTAAAGTAATGTCAGCTATCAAACCTTCAAATGTTTTGGCACAGCACTGAGAATCCATTAAGTGTCAAACTTTTCGATCAAGCATCTCCCTGATTTATCTGTTCCAAGAATTGATAGGTCAGTCGGGGGCTTCATGTCCATTGAGTGATCATTACACACACACACACACACGCACACACACACTGCAAATGGAAAGGGAGAGAGTCTGCCTTGAGATATTTACACAGATGGACCAAAACAGTCCCTTAGGCGTAACCTGTGCATTTTTGAGGGCTCCAACAATCTTCTGCTTGCCCTTGACATGCACTTACCTCAAAGTAGGTCTCGATGTATTCTGACACGATGTGCTCAGATTTAGGTTTGTTCTGGCAATACACCACATACATGTGAAGCCGTCTTTCCTGCAGATTGTGTAAACAGAGGAGAGTGAATTAGCCCAGTTTAGTAGATATACAGTGGAGCTACAAAATATTCTCTTAACCCTTTAACATCCCCACCAACAAAACATTTTTTGGATTGCATTTTTTAACTCCTAATGTCACTAGTTAACACACTCAATGCATTTGTTTTCAACACATCCCATAATTTCTAAAAATTTCAACCTCTACCAAATGGTTCATATGTCGGTTTATGGTAAAAGTACCGGAATCAATACATGTAATGAAAAATATGAAGTGTAAGAGCAACTTATTTTAAAAATATTCAAAATAAAACATTTTTGAATACTAAATAATCTTTATGTTTTGAAGTATGCCATGATAAATTTTAGATTTAACACATATTTTTGTTTTGTTTTGTTTTGTTTTACAATAAAACCAAAATCAAGTGTAGTAGTGCAACAGGATTAACAATGCTGTGCATGTAACCCATTATTTAAAACAGTCATTCTTTAAAACAGTCAAATATGGTCAACCATTTGGTAGAGCAGGCAGCACCCAAAAATTTAAATCTGCCAATTATTTGCAAACCATCAGTCCATTCAATATGTACAGTAGGGGACATGTCTTTGGACTTGTGGGGGAAACCAGAGCACCCAGAGGAAACCCACACGAACACTGGGAGAACAGGCAAGCTCCACACAGAAATGCCAACTGGCCCAGCCAGGACTTGAACCAGCAACCTTCTTGTAGTGAGGTGACAGTGCTAACCACTGAGCCACGTGCTGCCTCAAAAATGGCTTTTTGTAGACAATTTTTACTATACACACATTAAAGTACTATAGCCAGAAATCCCATTAGTCAAAACAATTGTTGGCAAAGTGATGAAACCCATGACAGAAATACATAAAAAAAAAAATATATATATATATATATATATACAGGTAGATTATCTAAATCATTCTTTTCTGATTTTATACATTATATATCAAGACAATGGTTACTTATTTAAAATGTCTAAGCTGCTGTAAGTGTTGAAATGCTGTAAGTGTAGTAGTGGTTAAAGTTTTTGTCTGTCTGCAGTTTGAAAGCAGTGTGCTGTGACAGAGAGAGATTACACAACACTGATGGAGGAGAGCGAGCAGAAGGCCATGTATAATTCAGGCCAATTATCCTCAATGTAATCAGAGCCTCATTCTCCCTCACTGCATTCAGGTAGCAGGACAGTACAACTGGTCACTACCTCACACACATACAAACTCATATACACAGAGTGCGTTGCCTGGAAACGGACGTCAAAGCATGAATGGTTCTGACAACAGATTTTAAGAGCTTCATATGGACTATGTGACCCTAATGTTAGTCAGCACTTCTCTTAATCAGCAATTTGTCATGTTGCCATATACGCAGCTATAATAACATACATTATAACAGTTTTGTAACTTTTATTCAATTTATTTTCAAAGGACAGGACAAAATGATACATGTAAATTGTATTTACAGTAACCTACATTAATACTAAACTTATTTTTATTACAATATTTCTTTGGGTTCATCATCACTCACTCCCTACATTTTTGTTATATATACAGTGGGTACGGAAAGTATCCAGACCTTTTACATTTTTCACTCTTTGTTATATTGCAGCCATTTGCTAAAATCATTTAGGTTATTTGTTTTGCTCATTAGTATACACACACAGCACCCCATATTGACAGAAAACACAAAAATGATAACATTTTTGCATATTTATTGAAAAAGGAAAATACCACATGGTCCTAGAATTCAGACCCTTTGCTGTGACTTATATACACTCACGGCCACTTTATTAGGTACACCTGTCAAATTTCTAATCAGCAAAGCACATGGCAGCAGCTCAATGCATTTAGGCATGTAGACATGATCAAGACGATCTGCTGGCATGGTTTAAATGGTGTGCCCATCTTCTGACGGCTACTTCCAGCAGGATAACGCACCATGTCATAAAGTGCGAATCATCTCAGACTTGTTTCTTAAACATGACAATGAGTTCACTGTACCCCAATGGCTTCCACAGTCACCAGATCTCAATCCAATAGAGCACCTTTGGGATGTGGTGGAACGGGAGATTCAAATCATGAATGTGCAGCCAACAAATCTGCAGCAACTGCATTATGCTATCATGTCAATATGGAACAAAATCTCTGAGAAATATTTCTAGTACCTTGTTGAACCTATGCCATGAAGGGTTAAGGCAGTTCCGAAGGCAAAAAGGGGTTTAACTTGATACTAGTAAGGTGTACCTAATAAAGTGACCGGAGAGTGTATTTAACTATTTAGTGTATTTAGGTGCTGTTCATTTCTTCTGATCATCTTTAAGATGGTTCTACATCATGATTTTATCAAAAGGCTGCAAAACAACAAAGAGTGAAAAACTTAAGGGGGTCTGAATACTTTCCTTACCCACTATAAATAGTATATAGCAGACAGGAGACAGGAATACTAGTCTATCACAAATGCAGATTTAGATTTTTTTGTGTGTGTGAAATGACATCTCCTTATAAGTCTGTGTGTTTAAAACCAGCTAAATGATTTTGCAACCTATCGCCTTAATTTATCTGCGTTACACATCAGTGACTGGAAGTCGGAAAGTTCTGACATAACTAGAGTGCCTCACATCTTTGTTATGTACTCTATGAGTTAAAAGAGGGAGTAAGAGCAAAGGCAGAGGAAATTTGAGAGAGAGAGAGTGAGGGGGGAGAGTCTTGTTTATATGAAAAAAATAAGAAAGAGTGGGGACAAAAAGCAAGTCTGGCCCTCGCTTACCCTGCATTACTGTTTCTCATTACCAGCAGATTTCCCACTACACTCGTTTCACAGTTTGACTCAACCTTTTGAATTTTGTTATAAGTTTCTTTATTCCCCTCAAGCCTTTTTAAGTTATTACCCAAAGGGCTCAGACTCATTAAACAGTAGAAAAGGGCAAACGCTAACAGACGCCAATTCGTACAGTAACTCAGCGCTTTTCATTTAAGCAAAACGCTTTGATTCACCACCAAAACTTGTATCACAGCATGTGGTAACAAATTACTGCCACTGTGAAGTACTTCCACAGCTATAAATCTGCAAATGTTACGCCTGTGGGTGCTGGGAATTGTGTTGTTTCTTCTTGGTGAGTTATTTATGAGTGTATGTCCATAGTGTAGAACTGAACTCCAGAAATAGACGGATTCGGAGTGTAAAGCAGAGTGTTATCAAAGGACGTAGCTTTGCTTGTTATTCCTCCCTTTATTTTTCCCGCCTCTTTTTCCCTTGTGGTAATGAGCCAATGGACACACAAGCAAACACACTGCTTCAAATGGGCCGTATCAGTAACACGGGGACAGAAATAGAGTGGGATGATGGGAGGATAAATGGGGTGTTAAAATGGGTGAGTGTGTTAAAAACGTCTGTGTTTTCTCAAGTCTGCTTGCTCAAAGTGTGAGAGGAAGTTTGCTTGGCACAGACAGACATACAGACAGAAAAGAAGAGACACACTCACATGTTTTATAAAAAGTTGGGCCAGTCGTTCAGGCTCGGCCACACATTTCTCCAGCTCGGCCAGGAAATAACTGGGGAGGGATCAGACATATAACTCAGCATTAGTCATTAACAGGACCAAACGACTTTTTACTTAAAAACTTAACATGTAAAATGAGTTTAATCTGAACTGTCTAGAAGGTTTGGCAACATACTCAAAGTCCTGTAAGATTTGTAATACACACACGCGCACACACACACACACACGCACACACACATTATTGTAAATACATGTACAATATCTATGTATCTATCCATCCATAAGAAAGCATTTTATCGCCCTTACTTTTTTCTCTTTACGCAAATGATCTTAAGATCCAGGATTTAGGTTTTAATATGCAGATGATATGGCACTTGTTGGCCAGTTGACTAAACCAAAAACAAAAGGAGATATCTTGTACTATAGTTAAATAAATTTGCTTTAAAATTGGTGTAAAAGGAGTTTAGTGGAGATCAATTTTATTAAAACCAAGGAGATGATAATTTGCAGAAATAAACTAGTTCTTACTCAAGGGTTGAAACCTCTGGTCCTTGATGGACATGTAATAGAGACAGTTGGGTGTTTTAAATAGGAACATTTACTGATAGCGGATTGAAATTTGCTGCAAATGTAGAATGTATTTAAAAAAAAAACTATGCTGAGATTATATTATTAGGAGGTTAAAACAATTTGGTGTAAGTCAAGTTATTCTGGAGATGGTATACAGTTGAAGTCAGAATTATTAGCCCCCCTGAATTATTAGCCCCCCCCCCACCCCCCAGTTTATTCTTTCCCAAATTTCTGTTTAACAGAGAGAATATTTTTTTCAACACATTTCTAAACATAATAGTGTTAATAACTCATTTATAATAACTGATTTATTTTATCTTTGCTATGATGACAGTAAATAATATTTGACTAGATATTTTTCAAGACACTTCTATACAGTTTAAGATTAGATTAGATTAGATTAGATTAGATTAGATTCAACTTTATTGTCATCACACATGTACAAGTACAAGGAAACGAAATGCAGTTTAGGTCTAACCAGGAGTGCAATAGCAGCAAGTGCAGGATACAGGTATAAGTTATAAAGTGCAGTTATAGAAAAACTATGGTGATAGAGTAAAGGGACATTTAAAGGCTTAACTAGGTTATTAGGCTAACTAGGCAGGTTAGGGTAATTAGGCAAGTTATTGTATAACAGTGGTTTGTTATGTATATTATGTAATGTAATTAATAAAAAATGTAATTGTTATGTAATAAAAAAAATATTGCTCAATGGGGCTAATAATATTCACCTAATATTGGTTTTAAAAAACTAAAAACTGCTTTTATTCTAGCCAAAATAAAGTAAGACTTTCTCCAGAAGAAAAAATATTATCAGACATACTGTGAAAATTTCCTTGCTCTGTTAAACATAATTTGGGAAATATTTAAAATAGAAAAAAAAATCAAAGAGGGGCTAATAATTCTGACTTCAACTGTACAAGAAACTTGGCTAAAAGTGTTGTGAGTTTTAACAAGATTGCATGGTATGGAGTAATGCCAATTAAGAAAAAGCAAAAACTGAGTCGAGTGGTAAAAATTGCCAGTGCAATTGTAGGTAAAGCACAAAGACAACTAAATGAAATTTATTTAATAAGAATTAAACAGAAAGCAAATGAGTAATTCCTTGCAAAGTCAATCTTGCCATGAAAAAAAATTAAGTAAAATTAAAAAGTAAAATTTTAGTAAAAATTAAGTAAAATTAAATAAAATCAATCATTCTTGTTTAATAGAGAGCCTTATAGTATGGTTTCTACTGTAAACTTGCATACTTTTTTGGTCACATCCATAACACATGTCTATTTTCCTTACTTAAAATATAAAAAATGTTTACAGATTGACATTTTTCGGATCTCATAACTCTGTGGTTAGTTGTTTTGGAAAATATAAACAGATGTTTAAATATAATGTTAACATATAAAACGTTTTAGACAAACGTAAAAACGTTTTAGACAACCTCAAGTAAAGAAAAATGTGTATCAAATGTCCTTTGTGCTGACTTCCCCTAGAATTTTAAATACTGGATTTTAAGTATAAATAGAGTTAATTGAGTTTTTAATGTGATCGGATGTATTTGTGTTGCCTGTTTTCTGTGATATGCGTGATGTGAACGCTGATGTAAAGTTGTGTGGTGAATCCAAAGATAAATTTTCAATTATGGACAATAAATAAAGTAAAGTAAAAGTCAAGTAAATGCCAAAAACAGATTAACCCACTCTTTATGCCAGTCGTAGATCTGATGAATATTCCCGAACACTATTTTGTCTTTTCCCTTCATGTCTTCTGGAATTCCTTTCGCATTCATAGTGGCCATGTAGCCCTGCGAGAGACAGAACATGATGAACTTTCACAGCTCATGTCCCATAAAAACGCTATTTTTCGTGATTAAATCTGAGGCATTTTAACTCTGGTGAAAAAATATGACCCCCATAAAAATGTAGATCATCCTATTCCAAATATTTTCAAATCCAGACACCATTATTTTGATTTACATGGTGATCAGTATTATAGCTGAGAGAAATTCAGGTCAGTTGATGCATCAGTTTTAATTCTTCTGTGATTAATTGCTCTGAAATGCATTTGAATCATTCTAAGATTACAACAGTAAAAATGATAGCGTTTCAGAACAGAGCTGATCAAATCCACGTGTGATTTGTTAATTGACATTTTAACCACCCCATCAAAAGCTCACCTCCACAATAAGTCCTAGATCGGCAACATACAGCTTTTCTGTCTCTATTAATTCTTTCAGAACATACCTGCAAAAGAAAGGAGGTCAGCGTTCACTGCTTTCATCAAGTCTTTTAATGCATTAACAATATGTGACAGCTTAAAGCATGTGATGTGAGTAATATATAGGGTGTTATATTGGCTGAGTTCTGACTGGCGCAGCACATTAATAATCTAGGAGCTATTTATGGACAAGATGAAAGGCCCTTTTATTGCTTATAATTGCCGCTTTATGCTGGCAGCTGTTTTGGAACACATTTGCTGGTTTGGGCTGGTCATTAGCTCAATTAAAGTCATGTGCTGCTCTAGGGTGAACTTTAGCTAGTCTGTAGCTGATTAATATTGTCTATGAATTAATATTAGCCAATCTAAACTAAGATTATCGTTATTTTTTGGTTCAAGATATCTAGAAATTCCTCTTAGATGCCATGCTTTAAAAACCTGTTATGGATAGAATTTAAACAATGTCTAGTCATTAGATGGTCAAATTTGGTCATTATCTAATCTAATGATAATTTAATTTCAGACACAGTTGGGGGTGGGAATTTTAGCAGTGAAATGTCCTACATCATACCTCTATGCCTTCCAGATTTTCACCATGTGAGATGTGAATATCTCATTAACATTGCTATTGTGCCAATTATGGCTAAAACAAACAGAATAGTAAAATGCTAGCTGTCCTTTAAAAATAGCTGAACAAAAATAACATTATTTATCAGACTGTAAAGATAGTATCATCTCAAAAATAGCCTTGATAAGTAGAGTTCCAACTCATTAAGGCTGCAACCATTCGTTTACATGTCTCACATAAGGTAGCTCCATGCTAATCTTGCTGAAGCAGAACTAGCCACCATCTATGAAGTGTTGCTAAATGATCTAACTGAAGTCAGGGTTGTTTGATCTGCCCCAAGTTTACAAGTCAGATGTCCTTAGCTGGTTCTAGATTATCTTAGCTGGTTTACCAACTATTATGTTCCAAAAACAAGGTAAAAACAAGCTGGTAGCAAGATGTTCTTTAGCTAGTTTGAATTATCTTTAGCTTAAATGATCTGAATCAGCCTATTAGAAACTGCTAAGGTGTTTTAAAGCTGGTTAAAGTGGTTGCAACTGGTTGAGATGGTCATTAGCCCACCCATTAAAAAATGTGCCACAGCCTAAATTTTTGTAAAATGTTAAATTCATGGCCCCAGGTATGTTTCGTTGGACATTTCAGATGGCAAATCCACTAGAGGATGCTGTTTCCATTTGTGTAAATCCGACATACAATACTTTTAGGTATACAATAGGTTTTGCTGTACATTTCAGATATTTAGATATTCAGATATTTCAACGTCATGTCGTTGGTTCATAAACATTTCCTGCTTGTTATCAAACTATTTCATAACTGTAACAAAAGGCAATTCAATCATAACTTCATGTTAAAACAGCTATCATAACATTATTTATTAATATGTGGCTCTTTTTAGATTCTCGAAAGCTATAGAAATTAAAATAGTAAAACAGGAAGTATGTTGGCACTATTGTTTTTGTTTACATCCCTCAAAGTGAGCTATTGTACAAGTCCACAAGGCAGGAATTGTCATACAAATCATAGATACCAGCAAGCCACTGACATAAACCCTTTCTTAAACAACCCAATAGAGTTTTCAAAAGAAAGTGCACTGAAATGAAATATATTACCATGATTTTACACTGGATTAAGTGATTTGGGGGCCTTAATTCGAACAAGCAATTCGAACCATGGAACCCTGAAGTCCTACAGTAATATGCACACTTTGTATTTGTATTAATTTATTTAGCTGTCTTGCTTTCTACATTTTTATCTTAATGCAATCTCTACATTTTTAAAAGATTTGTTTGCTTAAAATGAGTTTACAACTAAAAATAATGAATAAACTATTTGTTTTTTAAAACTACATTTTCATCTGATTTGACTGCTGGACTGATCCATGATTGAGGCTGGAGGGACACATTTGCACAGATGTACTAATTAAGGTAAATTTGTATTTGTTAGACCCTTATCCTACAAAATATGATAGAAAAAGACATTATATGTAATTTATAGAAACTTCTAGGTATTTATTGGGGCCCCCAGACTTCCTGGGGCCCTAAGCAGCTGCTTACCTCGCTTTTTGGTTAAATCCGCCCCTGGACCTAAACCCAATCTTTCTGTCACAACAATGTACAATATGAGCTACCAAGCAAACTGACCATGTTTGAAACGTTGTCCATATGTTGATAGATAGGTGAGCCAAGTTTATTCATTTATAAATCTTAGACACAGTTCAGTTGCTTCGCAGCATTTATTTGATGTTGTGCAAACTGCATGAAAATAATCTTTTATTCACCTATAATATGCCCTTCTAAATATCATTAGAATGAAAAAGAATGTGGATGGCCTCATACTGTCAAGTAGCGTTTATTTTACCTATAAAGTCAAATATAGATTGAAGTACTGTACGTTTTTGTGGTTTGGTGTCTTCAATTGGTTGAAAACAAGCATGTTCTAAAACCCAGTTTGTGAGACCACCTTGAACCAATTAACGACCACCTACCAACTTAAACCAAACTTTCCATCAGAAATGATGTCATTATAGTGTGCTAATAAACATCTGATGAATACTCCTAATGTAAAAAAATATGTCATAAAAATTGTAAATTAAAACTTGTGACGATAAGTTGACTAAAAAAAAAACAATTTACTATGTTCACAAGTTACAAATGGAGACATGCTTCACACACACATGCTTTTTTCTAAGGCACTCTTCCGATCTTCTTCGGTGTCTGCGCAGGCTGATGATTGGCTGGAGTTGTCATCCATCAAAACCAAGCCGTTGTCGTCAGCTTGCTGGCTGGCATACTGGCTGATCTGCAGACACACAGAGCATAACTGCGAATAAGAAACAAGGCGTCATGCTGAAACGTTCTTCACTATGGGGAAGGCTGCAGGGGCAGAGAGGAATAACAGAGAGGAGAGGGAAGATATGAGCTGTTCTAATAGCTCAGGTTGCCTAGGTGACAGGAAAGGAGCATGACAGTGACTGAATGATAACAGGAATACAGCGCTTACCAATAATGATGACACCAGACAGGCAGAGTAGATGCATTACCCTGAATCTCAATTCCACTGACCCCAGTGAAGTCACCATGTTCTCACAAGCTATGTTTTCGTCCAAAGATGCGAATTAGATTCATGCACACAAATGGAACATCGCATAAAACATTTGCGATTAAAGCACAAAAAGAGTCAAATAGAACAGAATCATAACTTTCGGTTAAAACTGGCATCAAATATAAAGAGAAGAATGGAATTTGCAGCGGTAGGAGAATCCACTGTAGGGTTTTTTTGCTAATTTAATAAATTATTTGCGCCTCAGAAGACGAAAATGAATTACAATGAATGTGTGGTGGCTTTTAGATGTGCGAGACAAAGTCGCTTGGAAGTAATTAAGACAGTTTAAGAGGTAATCATACTAAACCACTTTGACGATGGGTGGTTAAGGTATTTTAGAATAACCAAGAAATCTTAAAATGTCCATTAATGCAGTTCCACCGTTTGATCTTGTAATGTAATGTAACGTAATGTCTATTTACAGTACATATCGCATTTATTGAGTATGGCCATACACCTAAAGTGCTTCACAATCATGAGAGGGGTCTCTTATAAAACTTATAAATCTCTAAAATCTATAAAACAAAATCACATTACTTTTTCAAGTGCATGCTTGAATTTAATTGATAAAAGTGTTTTTTGTTATCAGATAAAACGTTTATCGTACCCAGTTGAGCGCATGTTTTTTTATGCACATTTTTTTATTTTATACGCATCTTTAAGTGTTCATTAAGTATTTTTATGTAATATTCCAAAATGTGCATTAAAAATAAGTAGATGAAAACATAGCTACAGACCCTAGCTACAGAATTATTGTTGCTGTTGTTGATATGGACCATTGTTGTAGCGGAGGATAGATGTGCACGCTGCTCTGCAGGTTATTCAATGATTTAAGACGGAAAAAGGAAGTCTAAAGACGTCCTGTCTTTGTTAATGTGTTTGTTAACCACATCAGAGGTAAAACTAGGACATAAACTATCCTCACTCATTGTCACGTCCCTAACTGTCATTTAGCAATGATTCTTAAGGATTTCAGTACCTCAGAAGTCTACATTTTCTACATTTATGTGCTATAAACAAAAATAATTTCTAAAAAAGCTGCATGTTCTTGTTCAATTATAGTATGTTCAATTACAATTTACTTCAAATTTTTGGAAAAGGGGATGGTATTGTGCAGCCACAAAATTTTACACTAAAAATCACTCTGATTTTTTTTCTCACTGATGCATTTTTATAACTGAAATTTAGATTTTATAATGAAAAATTACATAAATACATACATTACATTAATATTTTTTAAAGAATGTTGGTAACAGTTATTTATTAGGAAAAAGACACCTCTAAAAAGACTTTCTTTTTAATGTCCCACCAAAGAATGTATTAAGAAGAGAATAGGCATGGGCTGGTCCTGTATATGATTCTGACAGTATAATAACCTTGGAAAAAAATATCATAGTTTCTTGGTATTGTGATTACTGCTCTAAAATATGTTCTTTTCAAATGTCTAGGTAAAAAAACAAAAACCTTTTCTCCCTTTGAACACAATATATTTTAATTTGGAAAACATTTAAAATATTTTGGAGCAGTAAACCCTTCAGGCTGTCAGTTCTGCTCTCATTGGTTTTAAAACACAGACTTCATTACAATTTAAAACGCCATCTTTGGATATCTTTTCTGCTGAAGATACTGTTGTCCTAAAAAATGTTTAAAAAAATCTTACATATACCTTAGAAATGGTATAACAAAAAATGTTGGTGGTTTTAAAACATTGACTTTTCCAAACCACGGTATACCTTGAAAACAGTTATTGTCCCATGCCTAGAAGAGAATACTGTTGCTATTGTTAATCTCAACTAAAATAGAAAGTAATGAAAAATATTTGTTTTTAATCTGAAAAAAAAAACTGAAATAAAATCTAAATTGTGCAAAATAACATGAAAATGCTGCCTAAGCAAGTTTAACTAAAGTAATAAAATGACTAAAATTTTATTTGAATTGAAAAAGAAAATTCTTTAAATATTAAACCTAAAATTAACATCTTAAAGTAAACAGAAATATTTAAAATTCAAATAAAAATTCTAATGAAATGGAAAACGTATGTGTTTATTTACCTTTCAGTTTAAACTCGAAAGTGAAATGAAAATGAGAAATGTTGCCTTGCCACATTTTATTTCAGTTAACATTTATTTTATTCATGCATGAAAAATGTATTTTGTTTTAACCCTTTTACTGCACCACCATGTCACTAGTTACACACTCAATGCATTAAGGCAAAACACATCCCATAATTTCTAAAATATCAACCTCTACCAAATGGTTGATACAGTATGTCAGTTTATGGTAAAAGTATCAAAATTATATAAAAATCAGGAAAATATGAAGTGTAACACCAATTTATTAAAAAATAATAATCATCAAAATAAAACATTTCTCAATACTAAACCATCTTTACTTTTAAAAATATGCCATAAAATATTTCAGATTGTCATTTAACATGTTTTCTTTTCTTTTTTTTTCTTTTTTCTTTTTTTACAATAAAACCAAAATCAAGTGTAGTAGTGCAACAGGATTATGTTGGTTTGATTTCTTTAAATGATTTTAACAGTCATTATTTAAAACAGTCAAAATTTGGTCAACCATTTGGTAGAGCAGGCAGTTAAAAGGTTAATGGTTTACATCTAATTTTATTTATGGCAATCTTAATGTTATTAAGACACCATTTATCATTATCCAGCATATATTATTAGCTACTTACCCCACAAAACTAAACAACAGCATTGGCCTTCTACCTGATTTAGATTCCTCTGTGTGGTGTAAAATAATATGGATCACCACTGTAGAGTGACAAAATCAATAACAAACCTCAAGACATGTATATATATATTTGGTATGGTCCCTGCAGTGGCCATAACTAACAACAAAGGCAAAAAAGAACCAGTGCCAATGTTTTTCCTGCAGTAGTGCACATCAACACACACATTCCCCTTTTGTTAGAATCAAAAACCTCTACAAACACAAAAAAGCCATTATACTCATTTACTGTGTTTTCCCTGCCTCTTAAACACACTAAAGGCCAGACAGATAGGATCTGCCCTTTAACCAGAGCTGTTTAGCAGCTTGCTTAACGTCACAATCACCTGTGGAGCATCACTTTATCTTCATTCTCAAGACCTCAGTGTCTCTCTCTCTCTCTTTCTCTTTCTCTCTCACACACAATACACTCCTTCCACTACAACATCACACATCCTCCACAAAACCAGCATTCCTGTGCTCAGAACTTATGATGGATAGCACATTCCAGTTTGTTTTTAGATTGTTTGTTTATCAAAGCTTCACAAAGCAATTTCTTGGCTTAAGAGGCTGTTATTGTGTTGCATGTGTGAGAAATGTGACACAATCTGTTCAGAAATGATGTGAATTACAATGAACGGACGTACCTTGCATCAGTTGATCATTTACTCAACCTCATATCGCTCCATGTCCGAGCGATTGACAAAACACAAAAGGACTTCTTATGAATATTTTGCACTGGTTGTTCTTTTCCATTCAATTACAGTAAAAAGAGACTGAAGATTTCAAGCTTCGTTTGTGCACTATATTCCAAGACCTCTGATGCCATGCAACTGCTCTTTTGATGAGAGAGACTGAAGTTTAGCCATTACACTGTGTCTACATCATTTCACAACAGCTAGAGGCGTCAACATCTGAAATAACTAAGTGCTTATTGCAAATCATTTGTCCTTCATGTCATCAGTTGAGGCATTAGTATACTATTATTTATTACTACTACTATTATTCATAATATAATATATTATTTACTACTATTTATCATATAGCACAAGAAGTTTGGCCAGAGCAGAAATGGTTGTGCCCAACTGAGCCTGGTTCCTCTCAAGGTTTTTTTTTTTCCTTCACTTTCGTCTATTGGTGAAATATGTTCCTCGCCACTGACGACTTGCTTGGTTTGGGACTCGTGGAGCTGCACATCAATGGATTTGCTCTTCAGTTTTTGGACTTTCAGCAGTGAAAATTAAACCACACTGAATTGAACTAAACTGAACTTCAACTCTGAAAACTGGACTGACAGATTCAATTTGCTAGAACTTCTATGTTAAGCTGCTTAGACACAATAAGCGCTATAGAAATGAAGATGAATTGAACTGGATTGAATATAGCTAGTTGATTATGTTCAAAACATCCCCATATGTGACCCTGGAACACAAAAACAGACTTAAGTGAATAATTAACCTTTCCTTTGAAGTATACTGTGTTAGTATAACACAATATTGGGATCAGATACAGCTATTTGAAAATACATCTGGGATCTTTTTTTTTTAATCCTAATACTGAAAAAAAAACACATTAAATGTGTCCAAATGAAGTGCTTAGCAACGCATTTTAATAATCAAAAGTTTTGATATACAGTGATCTCTCGCTATAACACGTTTCACTTTTTCCGGCTTCTCTCTAAAAGGTAGCTGAAAATGCTAACCACCGCACAAAAAGCTGAACTTCTGGACATGCTAAAGGAAGGTAGAAGTTAAGCGGCTGTGGGGTGTCATTACGGAATAAATAAATGAAGATCAAATGGTTTTGATCTTTGGTTTCATTCTATAATACTTGACTTATTTTTCTACAAAGGTTTTAACTTTAAGAGTGTTTAAAGGGGAGAAAAGTGTGAAAATGCTAGGTCTGTTTGAGAAAAGTGTATAAAGTGTGTAGTGATGGGTTTTATAGCCTTAAAACATCTATGATAATTGTACAAAATTAAGCTGACTACTTCGTGGATTTCGCCTATTGCGGTTTTATTTTAGGATGTAACTCTAGCAAATTACAAGGGACCACTGTATTTACATTAGGAAAAATACAAAATGTCTTTACATAACATGAACTTTAATTAATATTACTTCACTTAATATTCCAATAATTTTGGCCATAAAAGAAAGATCCATCAATTTGACCCTTAAATTGTATTTATTTTTTTAAGCTATTGACAACCTGCATTGTACCTGTGGAAATGTTATGCTTTGTTATGTTTTGCTTCGAAAAGTGCCTATAAATAAAATGCATAATAATAATAATAATAATATAATAATAATAATAATAATTATTATTATCATTATTGTTATTATGGTTAGCACTGTCTCCTCACAGCAAGATGGTTGCTGGTTCGAGTCCCGGCTGGGTCAGTTGGCATTTCTGTGTGGAGTTTGCATGTTCTCTCCGTGTTGGTGTGGGTTTCCTCAGGGTGCTCTGGTTTCCCCCACAGTCTAAAGACATGCAGTATAGGTGAATTAAATAAACTAAATTAGCTGTAGTGTATGTGTGCAAATGTGAGAGTGTATGGGCATTTCCCAGTACTGGGTTGCAGCTGGAAGGGCATCCACTGTGTAAAATATATGTTGGATAAGTTGCCGGTTCATTCCTCTGTGGCGGCCCCTGATGAATAAAGGGACTAAGCCAAAGGAAAAATATTAATATTATTATTAATATTATTATTAAACTTAGTGGTCCAGGGTCACATAATAGATGTATGAAATATAGCAGAATATTAGAAACTGAAAACAGGCATGCAGTTTAATACTGTTGAGGAAACAGTGATGCATTTTTAAAGATTATTTGGGGAATAGAAAGTTCAAAAGAACCTCATTTAGAAAAAGTCTTTACAATAGCCTTGCTGAATAAAGCGACCCACTTCTTTAAAAATGAAAATTATACACTAACACCAGAATGGAAGCGTAATTAATGTGTATTTTTTGCATTCCTCCATCATGTAAACGTTGTAGTGCAGCAGCGTTTGTTCACTGCGTGCTGCATCACATACTGTTGTGTTGTTTTGTGGTGTGGGTTGTGTTTGTGTGTTTTAGAGCAGTGCAATCACTCCTGCCTTGCTCTCAGGTCTACTCAGAGATCATTTCCAGATGTATTTTGGCACAGTCTCCAGGAGAACCCCCACTCCCGCTCTTTCCCCTTTATTTTTATCTCCACGGCTTGTTTTCTACCCGGAAGCCCAGAGCCTTTACTTGGGCCTTTAATAAAAAGCTGAGATCATGTTGGTTGTTGTTTTTCTACAGGAAATTGTTAAAGTTAGCTGGAGCAGAGACAGAGGTAATCCAACCTTGCTTTAAAGAAGAAAAAAAATGTATATAGGCTACGCTAGGACTCACATTACGGTTATATCATCAGTAGTTCCTCTATCAAACTGCTGTGTCAGACCTCCATTTGTGTGAGGAATCAAACAAAACAGCCAGTTTGATAAACATGTGCCGCGTTCCTCTGACCGGGAGACAGGCCGGATCCGAAGAGTGCTTACATATTCATTCAGGAATTTTCCATTAGCCAACAAATAATAAACTCATGCTGGATCCCCACAGCAAATGGTTCTGTGTCAGGTACAAAGCGGAGTGTCAGCTGATCTGACCACTGTGATATAAACCACTGTGATATAAACTACATCTTAGCCTATCCAAGGAAAGAAACAAGACCCAGAGTAATGCAATGATGAACTCATCATTGGTCTCTGTTATGAATACATTACATTATACAGTAGTGGCCAAAAGTGATATTTAAACCCTTTATTCAAACATATGTACAGTGCTCAGCATATATAGGTACACCCCTCACAAATCTATCTTTTAAATTCATAATAGAAAGCTATACAATATTATATTTGTGCATATACATTATATTAGTCAGTATTGAAGCCAAATCTAGAGCTTATCTAACAAATTAACTTATGATAACGGTCCAAAAACTAGCACACCCAAATTTATATGTTAAAGAAAAATATTAAATACAACAAAAAATATATAGGAAAAAAAATCAAGTTTCAGTTTCGGTTTCCCAGTGATGGGTTGTGGCTGGAAGGGCTTCCGCTGCGTAAAACATATGCTGAATAAGTTGGCGGTTCATTCCGCTGTGGCGACCCCTGATTAATAAAGGGACTAATCCGAAAAGAAAATGAATGAATGAATGAAATTTTGTATTGTAAAATTATATTTTAATAAATATATCAGTTTAATAAATCTGTTTTGTTTAAATGCACCAAAATCCATTTCCTATTTTCACAGAGAAATGGATAACAATATTTATTTTTAAAATGCGGTGTACTCAATTATGCTGAGCACTGTACATACTAAAGTAGATGCAAAACGTTTATGTGTAATCTGCATTTCAGTTGTTTTATTTCTGAAACATTTATTGGGAAATTTGCAGGAAAATGTCTGTAAATTTAATAGAAGAGAAGAACAATGAAATAATAATAACTGATTATACTGTAATTTATTTTATGTGAGCTTTTGGTTTTCTATGAATTTTTCTTATTGTGTAATAAGACCCATTTTCTATCATAAGCTATGGTTTGCTTTTTTGACATTTAAATACTTTAAGCTTTTCCTCTTTCAAATATATCTTGCACACTCATATTTTGATTGTTACCAGGTAATTCAGTTTGTAGGATCGTTAAATGAAAATGTTGGCTTACTTTTATATTAAATTTACTCTACATAGAAATCATTGCAAAATTAAAACTTCTTTTCTTTTTAAATGTGTATTCCTTAAAGATTTGTAAGGAAAGTGTTTGCACCACAGGAATGAATTACAATTAAAAACATATTAAAATGGTAAGCAGTTATTTTAGGCTGTACAAATTATTTCACAATATTGCTGTTTCTACACTGTAAACTCTGCTGTTGTCATTACTTAAGATATTAAGTTAATATTACTTGACATTACTTAAAATAGAGAGTTTTGGCATTAAACTTAAACAAGTGTGTTTAACTTACTCATTAGGCAGCAAAAAAATTTTAATTAATATTTTAATTTATGAACATTTTAATTTCTTTAAACGATTCACCATGTCTTTGTTTAAAATGATTGGTTGAGCTTGAAATTCTACCTTGACAACTGCGCTGATTGGTCAATATATGTTGTATGACACAAGGTGGTCATTTTGCTTGTGATGCTGAATCTTGCTGAAGCACAGCAGGCCAGAGGCGTTGAGTCAAAATGTGATTTACGAAACACAAACATGGTGCGGCTATATATCAACTTTACAGCTTTGGGAGTAAGCAAGTAAAGAATATAAAAGCTTAAAAGAATCATTTGAGTAGTCTCCACTTATTAGGGTTCACAGTGTACCATATGTTTAATCAAATAATCTTAGCCTAGTAAGACACTTCTTTTATTAAAAAAAGTAATAAATCCCTATCTCTTGAATGTGAAAAGTACAAATCTAAATATAAATACTATAACAATTATCCTTGTGTATCTGTCACTGTGATTAGTTTCACTCATTTGTTTAGACTTGAGCTTCACGCTGTTGCTGAACTAAATGTTAAACTGATTTCCAATTATAATCACAGTGCTCACAGATCTCAGGTTCCTCCTCTTGTTGTTCTGCACCTCTGGTCATAATTACCTTTCATCAGTTTTGATGGAATGGAATGATGAATGTTAGTGCATTAAGCCTTCAATCAGGATTTACACTCTTCCAGCTATTGTGATTGTGTGTGTGTGTGTGTGTGTGTGTGCGTGTGTGCGTGTGTGTGTGTGTGTGTGTGTGTGTGTGTGTGTGTGTGTGTGTGTGGCACAGTGTTTTATATTAAATTATATGTGCTGACTCAAAGAGGATACAAGCCCCTACAAAAATATACAGTGTGGTCTAAAATGTCTGATACCGTATTGAAAATCTCAGATTTTAAATCAAATGCTAAGAAAATGCTAGAAAAACAGATGTATGCTAAAGCCCAAAATATACTTAGGGTACATTAGAGTTTATGAACAGTCTAATGAATAAAGCCTTTCCACAAAGTCTTCTCTTGTCTTATCTTTTTTTAGTGTACAGTAGCTGATATCTATTATTCCCTAAACACATACACTTTAAGTCTATGGTTATCAGAAAGTAGTTCAAATACAATTCAAAGCCCATGTGCACGGTTAGAAATATTGGGCATGTACAGTACAGTAAGCGGTTTTAAGCTTGGTTTAATTGATTTCTCCATATAAAGAGGCATGTTTTCAATCCTCTACTTCCCACGTCTTTCAACAGCTCAGTCATGAAAGTGGCAGTTAAACACATACTGTACCAGTTATAATTTTGGCTCCCCAACCTTAGTGAACCATGCATACATAATACTTTTCTAATACTTACTTGTTTCATGTTTATAAAAACAGTAAAATGTTATTTTAAACTATTTTACTGCACATTTGCTCAAATAAATACAACTTTGTGACCATACAAAAAAAATATCTACTGACCCCTACTAACAAAAAAAAAGTACTTTGAAGCCCACTTTATAAGAAGTGTGTTTGAGCAATGCATGTTCTCACTTTTATAGGTTCACCCTGTGTAAGAAAGCCTAGCAACAAATGACCTATCAGTCAGATGACCATCTGGCCACTCTTAGATTCAGCGTGGAAACTCACACATCCAAACTCCTGTGCAAACTGGCAGAAAAACCCTAAACTCCTACTCTCAGCCTAAAACGTTATGTCCACAGACTCTTGGCTGAGCATCTGAGACATACGATAAATCAAATTGGAATCTTTTCAGGAGTTTTAAAGTCATCATCTGATTACATGAATTTTACATGATTTCTGTGATATGTGTGACATGTTTTTTTCAGTCCACCTGAAAGCAAAGCTATCATGACAGCAAAACTCTTAATATGGAAGAAGAAAGCGGTTGTATTTACAACTATTACAGCTATTCTAAGGATAGACTAAAAGTTTTCGAAAAAAAAATGTATGGCACAGGCAAGATACATCCAAGAATTTTACATACCGGTCTGTAAACATTTATTGCGTGTCATGCGATACTTATTTACTATAAAGGAAAAAGAGCTCTGTGGGTTTCCCTGCTTGCAGAAACTTTCATTTTTAGTTTAGTTCATTTTTAGTGGTTCTAAAATTTCATGAATTTCCTTCTCTTGAACACAAAAGATATTTTGAAGAATGTTGGAAAAAGCAGACATTAGCTTTGTTTACATCTACCTATTTATATGAGCATTTTGGGATAGTGCAACTAAAATAATGCTTAATGGAATGACCAACATTTTGTAAATGGGCATAAAATACTTATGTGTACAACTAAGGTGAATAAACTTTTTATCCAATTAGAAAAAATGCACATAAATTAAGGTGGAATTACATTTACAAATGAATTTCAGCATGCACATCAAAGCCACATGATTTAGTTTTACTAGATCATGTAATAAAGTGTGATGGGACAGCATTAATGGACAAACCAGCGACATACCCCATTGTTAGAAATTATAAAAGTATATATATATATATATATATATATATATATATATATATATATATATATATATATATATACAATATTGCAATATTTTGCTCATATATCTAATTTGCATCTTTGAATAGAAACATAGTTATTGACATCCATAGTACATACCTGTCAACATTGGGATGTGAAAATAAGGGATATGCCCACCATAATAAGGGATTCCCCCGATTATTTCGATTTTTTTCGTTTGATTACATTAAATAAAAATCACTATAAAAATGCACACATCTAACGTTATAAATAAGGCATTTGATTGCTTTCCTAACTTTTTATGCTCATTTTGGACGAAATTAGGTGTGTTTGAAAAAACCCCCCACCAAGACCGACATTTTTAGATATTATTATTATTAATTATGTGTATATGTCTGTTCAAACATGCACCCCAAACCCAGACTTTCACGCCATTTCAAATCATGTGTACACAGAATCTGTTTGGGAAACAGCCTCTATTTATCACTATAGAGCGCGTCAGCTGACAGTCATGCACCGCTATACAGTATGACTGTTTTGAGGATTGCATATGAAGGGGAGATGGCACCTGTAATAAAAAGAAAGGGAATCCCGCCGTTTTATATTTATTTCAAAGTGTTTTTATGCCTAAACAAAGCAAAAGCACAAAACAGACTCACATTAAGGAGAAAAGGGCGGCCTTCTGGTGGTTTGGCAGTATGGGTTGCATTTAGGGAAGCTTTATTGCCACCCTTCAGAGAAAGACTGAAAATATGGGAGAAATACAGGAAAAAACCTTTACGGGATGATAGCGGGATAAAACTGTAAAATACGGGAGAACCCCGGGAAAAACGGGAGGGTTGAGAGGTATGCCATAGTATGAACACTAAAATATTATGGAAGTCAATGGAAGATTTAGAAATAGCTTTAGAACAAAAGGAAGATGAGTAAATAACGACAGGATTTTCATTTTTGGGCAAACTACTTCTTTAAAGTTGACAAGCAGTAAGTGGTCAGAAAGCAAAACGTGTAGTCTGACATGTTTCTAGTCCAAGCCCCAACACAATCTGACACCATGACTATCAAAACGGAAAAACACTGATCACAGCGTTACCTGTGTTTGTCCTAGTGTGGTGGATCCCTGTGGAGAGTCCGATTGGAAGCTGTAGGACTGTAGGAGACCGGGATCACAGTCGCCAAGAGCAGGCAGTCCATCTTTCCACTCCTGCGCACACAAAACACACGCACACAATACTGCTTTAAAACAACCAGAAACCACAAGCTTCACTGTCTTTCCCAAACATCAATACTCAGGTCAAAATAAAGCCAACCCATAATTCCTCTCTGTGTGAGACTATGATGAGAAGTGTATTGGAGGGTGACTGCGATTAAAGGTCATGCCGGGCAGTTCACTTGGACAGAGGCGAACCACAGGGCTCTAGCGAGCAGTTGGCCGCACGGTGTGGTGCAACTCACACGGTGTTATGAAAAACAGAGCAACACCTGTAGTGTGATGTAAACTGATGTTTTCTGTGATCAAACAAACAGGATAGGAAGGCTTGTTGACACCGCGGCTGCATGATAATGGTTTATCTGATCATTATGATTATTTTGCTCAATTTCTAAACAAGATTATTGCAGTTTGAGGAATTTTTTTGAAAAATAATCAGTTAATTGATTAGTTAATTATTCTGTTATTATCAATATACTCATAGGCAGAGCTGGGGAGATTACTTAGAAATTGTTGTCTATTTCTAATATAAACTTACACATTTAATGTAATGTAAGCTATGTTTTTGATTACTTTTAAATCCCTTTTGGCTTTTTTTATTACTTTTAAATCCCTTTAACTCATTTATATCATAGATTTGATTTTGTACCATGTTGATCTTAAAGGGATAGTTCACCAAAAAGTGAAAATTCTGTCATTATTTACTCACCCTATACTTGTTTCAAAGCTTTATGAGTTTCTTTTCTCTGTTAAACATAAATGAAGATATTTTGAAGGAACTTTTGGAAGCAACAGTATATACTATGGAAGCCAATAGGCACAGGTTTTCAGACTTTATCAAAATATAGTCTTCTGTGTGTTTTTATATATATGTAATATATTTTTTTTGGGGGGGGGGGGGGGGGTGAGAGAGGTGATGGAACGGCAAAGGACCTCGAGGTGGGAATCAAACTCGGGTCGCCGTGAGCACCGGAATGCATGTGTCGACGCACTAACTTCTAAAATAACAATGCCAGTTATTCGCAACCCCCAAATTCCTCTTAGGTGGTTATAAATATGCAAACGTTGCTCAAAGAACAATAGGTCTATATAAACACGAGCATATTGACTACACAAAAAGTACAACAGTCTAATAACCATATAATTTTATAGCCAGTCATAGATCATTCTCAATATTCAGTTGTGGCCTGTGTTTATTTTTTAATGTATTGGTCTGCACGCTTACAATGGGCCATTTATCACTACACAGCTCATGCATTAGTTTCTTCCTCTAACTTGTAATGGACAGACAAGACACCAGGGGTGCGGGCAAAATAAGGACAAATTATTAGGTACACCGGCTGGCTGCTGAACGCTGGGCTTCGGGCTGGTGAGCAGCACTGAAAAGGCTTGGGAATGGAGAGCGGGAGCCCGCAGAGATAGCTTGTCAGAGGACAGAGAATGCTACAACCTCCAGGCTGGGGATGTGATCGTTTAGAAAAGCAGAGTAAAGGTAAGCCCTTAGAACATATAGCAGTTCACGGACAAGGTGCCACAGCAATGATTGCAAATAGAAATGATCTACATGTTTTGTTACTAGTAACCGCGTGTACTCTATCAGGTTAACTCTTTATATTCTCATATCGCGTCTAATGCCACGTTGTAAACGCGACGCGTGCTGCTTTGTTTACAGATTTAAATGCTTTCGTAAGCTCGTTCCACTGCCATTTGTCTTTGCTATGGCCACTGTTAGCTGATCCCGCACACGTGCAGCGGTCAAGGCTCAGAATAGTTCAGCTTTTGCTGCTGTGTGGATTAAAACTGAATGTGTGTCATACTTAACAAGAGCAATACGCTAGTGTTTAACTGCACTACTTTCGGCGCTGAGGTGTCTGAATAACACTGTTGAGAACCGGGTACTGTTTACTGTGGTGTTAGTAAGTTAACTTTGAAGCGTGTTTCGGGCGTCCGCTGCGATCGGATCCTATACCAATGTTGGCGACCTGGGGGCTTGATAAACCGGGCTGGGCATTTTACTGTCTCACGCTGAACGCTGTCGACTAATCGCAACAGGCTGTCATCGGTTTAATCAGCGCAGATTAGCTTCGCACTAAGGAGGGCTTTGGGAACAAATGAATCTCTGAACGATTCATATGGGAGTCGCTGGGATAATTAGGTAAAAATAAATGCATATTATAAGACCATGAACGTGTTTTCTGACCTTGCATACATATCATTATGTTGTTGGAGACCCATAAAACCGAAATATGACCCTTTTCAATGTGTAATAGGGGCTCTTTAAAAATACAATTTTTAGTTTCTGTGGATTGATGTTAAACTTTGGTAATTCTAAAAGTTTAATCAAATTTACTTGACTTTTGGAAATCACCACGCAACCCTCTGTCATTGTCCTCATAAAGGTTGGAAACAACTTGAGGGTGAGTAATCAAATTTTGGGGTGAACTATCTCTATAAACACAAAGAGCAGGACTAGATGTTGCCTAGTGAGAAGTGATTGGATTACTGAATCATTGTGGATTGCTACTGGTCAATCTCATGTCAGTGACAGGTTGGCCCTCCAACACACCATTAGACATGTCAACAGAGAAGAGATGTAATTGTAAGAAGATGCAACCAAAAACAAGAACAAAGATAAAAAAAAAAGAATTTAATAAGAACTGTCAATTTTGACTGCACAGCAAAAGTAATTAATCAATAGAAGCAATAATTAAGGCCATAATTGAAAAATTATTTATAATTTTCTGTAAAAAAAAAACAATTTGATACTTTATTAAAAAAATTTGAGCGATTTACAACACATGAAAGCATTTTCCTCACCAGCTCTTTGTCTATGCCTGGTAGGATGGTGAACTGCTCCTCTGTTGACTGTGGGCTGCCCAGTTCTTGGCTGCTCCTGGTGGGTAGAGGCGGGGGTTTGCCCTCCAATCTGCGGACCTGCCGCTCCCCTTTGGCACTTCCTGCTGCCCCAGCGCTCAGCTTACGCACTGGATTTGTCAGCCACTTCTTCAGGGTGCTGACAGAACGACGGGAGCCTGGGGAGTTTGGGGCCGAACTGCCCGAAGCCTGGGGTGGCAGAGAGGCCACCGAGGTGGAGATACTGCCCTCACTGCCAGCGGCTGAGTATGAGTCTGGACAGACAAAGAAAAGGAAGTGGAATAAAGTCGGGAATAACCATCAACAGCAAAGGGAAAACAAAATAAATCTGTCTTATATATAAACACACTCTACATAAACACACTATAACACTAAATATGGCCCATAGCTGAGGCACTGTGAAGAATTTTTCCCATCACAGACTTTCTTTAACTACGAGGACTGTTGACTCTGTGGACTGTAACCAAATACAATGCACCACCCTTTCACTTTAACTACACTACCTTATAAAAGTCTTGTCGTCGATCCCAATTATAAGAGCTACAAATGATAACTTGACTTCTAGTTGATCATTTGGAAAAGTGGCAGAAGGTAGATTTTTCAGATGAACTGCATCCCAATCATCACGGATACTGCAGAAGACCTACTGGAACCCACATGGACCCAAGATTTTTCACAGAAATCAGTCAAGTTTGGTGAAGGAAAAATTATGGTTTGGGGTTACGTTCAGTATGGGGCATGCGAGAGATCTGCAGAGTGGATGGCAACATCAACAGCCTGAGGTATCAAGAAATTTGTGCTGCCCATTACATTCCAAACAACAGGAGAGGACAGATTCTTCAGCAGGACAGCACTTCTTCTCACACGTCAGCCTCCACATCAAAGTTCTTGAAAGCAAAGAAGGTCAAGGTGCTCCTGGATTGGCCAACCCAGTCATCAGACATGAACATTATTGAACATGTGTGGGATAAGATAAAGGAGGAGGCATTGAAGATGAATCCAATCAATCTTGATGAACTCTGGGAGTCCTGCAAGAATGCTTTCTTTGCCATTCCAGATGACTTTATTAATAAGTTTTTATAAGACATTGCAGAGATGTATGGATGCAGTCTTCCAAGCTCATGGAAGCCATACACAATATTAATTCTTTTTCCACTGCACCATGACTTTATATTCTATACTATACATTATTTCTGTTAAGTGACAAGACCTTTGTCTCAGCAAAGTCAGACCTTACTGTGCTAAATAAATGAATAAAAATCAAGGCATGATCATATTTTATTTTGATAAAATAAGCGTAATCTCGAGGCCTTCGCCTTTCATAAAAGCCACTTCTGATACCAAATGATCAACTAGAAGTCAAGTTATTATTTGTTGTTCCTAAAACTTGGATAGGAGACAAGACTTCAGGTAATGTATCCATATTATGACAATTATTTGTTTAATTAAAAGAATTTCAAGTAAATGCTTTGTGTTTTCAAAAATAATTAATTTATGTAATGGTAGCGCTGAATTTCAACATCATTACTCTTGTGTTCAGTGTCACATAATTCTTCAGAATTCATTCTAATATGATGATTTGCTGCTCTATAATGTTTTCTTTACTTTGATACTATATTGATTGATGAACTTTAGCAGCAACAACAAAAAAACCACCATGTTCAATTCCTTTAAAACTAAAAATCACACACAAAAAAAATCCCAAGTCAGATATCCAATCCAAAATACACAATAAAATTAACACATCTTATAAATGAATGATTCGATGACTCACTAATAAAGACTTAGTTCACTGTTGGAAGAATCTGAACTTTTGAACAAATGTCTTAAATCTTCTGTAAGTATCAGAATTTTTAGCAAATCTCTTGAACAAATTGTTAATTGAGTCTCTTGATAAAACTTTAATTGATCATTACTGGTAGGATTAGCATTTATAAATGAATTTCCTTAGCCAAAGATTCAGTGACTCAACCACAGACTTTACTTAATGCATTACTGAATGAATCAGCATTTTTGAATGAATCTCTTGAACAAACAATTCAGTAATAAATGCACTTCTGTGATGACTTCTTGTAACAAATAACGATAGCATGTGGATCAAAAGTCTAAACAATGAAGTTGTCATTTATCAATACACGATGGCTGCTCTCTCTCTGGGTCAAAAAACAGATCTGAATGTTCACTTTCAAATTTTCAAAAATAAAATCTTCACTGAGATAAAGACACTCTGGTGGGTTTTTTTAGCGCATCCTAAATTGTGCGAGCGTATGCAACATGTACACTGTCACCACTGAATGCATGTGTGTGTGTCAGCACATGACCCATGCAGACAGGCCTCGTGCCGCACATCCCAGTCAGTGTTAATCACATAAGGGCTACTCAGACTGGTTTAGGGCAGACTCAGAGAAGCTCTACTGGTTAGCCAAGCTATCGTGTGACACTGAAGAGCTAAATATAGACCACCGCCCCAAAGTCCAGGCCCAGGCTGAGAGCACGGTGATGGTGTCAGAGGGACCCTGGGAAAAGAACAGAGGGGGATGTGCACAGGAAACACACTTTAATCCTAGTCCACAGGAAGGTCACCAACTTTTTTTGTTCTCTCTCCACATTGTGCCTTTCGCCCCCACTACTGTCTTCCTGACCCAGAACAGTGGCTGTCTGAGGTTATCAGTGGCAGCAAGGACAGGCTTTGCATGTTTCAGTCTTTCAGTTGTCTAGTCCAGCCATTGTTTGACCCCTTGATTCAGCCCAACACAGTCTGACACGCACACACACACACACACACAATCACACACACACACACACACACACACACACACACACACACACACACACACACACACACACACACACACACACACTTTGCCCAAAGATACACTCTGTGTTATGCCCAGATGTCAAACTGCATACCTGTTACATGTTATTGCCAAACTAATATTATTCTAATAGTAGTAAAGAGGATTTCCTCCATAAGTTAATAAAATGTTATTGTTATTTGTCATACTCAGTAGTATGTCAGCAGCCAGCTTTAACCTAAACACAAATTAGAAATGCTATTTTTTTTTTCAAAAGAAGTGACTTGAATTAGTTTTGTTTTAGGTTAGTTTAATTCCAGCAATAACACATTGTAAAAATATAATAACATTAAAAAAGAAGAAAGAAGCAGCTCTTTTGGATGCATTGTCAAACAAATTTTTTTAACTTAAACCTAAACAGTTTCAGTTACAAAATCATTTGCGTCTGTGTGAAATATATGTAATTCTCAAACATTTAGCATGATTTTCAAAGAGTTTTGTTTGAGGAGCCTTGTTTCTGAATGCTGGTTGATGGGGCCCATTTATTTTCGTAGAAGGAAAACATTTCTATGGAAGTCAATGGGTACCATCAACCAACATTCTTCAAAATAACTTATTTTGTATTGAACAGAAGAAACTCAAACAGGTTTTAAACAAGTGAAAAGTGATTAAATTATGACAGTTTTTAGGTTTCGCATGAACTGTCCCTTTAAGCAACCTTTATTTGTGTGTGCCCGTGTGTGTGTGTGTGTGTGTGTCAAGTTAGTTTGTATGAATTTAAAAGCTGGATAAAAAAGGTTTTTTACCGATGTGCTAAAAGAGAGAATGTTCTGCAAGCAAAAATGTTTTCTAACATGGCATTTGATAATTGTTACAGTTTTACAATCTAATAAACAAAAACATATTTTAAAATATTTGCAAACAAAAAAATATCAACCCAGGCTCATTCTGAAAACGACCCGCTATATACATTTCTGGAGAGTGCCAAATACATCCCAGGAGGTACGTTTTTTTGCTGTTTTTGCCTTCACAAATCCACCAGACGCCGCTGTGTATGCTTTTTGAGATCTCAAATTTCTCCCGGGAGTGACATGCATGCCTGCTGTGTTTATGTAAATCCACCAGAGGCTGCTGTCAACTTAATGACTGACTGACTGACTGACTGACTGATTCACCCTCCTCCTTCCCTAAACCAGCCAATAGTGTTTTCAAAAGCACAGATTGACCTGCCCACCCACTTTTCTAAACCCAACCAACAGTTTTAAAAAGCAATCCAGACAAAAATAAAAGCCCTCATCTTATTTTGACCATGTTTTTAGATCTTACCACATTCTCACCCTGTTATTTACTTGTTTATTTTATCGCTTTCTGTAACCATTCTTCGCCCGACTTGAACCCCGTCGTCATGGTCAACTCCTCTCTGCATTTCAAGTCCACCAACATATATGGCAAGCTAACTGGACAAACTGGTAACAGTGGGAAAGCCGTCCATACAGAGGTAAGCGGTCAGCTGGTAAGCGTAAAAAGGAACAGCGTCATACCGCCCTGTAGTGTTCATTTTAAAGACGAAATGCAGCCATACGTACTTCTGACTACATAATTTGTGATCTCCAGAAATGTATATAGGGCTACGTTTTCAGAATGAGCCTGTGTAAAAAAAATATTCTTACAAACAAAAACAAATAAAAAGTAAGGGTGTGTTGGGGGAGGGATGGCAGCTGTAATTGCAATTGCAAAACTTGCACAATAAAAGCCCCCGGAGAGACTCGAAAAACGCAATGTTCTTCTGCTTGCAAATGCTCTTTATATGCATAATACAGACAAAAATAATGACATAAAAACACTCCTGCGTCTAATAATCAGAAAAAGCTAGAATAAGGAGCATTTGCCTGCGAGCATCCAGACATAAGTAACATTTATGATTTAATATCA
Organism: Danio tinwini; assembly: GCA_903798205.1. Taxonomy (NCBI): domain Eukaryota; kingdom Metazoa; phylum Chordata; class Actinopteri; order Cypriniformes; family Danionidae; genus Danio; species Danio tinwini. The sequence goes on along the minus strand of CAIGQZ010001345.1, from coordinate 13,914,602 downwards.
GCTATTAAAATGGCCTCAGGGTCTCTCAGGCTCCAAACAGAACACGCAGGTTAATGCAGAGGTCCAACTAATTTATTAGGCTAATGTTTCATGTAGCAGAACTGACCTAGAATTTGTGCTGATACACAGAGAAACATCCCCCGTTGAGCTCTAATCCACAAACTTTCCACTTTCGTCGGAGAATAATCAGCGTAATAATGGAGCTGACCTCAACCCAAAAGGAATTCAGCACAACCTGAAGTGGAGGGATTATAACTCTTATTGCTGGCTAAACAGCAGGGCAAAGCTGCTTTCCTGATGCCAGACTGGTGTCTCCGCACGGGGCACAAAAATGACGAATGGTTTCATTCCACACTCAGTATGCATCCGACGGATTACGAAAGAGTGGCAGTTATGAAAAGGCAAAACCCAATTCATTACCTCGCTTTTTTTTTTTTTTTTTTTTTTAACAGGGAACATTGATTTCTGGTTTCATTTGACATGTAACTTAATGTGTTAATTGCTGTTTCTTTGGAATTCTCTGTGAGATTTACTAGCAATTTCTGCTTGAAAATAACATGTAAGAAAATGAGAATGACTTTTGAATTAATTGTATTTTTTGAATAAGACAACAGTTTCCAGAATCGCAATTTGAATGAAAGGAAATTGAAATGAAAAGAATTGAAACCATACCATAAATCTTAATATCTTAAAGATTTGCTTGATTATGGCCAAAAGCAAATATTATTTTTCTTATACTTTAGATCTTTTGCACAAAATGTAAAAAACTTCTTTGACTTCCACACTCAGTATGGATCTGACAGATTAAGAATGAGTGGTTGTCATGAAAAGGCAAACCCAATTCATTACCTCACTTTTGGGGTGGTTTGGTGGAACAGGGAAAACATATTATTTGTTTGTGTTTACCTTTGACATGTACTTTAATGTGTTAATTGCTTTTTCTTTGGAATTCTCTGCGAGATTCACTAGAAATTACTGATTGTAAACAAGGAGTAAGAAAATGAGAATGAATTTTAAATTAAACTAATTTTCTGAATAAGGTTGACAACAGTTTTCAAAATCACAATTTGATTTGAAGGAAATTGAAAAGAAAGAAGAAATTTATTTTCAGTTTGCTACAATAAATCTTAACATCTGATGATTATGGCCAAAGTCAAATATCTTTCTTTTCTTTTGGATCTTTTGCACAAAATGTAAAAGACTTATTTTTACTTCCTCACTGTCTGACAGATTAAGAAAGAGTGGCTCTCATGAAAAGGCAAAACCCAATTCATTAACCTGCTTTTTTTTGTTGTTGTTGTTGCTGTTGTTTTGTGTTTTTTTTCGAGGAAACTGAATGTTATCAGGAACTAAAGGCGGTTGGGAACCGGCAGCCACTGCTTACCGTATCCTCCACAAATCAGCGGCAACACCCACATGAAACAATGTGAAATCCATCAATAGATCCCACATGTAAGACTATAACCAGTGTATTTGTTGTAGAAATATGATGCAATGCAACAGAGCACACAAGGTCTTTTTTTAATGGTAAAGCAAAACTACGGCAAGGCTAAGATTGCAGGAATGAGATGCTCCGTTTTTATTGCTGGTAAACAGAGGGGCTGAATTGATTTGAAAGCTGCAAACCTATGCTTAAGTGCTGCTGGTGAGCACAGAAACATCCTCTTAATACAGCACTGACTGAGTGCTCAACACATTAGAAAGGATACTTCTTAATAGCTAGATAGTCTCAGCCAAGGGGAAACTACAAAGATGCCGTATCGTTTAAATCTGTGTCTGTACGGTGTAATTAAACATGTCAATCTGTAAGTATTTTTTTTGCAGAACATATTGTACATTTTCCTATTGGAACAACACAGAAATATTTTCTTGAAAACTATGGCTGATATTTATTTATATATTTATTTAATTACACACTTCATTCAGTCAGTGCTTAATTTAAATAACAAACAAAAAAACGTTATATATGTATTTTATTTAAATTACAAAAGCTGGTAAATCTATTAAACATTTTTTGGTATAATATAAACATTGCATAAAAAAAAATTACCAACAACAAATTTAATATGTTGCCTTGGTAGATATATATTAATATAAAATAAAAACATATTAAATAAAAATAAAACTTATAAATGAAAATATGTACAAAATTATATGAAAACAATATAAAAAGTAAAAAAAAATATCAAATTTTTTTATAAAAAAAAAAAATCTTAAATTATATGGGAAAATCATATTGTAAAATTTAAAATGTTGCACAAGTATTTAAATTAATCAAATTTAAATATAAATAAATAAATAAATAAATACAAATACTACAAAATAGCATAATAGTACTGAAATAATGTTGCATTACAAATCTCATCAGCCATGAATTAGTAACCAAATTTCAAGAAGCTCATTAACTCTTGTCAACAAAGTGTCCTGAGAAATAAAGTGGTGTACATTTATTTTAATAACAGCCACAATTTTTTAAATGGTAATCGGGTTCTGGCCATATATAATGAATGGTCATTGATATTATAAGCCTGATTGTTGTGAAACCTAATTTACTCGAAGAGTGGGAGCACATTAAATTAAAATGTTAATTAAACGACACAAAATAGAACCAAACTCCAAACTCAAGTAGAAAACTGCTTAAATAGTTCACGAATCAACAAGACCACGAATCCACAAATACATATTTTGGAATCAAGGTGAATTCTGGGACTGATAGTTCACCCAAAAAAAAACATTTAGTCACAATTACCTTGATTGATAATTTGCTGTCATTCTTAATTGTTTGTTCTTGATCACAAAAGATATTTTGAAGAATGTTGGAAATAGGTAGCCATTGGAAATAAATACTATGGAAGTCAATGGCTACCAGTTTTTTTTAACATTCTTCAAAATATCTTCTTATGTGTTCAACAGAAATAAGAATCTCAAACAGGTTTAGAACAGGTGGCAGGAGATTAAATGATGACAAAATTGTAGCGCTTAAAGGAGCTGAAAATGAATCCTGAAAGTACAAGCGCAATGCCCAAAAGTATCTGGATGCAGCCTTTATGATGCAAGCTGAGACTGCATATCTCAGAGATGCAATGTCAGACACAAGCATTTAAAGTGTAGTAAATAATTAAACGTTTATTTGTCTTTCATGGAGCTCTTGTTAGAAAAAACTGCTGTGTTATTACATTGTAAACATTTGAGCCAAATCTCAAAATGGTCCTAGCATTTATATATATTTTATTTATGCACTTTATTCAATTAATGATTCTAATATTTTTTAAAGTAAAGAAGGACATTCCTCAATAAATAACTGAGGTCTAATAGAAGCATTTACAAAGGGCATTACAGGTGGCATATTTTATATTTTGTCACTGAAAATTGTCCTCTGGTGTGACACTATATACTAATTTTAAATTTTATATATATTTTTTTAAGTAAGTTTTCTTCTCCAAAATGTTATATATATGCCTTTTTAGGAACCACTATAAAATTCATTCATTAATTTTCTTTTTCGGCTTAATCTCCTTTGTTAATCTGGGGTCGCCACGCCGGAATGAACCGCCAACATATCCAGCATATGATTTAGACAGCGGTTGCCCTTCCAGCTGCAACCCATCACTGGGACACAACCATACACTCTCATTCAAACACAAGCACCCGAAGGAAACCCACTATAAAATTGATATGTTTTATTGTGCTTTGGTGTGATTTTCCTGCTTATTGAAATTGTTAAACTAGTCATGGAGAATTTTTTTTTTCATAATTTCACAGAAAATAAAAAGCGTTATATAAAGATAAGTTACCAACAATATAGATAAATCACTCTCATGCTATTTTTATATTATTAAGAGTTTTTCTTAAAGGGCACCTATTTTACCCCTTTTTCAAGATCTAAGATAAGTATTTTGTGTCTTCAGAATGTGTATGTAAAGTTTCAGCTCAAAACACCAATCAGATTATTTGTTTTACCCCTTAGAACATTAGAATTTTTTGCTTTTAAAACAATGTAGCTGTTTTTGCTGCCTGTGCCTTTAATGTAGTTCTCCCCGCCCACCGGCCTGTCACAGTGTGCCTCAGTCTCTGCCTCGGCTGCGTCAGATAAACAGCACAGTGACAGACATGAAGGAAGCACACAGCGGACACACACACAGCGCACGCGTTTAACTTTGCACTGTGTTTGCACAGCAAATGTGGATATGGATATCCGTTATGTTAATGTACACAATAAATTCCGGTTGCTTTGTGCATGTCCTGTCTTGTTTAAATGATTATACGCATTACTACAGAGACATGTAATACGTGGCTGTCAATCAATACAGTGGGCAGGTAAACTACACTCCTACGTCACATTGCAGTGGGCCTCAAAACAGGAGGAATTTGGATCCTATAACATCGGGAAATGAAAAAAGAGAGACTTATTGTATTTATATCACCCTAATATGACTGTGGACACACTATACCTACACACAGTTCTGTCCAAACCGCTTACAAAAAATGATTTACATCATAGGTTCCCCTTTAATTTATATTAAAATAAACAGTGAAACATTTACAAAGTCAGTGACTCCTTATATTTGCTTAAACATCAGACTTCAAACTACATCAATATAATTCTTCAAAAATGGTCTATATGCTGCTTATTTGTCAACTACCCACGTAAAGTATGTGGGAAATGGGGTTATACTGGATCTCCCAGACCTCAGGGCTACTGAACGGCCTTTTACCAAACAAAAAGATCCTGCTGTTTGGTGCACAAAGTCACAGGTCCTTGAAACTGGAGTCAGTATCCTCTTACAAAATAAGTTCCTTCATAATGCATTAGCCGTGCGGGACGGCGAGATGGAAACAAAGGAGACTCAATAGTTAAAGCTGGACAGAAGGAACCCAGAATTCCCCTTGGTCCCCCGCTGGCAGGACCAGGCCATCATTTCTAGGATAGCATGTGTTTGAGCTTGGAGCGGCCGGTGGGCAACATGAAAGCATGAGCAGGGGGGAATGTAAGGCGATCTGAGGTGGAAAGATGAATGGACGGGGCAGAGCAGGGGCTCAGGACAGGAGGGAAGCAAAAAGGTCTTGAACAAATACAGGCCTCAGGCACAGTGGATACAGGAAGAGACGGAGAAAGAAAAACTAACACGTCGTATCGCTGGAAAACAGGCTGTAAACAAGACAGCTAAAATAATGCTACATAACTTGGGAGCAGGAAAAAAATAAATAAATGTGTGCATGTGTTGTTGCAGGCATCTGTGTGTTATGCAAAGGTATTTCTGTTTGTAAGAGTCGGATTTCATGCAGCTTGTCTGACTTTTATATAAAAATATATAAAATGAAGTCAGACAAGCAAGAAGGTCGCTGGTTTGAGCCTGGCTGGGTCAGTTGAGGTTTCTGTGTGGAGTTTGCATGTTCTCCCCATGTTCGTGTGGGTTTCCTCCAGATGCTCCGCTTTCCCCCACAGTCCAAAGACATGCACTATACTGTAGGTGAATTAAATAAACGAAATATGCCGTATTGTATGAGTGTGTGTGAATGCAAGAGTGCATGGGTGTTTCAGTGCTGGGTTGCAGCTGAAAGGGCATCTGCTGTGAAAAACATATGCTGGATAAGTTGGCGGTTCATTCCACTGTGGCTACCTCTGATAAATAAATGGACTAAGCTAAAGGAAAATGAATAAATGAATGACTAATTGTTTGAAAACAAAAATACTATCAATTTCTATACATTTTTTTGTGTGTTTTAAATCAATTGTCTATAAATTTATATTTATATTTTATTTATAACAAATACTATATATTTTTATACACATATTAGAGTTAAGGGTTTTTTACAGAGTGGACTAAAGGAATTTATCACTCCATAATTCACAAAATACCGTGTCACATAAACAAACAAAAAATAAATACATATTTTCAATTTTTTTTGTAAAATAATAAAGCAAATCACATGTGAACCACAAATGAGAATAGACAGTAAATATGAAAAAC
>CAIGQZ010001345.1:13882158-13904191 GCA_903798205.1 Danio tinwini | reverse complement strand
TAATATAATATAATATAATATAATATAATATAATATAATATAATATAGATTTTTTACTTCATAAACAACTACTTGTGATGATTGTTATAATGATTGCTGTGGGACGAGGGCACATGAAGGCCAGTGTGTTTTGAAATCTACCTTTCCAGGAATTTGGGCTCCATTTCCACATATTGATTGTCAGTGGTGGAGTGCTGAGGCAGGCGCTGCGCTGCTCTAATGGGCCACAATTTTCAGAGCGGCTCAGGCCTCTGGAGACCTGCAGAGCTTTAGTCATCGCGTTTGGATTGGGTTGAATCCCTACACCTGCAACGGATGAGTCCTCCATCATCCTATAGGACAGGACAAGGCATACATCGAAATACATGAAAGTTCTGTTTACAAGGATGATATGGAGAGTAATGTAAACTGTGGCGGTAATTTGAAGAAAGCTAGATACCATCTGAAAGTCTGGAGGTGGGAGCAGAACTTCAGTTAACACGTTTTTTGGGGGGAAAATGTGATGATATGTGGCGAGAATATTATTTGGGGGAAAACTGCCTTAGCTAAATAAATGTGTCAAGAATGATTTGGTTTTCAATCTACTTCCACTTTGCAGGAATCTAATATAGCTGTAATCTAATTTCTGGAAATTGCACCTTACCCGGGCTCTCTCTCATTTGCACCCACACACTCGGAAAAAGCAAGTTTGCTCCTGGATGGAAAAGCTGTCCTGACAAAAATCAAATAAACACTCCTACCTACAACAGTGTTTCTCAAGCAGGGGGCCGCAGGATGGCCTAAAAATGGTTTAAAATAAAACAAAACAGACACTCAAATGAGATAACACAACTAAATATCAAGACATTTCTTATTTTAAGTCATCCCCTCAATGAAACTTGACTCATGAGTGTTGCCAGATCCTGCTAATGAAAAACAGGCAATCAAAACAAACTGATGTTAAACTTAAACCTAAACACTTTAACTTAGAATTAAACAATCCACATACAAAAAAGTGTGACCTGCACCTGCCTACTTTATTAACTCCCTCAACTGGACTAGTTAAACCCAAAGATGCTTAATAAGCAGCACCACTTATTATAAGTGGACATGGCAACACTTCAAGAGTGCACTCTGGGAAGCCCAAACATAAATAAAACATGATGCCTCTATTAACAGTGGATATGTTAAAATCAGCATACAGATTTCTTTGTCTCTTGCTACAGTGTAAAAAGTGATTAGTTTGCTTTACTTTAAAAAGTCATCATTTACAAACACTGAATTACATTTTTCTGTTGAACTTAAAAGAAGATATTCTGAAAAAAGTTGGAACAAACAACTATAAACATCTACAGTAAGAACAAAAACTACAATGGAAGTCAATGACTTGAAATGCCATTTTTTTCCAGCATTTGTCAGTATAACATCCTTTATTTTCAACAGAAGAAAGTAAGTCGAACAGCTTTGGAACATGTGGAGGATGATGACAAAATGTTCATTTTTGTGTAAATTATCCCTTTAATTAAAAATTAAATTCAAAGTAGAAAGAGTGAAGTAGTATTGTCTTTTAAAATCTTCTCTAATAATATTTAATTTACAAAAAAAAATGTGGTACTGTTTAATTATTTATTATTTTGCTTCATTATTTTTAATTTTTATTACACAGATCCCCCAACAAAATCCTCCCACCCACTCTTGAATCCTTCATTTTCCAGATATATGGGCCAAAATTTTGTTTATGCAACCTCAAAATATATTTGGGAGCATTTGTGCAACTGCATATAATGGTTGTAGTGCGACCTGTTTTGCTGAATGTTGATCTGCCAGCCAGGCATTACAGTGGCGCAGTGGTTAGCACAATCGCCTCAGAGCAAGAAGGTCACTTGTTTGAGCCTCGGCTGGGTCAGTTGGCATTTATGTGTGAAGTTTGCATGTTTCCCCATGTGGGTTTCCTCCAGTTGCTCCGGTCCCCACCCCAACCCCCCAAAGACATGTGGTACAGGTGAATTGAGTAAGCTAAATTGTCTGTAGTGTATATGTGTGAATGAGTGTGTATGGATGTTTCCCAGTGATGGGTTGCAGCTCGAAGGGCATCCGCTTCGTAAAACATATGCTGAATAAGTTGGCAGTTCATTCCGCTGTGGCCCCAGAATAATAAAGGGACTAAGCCGAAAAGAAAATAAACACAGCACGCGAAAAGTTAAAGCATAACTTTTCGCTTCAGAGACTTCAACAGCCTTCTGAGAGAGTGAATGAGGGTTCCTCCAGCTGAGTTTTAGACAGAGTGAACAAGAGCGATCTCCCGGTCCAGAGTATGTGACACGCAGCGGCAGACGGTCGAGCTGGGTTTCATGTTTGGGGGTCCAGCATGTTAATGCGGTGCTCGCGGACAGTGCATGCCATCACTGCGGTGGCATGTCTGTTGCGCAGTTAAGATTGCGGCTCGCTCTTGCAATAGGGCCACCCACCTCAGTTGTCCCCTGCTCTGCGGTAGGGCACTTGGGCAGATCTGAGGGTCACAGTGGGAGTAAATCTGCTGCCCTCGGACTTGAGGACCTCTCGCTCCTCCACGCGCTCCATCCAAGCTTTGAGTGAGAGAAGCGCTCCGTCCTCGGATGGCTGCCCTCTCACTTGATGACACCGAGGCTCAGATGTCCATTGCCGCATTGGAGGATAGGCTGTCATGGTCTGATGAAGGACAACACCACCACCCCACCCCCACCCCCTCCGCTCCCTCCCCTCAGGAGCGAGCGCGGCGGCGGATATAGAAACAGACATGATAACCATGTTTTCCCGGGCTGCTTCAGCTGCGGACCTGAAGATGGTTTATCCCCCAGCCCCGCAGCCGGACCGACTAGATGGGTGTATGTGGAGGACTAAAAAGTCCAGCACCGCGGCGGTGGTGTATATAAACCGGATGGGGGTATGCGCTCTCGCTGCATGTATCAGCTCGCTGGCCATCTCCAGAGTCATATGCGGCGCAATCGCTGCATTCCATTTTTCCCACCTGAGCACAACTGTGCAGCCCATGCGCTCTCACAGCAGTTTCACCTAGGAAAATGGAGACTCCACCCCCAACTGTCCAGCTGTTATGGGCTGCGCCTTTCTCTTTCTAACTCAGAGATTTGTGCGCTCTCTTGCTTGAGTTCCCCACTTGGCAAAGTCCACTGACTACACAGCTGGCCCCGGGGCGTGTGTAATACGCATTTCTCCAGTGAGCCTACTCGAACAGATACTGGGTAAGTCAGGGAGGTCGAGGAACAGCTCTCATATTGCGCCTTTCTTGCCCAATCGGACCTGCTTTCAATTCTCTCCTTGTGATGGCCCCTCCCTGGCACATCCCCTGGAAGCAGGTGACAGGCACCGTTTGTCACCCGCACCCAGATCTATGCCTCACGTATGGTTCATAGATGGGATGTGGAGGACTTAGGTGACCTACCGATTAGGTGGTTAACACCGTCACTCAGGCTCGAGCATGCTCTACGAGGCATGCCCACGCCTTAAATTGGAGTCTATTCGCTGTGTGGTTACTTTTTTTCCCGAGAAGGAAACCCTGAACATGCCAGATCAGAGTAATGCTATCCTCGAACATCCCCGCTCTGAGGAAGCATCGCCTCATCATCCGGTTCCCTGAGGCGCGAGACGTGGATATTAATTTTATCCCATTCCCCTCTCATACCCACTCAGAGATCTCTCTTAGAAGAGGTCTGTTCGATCACTTAACTCAGTATCTTTAAGATTTCTGTCCAGGTAGACAGCTCTGCTGGTCACGTTCGCATCGGTCAAATGGGGGGGTATCTGGAGACATTTTCGGTCAGCGGCCGGCCCACTCTCACGTTTACCTGAGACCCCGGCCCACCTAGGTGCCATAGGTTCCTACAGCGTTCTTTCAGCTACGTAGTGAACCTGCAAGCGCTGCCGGTTGAATGTCAGTGAAATTCGGTTAGGTGTTGTAAAACGCTTGCTGCGCCATTTTCTTTAACACGAAGATACGTGCGCTTTTTCGCTTGGTCAGTAAAGTTCCCCGCTTGGCGAACCCTGCAGATATTCCTCCGAGGCCCCCAGCATCTGACTCAGCGGAGAGGTCAGGCGCTGGCCCGTTACGTTGTTGGTATGCCCGCTGGTCAGCCCGCGTTCTGGGTATAGGTGCCCGCTATGTGCGATCCCCATTAGGCAATTCCATATGCTTACACTGCCACGGTGCAGTCCCCCCTCACAGGCGGACCCGTGTCTTCCCTCACCGCTTACCCTTTTACTGTATATTCATATGCTCACTCCCCCTTCTCAGGGCTAGTCCATATGCTCTCTTGCCACCAGTCTCCCCACTTGGGTAGCAGGTGGCCTCCGCAGTGTCCTCCCTATAGGGACTGCACGCTTCCCAATGTACTGTAGTATTAAATTCCTAGAAATTATCTAGACGCATTGCGACTCCCGAAAAATATATCTAAATCCGTAATTATTCTGTTGAAGCAGGATAAGTAAGGGCCAGGGAACATGTTGGAAGGCCGCGCCTCTGGTGATGCAGGTGCGTTTACGGTCTCTTTTGCCTGGCAAACCTCTCATCGAGGGCAAAAGTAAGGTTCAATCATTATGGCATTTTCCATACATTTTCCCATAGTGGACGTTTTTCCACATAGCATTGAAGTTCCCCTCCTGAAGGGGAACGCTCTGGTTACTAAAGTACCCTTGTACCCTCGGGGGAACAGAAATGCTATGTTCCTTGGCCATAACAATTTCCCCTTAGCTGTTGAGGTGAAAGTCTCGTCAGCTAAAAACATGATGCTTTAGCTTTGCGTGTGCTGTGCTCTTATAGCCAAATTGATTGCAACGAGCATCAGTTGCGCAAGCTGAAGCTGCCAAACTCATTGGCATGCCGTTTAGATACTCTTTCAGATGATTGGCTTTTTGGATGAAATCCCCATAGTGGAAGTTTTTCCACATAGCATTTCCGTCCCACCCCCCCTCAGGGAATGAGGGTTACTTCAGTAACCGGAGCGATAAGTCATTACAGAATCAGTTAGATTAGTTGTTTCTGGGTTTTATCAAGTCCTGATTGATGTTGTTTTCAAATACCAATTAATATGCAATTTGCAGTGGTGCTTATTCATTTTTTGTGGTGCTCCTAAATTTTTTCTGGTGCTCCTAAATTTTTGAAGTTGGCTTAACTTAAAAAAGTTCATTTTGAGCCCTGTGCTGGAAATTCCTATGGATGCTTTTCACAAGACGCGTTTAACAGTCATCATAATTTTAAATCCTTGAAAGTTTTGAATATCTCGATTTCTAAAAAAATGTATGCACATTTATATGTATTTGCGTATGTATTATATAATCTTTGCATCAAATTACAAAAAATGAATTACAGCTTATGCTAGGTGTTTGTAATGCAGAGTCTATGGGGCAGGACAAATTTGATGTTGTTCTTGCTGTCTTACACAATTTTTTGTTCTGAAAGTCTTGATAACACCACAGTTGAGATTTTCTTTTTTTATTTCAGCAAATGGAATTGTAAAAAATATATATTTGTTGTACTCTCCCATTTACTGCACTCTAAGTTTGTCCAATATGACGATTTCCACTATTGAGAAACCCATAGATGTGAAAAGGGTCTATATTTTTCTGCATTCCTTTAAATACATAACATCACCTGATCACCAAATAAACATGCCAGTTTATTGATAATATGCTCCAACACTACAAAAAAGTCAATGACGCCCAAAACATTTGGAATTTCTTTATATAGATTTTTGAAAATATCTTCTATTGTATCCTACACATGGTATGTCACACACATCTGAAACGATAACATCATTTTCCTGTTTTGCTGAACTATCCTTCTACTGTGTCAAGACTGCTTGCATAGTGTAACTGCATTGTCCTTTTGTACTCTACAATAAAAGCATCATCCGGCCAGGAATGAGAGCAGCGTTCGAATGGAGCCACAAACACAGAATCATCTGTAGTGTCTATTTTTCTCTGTTGTGGTGAAGTATGTAGTTCCTGCTCTTTGTCTCGCTCTCACTCCAGACCGCTTGTTCTCGGCCCAGACCTGGCCTTTGGATTGTATTTCATTTACGCCTCGTACAGGTGTGTGTATGTGTGTCTGCGTGAAGGACAGTCTCCCCTGAGTGGACACGTAACACTCTGGATCGGGCCGTACTGTACTGCACTGCACCATTAACATCATTTGCTCAAGCCTGTGGTCACACGCATCATCTCTAGCCCTCAATCAGAGTACTGGTTTCCTGGCTGGCTGTGATCACTGCCATTTCCTGGCTTAGTTTTTCCTTGCAATGCAGCAAGACTTTAAATGCAGCCTGATGCTTATGTTTGCAACCTTATTTGGGGTTTTTATCCCCCTATCCCCTCCTTTCTGTGCTTCTTTTGCTAAAAGAACATTTCGTCCAAAAATGAAAATCCTTTTACCATTTTCTCACACTCTAAAAACATACGAGTATCTATTTTCTCACATGTGAGACTTTAAAAGGGTATGATGAAAGCATCATAAAAGTAGACTAGTTTTAATACTTCTAAAGCTTTGTGTGAGACTTTGATCAATTGTGTTGTTAGTCACTGACTATCTGTGCATGCTACGCCAACCTGATTTCACTAAGTAGGACATGCTCATGGAACAACATTCCAATCAGCTAATCAGAATTAAGGGATACGTTTACAATTTATGTTCAGTTTAGGCGTACAGTTAGGTTTTATGCACTATTATATGATTACTATCCAACTATTATTCCCCTCTGATTTTAGGAATAATTTACAGTTATGGTTGGGTTTATGGGTAGTAGTGTTGCGGATCACAAATCTGCAGTTCGGATCACACTACGGTTTTTAGTCACGGATCAAACCATTTTTCGGATCAGCAAAACAACAAATGTCATTTGCTTTCCATTTATATAAAAAATATTACTGCACAAACATTGCTTTTAATACAGAACTTAGAACCTGTAATGTTAATAAAAATAAAAATCAAGAAAGAACAGCTGAAAAAAGAAAAGTATTCAATATGAAATATGAGCTTTGCTACTGTTGCTGATAATGCTAAATATAGAAATCTAACAACAGATAATATTTATCTTTAATTAATGATTCAACAAAACACAAAACATGTCATGTTTTATTATACTGTAGGTGTATTATTTTTGAAAACCTATTCAGTGACATAATTTTGATGGTTGTTTGTCGCCATCTGTTGGTTACACAATGTAATTGCTTTTACCAGCATCAAAAATTCACCAGCGTCATGTTTCATTAAATAGTGATAAAAGAGAGCGGGGCGGAGGTGTCGCGGACGAAAGTAAAAAGGGTTGGGGAGTCGCGGAAGAAAGTAAAAGTGAACAGCGGACGGGTAGGAGAGCGATTGAGGAGGGGAATCGGTAAAATGAGGTGCCGGATCAAATTACAGAGGTGTCGGATCCTGATCCGGCATGTTCAGGCACAAATTAAGCCCTGGTCCCACCACAACTTTTCCCGTCATCATTATATCTTACAGAGAAGCCAAAATGCTTTCATGCACGCGATTTGAATGATGTGGGTGGCAATCTCTCTGCAATGGTTATAAAAGTTAGATTAACCGACAAGTTCAAAATAAATTATTAATCTGCGGGTCACATGCGTTCCGAACCGTGAGTTGTGATCCGTACGGATCAACAGTGATCCATTTCACCCCTATTTATGGGAAGGGAATGGTATGGATTACATTTTCAAACCAAAATGATGTTCCAGGATCAACATAGATGTAAATTCATGATCGCATTGTACTTGGCAAATTTATGATGTGCCTGTGCACTACCTAGTACTTTTCAGTGTACACTATACAGTTTTAATGTGAATTTAAATATCGCTCTAGATTTCATAAAATATCTATTCAATGAATCATCAGATATTTTTACATAAATCAGTTATTCGGTCTAAATGATTCATTCATAAATTATACCGATCTTCCCATTCCCACCTGGACAGTGGTTTCACTGATATCTTTCAAACAACTAAAAACACATCTCTTCCGAGAGCACCTTAACCACAGTGAACAAAACCAAGTTCACCTATAGAAGCAATTAAAAAAAGTCTTACTGAAGCACTAAATTCTCTGAGCACAAACAAGTTACTTTGAATAACTAGCACTTCTGTGTATTGCCTTTTCTTGTTGAATCGCTGAATGCCTCCTCAATTGTAAGTCGCTTTGGACAACAATGTCTGCTAAATGACTAAAATGTAAAATGTAAATGATTCAATTAACTGGCAGAGTTGCAGCAGTTAAAATATAAATAGCAAACATTTTCAGTTTCTCATAAAAAAATTTAAAACATGGTTACTACACACACTCACACACACATATATAAATTAAGCTAAATTGCAATTTTAGAATCCTTTCAGGATGTTTTGTGAATTTTTAAAAACTGTATTCTAAAAATGAACAAAAACAGTATATTCTCCCCTAAACTCACTTCTTTAATTAACGTGGCCATACGAGACAAAAATAACCATATTCACATTTGTTCGTAAAGCATTTTAAAGCAAAAACTACTACTAAACTCTCTTTGATGCCAGTGAAACAATACAATTATGACATTAACTTTAACATAGTGAAGCCATTTTAAAAATAAAACCAAAAAGTTATTTACTAAAAAAAAATTTTATTAAATGGACCAAATGATACTCTGGGTTCCTTTTTGAAGCTTGTAATTTCATGTCACCATTATTTGTAAATGCAAGAAAAATTACCTGTATCTTCACCATAACATATCACTGCATTTCACTTTCACAGATCTGATTTAATTCACTGATGATTACTGATCAATTACTGATCAATTTTAGAATTCCACTTACTGATGGGTGACAAAATTACTGAAAAACAACAGAAATTGACTTGTCACAAAATAAAAGCTATTGCGTTATGTGAAGTACCAATAAACAGTGAAGGAAATAAGTATTCAACACGTCACTATTTTTCTCAGTAAACACATTTCTAAGTAAACATAAAGGTGCTGTTGACTTGAAAATTTCATTAGATGTTGATAACAACCAAATAAATACAAATATGAAAATAAAACACATCTAATTAGATTACAAATTAAGTTATGTGTAATAAAATGAAATGACACAGGGGGAAAAGTATTGAACACATGAAGAAAGAGAGGTGTAGAAAGCCAGGGAAAGCCCAGACAGCAGCTGAAATCTCTAGTTATTCAGCAACCCTCTGCCCTTCGTCTTCGTAAATTAATATTAGCTGCTTCAGTCCAACATCTATATAACCAGGATGATGAAGATTAAACCAGGGCAGAGATTTCAGCAACACAATTATCAAAAACACAGCTAAGGAAACTCTCAAATGGTTTCAGAGAAAGAAAATCAAGCTGTAGAATGGCCCAGACAATCACCTGACTTGAAGATCAGTTTTGATAGAAGAGACCCACAGAACAAAGATTTTTACACTCTGTTGAAGTCTGTGAAAAAAATCACACCTGAGCAATGCATGTGACTTCAATCTCCATAGATAAAACACAAGTATAATCTTTTTAAAGTGTATACTTCTTGGTTCTGGAATAAATTCAAAAGGTTTTCAAACATGAATGAACTGTCCCTTTAATCGCTCTTTTTTCCCTTTGGGTGTTTGTTTAATTAATGAGAACTGGCACTTGGCTGCTTCCTCCGCTGCTCCTCCACCCTCCCCATCCATCTCCTTTGCATTTTCCCAGCCACATGCTCTTTTGCTCTCCTCCACTTCCCCCATCCTGCAGCACAGGACACTCTTTAACCCCAGAGACCCTCAACCACCCTGCGCCACCCCCACCCTCACCAAATCAGTCTAAATGCACTGTGCTCAAAAAAATAACCCATTCCATTTATTTGTGTTCAGTTCTCAACAAAAACCAGGTCAGATAATATCGATAGCGAGATAAAAGAAGTAAAAGTGAGAGAGGCTGACGTGAGCTAAGGGCTTTCAGAGAAGACAGGCTGAAGTCTGAGATTGACAGACAGCAACAAAACGTAAGAGTGACTGAGAAAGAAGACTTCAATACTCTATTAGACTGAAAGAGATCAAGGTTCAATTGCTGCCACATGTACACATTCCGTCTGTTTCAACAGGTACAGAAAAATCAAGTTAGTGAAATTTCAGCAACACTACACAAGCAAAAAAAAAACAACATTAAATACATTATCTATTATGGCTGCAATGGTATGGAGTTTTTTCTTACCACAGGAAAGAAGCAACAAGCTGCAGTAAACAAACAGCTGAGATTTCCATCCTTCTCCATTAAAGGTGCTGTATGTAAGTTTTTGA
This sequence comes from Danio tinwini, assembly GCA_903798205.1. Lineage (NCBI taxonomy): Eukaryota > Metazoa > Chordata > Actinopteri > Cypriniformes > Danionidae > Danio > Danio tinwini. Next base: position 13,893,921 of record CAIGQZ010001345.1, on the reverse strand, counting down.
CTCTTCTAAAGTATACAGTAACAAAATCATAATATGCTTGCATATATTTATGAAACATGCTAAGTGAACATTCTTGTTTATCTGAAAAACAATGATGAAGTCAGATATTCTGCTTTAAAAATGTTTGTTACATGCCAAAACGTCTGTCTTTGTTTTGGTCATTTAACCTGCCCAGTGGCAGCTTATCCAATTAAATTTCATCACCCTGGGTTGCCATGGTGGAAAACCACGTATTTCATTCATTCAGTCAGAAAGGCTCTTAAAGTATGCGTCCGCAACCAAAAATGCGACTTCCTATGGACAGTAGTTTTTAGTGGATGGAGATTTGCAGTGATAAGCAACTGTTTTAAGGCTGACTGTTTTATTCCACCAAAACCACTTTATGTTTCTCTATCCATTTTATTTTCGATTTGTTTGTTATTTTAGATTCCTAAAATAAACTTATTTTCAGTGTGCTGAGAATGAAACTGCTACATTATGCCATTAAAGTATAAAAACGTCAAAAGAAAAACAAGAATAAAGTAAAGCATTGTTCCTATTATGAAAACTATTTTTTCTCAATTATTTGCACAATTTTTTTTATTTATATAAAAAAAAATTATAATAAAAAAATATATATTATAAACATTTCTTAACTATATTACTTACACTGTACACTTACATCCGTTTATTCACAGTTGTGTATTGCATTATGGGACCTTGATCTCTGCTCTGTCGACTTTTGATCTTAAAAATTCAACTCTACAGTTTAACAAAGGGACTTTTATTGACATTTTAGTAGTTTGAAATAATATAATGTTTAGGAAATAATACATAGAGAAAAAAAATGTGTAAATTAACCGAAAATGCACTGGCAGCATATTATAAGATTTTTGTACCGTAATATACATCAACCCTGACAATAAATCACTTTAAACTATTAAAAATATGAATAAAAGTCTTTTTAAGGTTAAAAGTTCAAAAGCATAAATAAAGGGGGGGGATAAAAATATATAAATATAGATCACAAAATACGTAAAAATGCTAACTTATGAATATTTTTACAGTGTACTTACTTAATTTTTTATTTTTGTTTTAATATGGCTTTTAAATGGCATCTTAGCATCCAAATCCGTCATCATTCCCCCACAAATATGAACAACAAATGTGTGGTTATGGCATAAGCAAAGAGAAGCAACCCTTTGTCAGTGACCAATATGAAAACTGTGAAGCCACAGGCCATAAACAAAGAACCACATACACATAAACAAACCCTGTGTGTTCCAGAAGTCATCTCCCTGGATTTATTGATCTTCTGTTCCTGACTACGGAAAGGGATTTGCTACTTCTGCAAATGCAGGGCCTGAACACTTAAGCACACGATAACACGTAGAAAAACACAGGAGAGCAGAAAGTGTCCGGATATTATGGAAGCAGAAGTGTATACATACGTATGATCTCAAGCACACACACATAGTCGGATTGGATGAAAGTAATTATTGCTTCATGAATGCACCAAAACACAAAGTATATGAGTCCTGATAAGAGCACTTCAGTCCTCTCAAAGGAGTGAAGACACTAGACCTCTGCCTTCTCCAACATAGAATCAGATTTCCATTTTTGCCACCTGAGTTTGGATTTCTTGTCATTGCATCCTTTGACTTGCTTGGCTGAGGTTTAAACAGTCAATTATACTTCATCACTGTATTATTTTTGGCTAGGTTTAAAAAAAAAACATTTAATTAGTCAATAATACAACATTGATGCATTATTTGACTGCACTGATTATTCTGGATGAGACAAATAATTTAATTGCGATTAGAGCAATTAAACTATTGTCTTCTGCACACCTACTTTGCAGCTGAATTGACTTTGCAGCATTGAAAATCTTCCTGAACTGAATCAACCCTGAACTTACTCCAGCTGGAACAACAACACGATTGTTTTCTGTAAAGCTGCTTATTGCAGAATTTGACTTTATCACATTTGATTATGTCTGCAACACTAATTATGTTAGTTAATAGTGTGAAGCTGCTTTGGGAACAAGCAGTAAATAACCTAATTTTTCTACATTACTTTTACCTAAATACCTTACGCTTCTTCAAATTGTTTTTTGAAAATGTAGGTTTTTTCACACTTTAATTTGTCTGGATTCAACTTTTTTCCATTTTTCTTTTTCACTGGAATCATTTTCAATGGCTAAATTACAGAATTTGTCCAATTAACTAAAATCCTGAAACATAAAATAATAACCAAAATACCTTTTACAAAACTTAATGACATTATTAGGAACTTTATAAATGTATTTAATCTTTTTTTAAAGTTACATTAATTGTTATCATATTAAAATCAAAATATGAAAGAAACAAAAATCTTAAAGTATGTTCCATTACAGTGATACACAATAATTACAGTAATATACACAGTAAAAGGCCTATTTTTCTGCCACAATTTCTTCAAAATAAACACACATTTTTATGAGTTGTTGTGAGTTTCTGTGTATATACCTTGACTGTATTTTAAATAAAATGGTAAAATGCTGATAAAGTTACTGTCAGAGAATCTGGAGATTAAATGAATGTGTTTATATCCAAAAATGTGAGCCTGAACAACAAAACTATGTTATGTTGCATGGGTACATTTTTGGCAATATATTCAAAAATGCATTCAAATTTTTTTCTTTTTGCTAAAAAACTATTAAAATATTAAGTATTTAATGTTCCATGAATATTTTTTTTGTAAATTCCTTATATTGTAAATATACAAAATCTTTATTACATTATTAGGAACTCTATAAATGCATTTTATATTTTTAAAAGTCACATTATTTTTTGTCATATTAAAATCAAAATGTGAAAGAAAAAAATCTTTAAAGTACCTTCTACTACAGTAATGCACAGTAATTACAGGAATATACACAGTAGTAGGGCTATTTTTTTGGCAAACAATTGCTTCAAAATACATAAGACTTTCATTTTTTTATGAGTTCTTGTGAGTTTCTGTGTATATCCCTTTACTGGTAAAATGCTGATGAAGTGACTGCCAGAGCAACTCTGGAGATTAAAATAATGTTTTCATATGCATATATGTGAGCCTAGACAACAAAACCATGTTATGTTGCATGGGTATATTTTGTGCAATAGTAATACAATACATTCTATATGGGTCAAAATGATACAGTTTTCTTTTTCTGCTAAAAATCCTAATAATATTAAGTGAAGACCATGTTTCATGAAGACATTTAGCAAATTTCTTAAAACACATTATTAATATTCATTCATATATATTTTTTTGTTTTTGGCTTAGTCCCTTTATTAATCTGGGGTTGCCACAGCGGAATGAACCACCAACTTATCCAGCATATGTTTTACGCAGCGGATGCCCTTCCAGCTGCAACCCATCACTGGGAAACATCCACACACACTCATTCACACACACACACACACTATGGTCAATTTTAGCATACCCAATTCACCTATACCACAAGTCTTTGGACTTGTGGGGGAAACCGGAGCACCCGGAGAAAACCCATACGAACACGGGGAGAACATGCAAACTCCACACAGAAATGCTAACTGACCCAGCCGAGGCACAAATCAACACATTATTAATACACAAAAACTACATTTTTGATTATTAATGTGTATTGTATGACAGTTATATATTATACTATTCTGAATCAATTGAAAGCTTATTTATTCAGACAAGTACTAAAAGTACCACAAGCAATGTACCACATCAGTCAGGAACTCACAAAGGCATGCAGAACTCATCTTAAATAGTCTTTTTGCAGCTTAATGTTTACATACAATACCAGTCCATATTGCGATCTGATTAGATGCAAAGTCCTACTTCTTATATAGTCATGTGATTTGCAAATTCAGTGATATTCAGCATTACATTATAAATTCTAATTTCATGAACTGACTCCAGAAGTCAGAAATCTTCAGCTATTACTTATTCAACACTCTCCCAGTCAGAGGGGGCTCAATGTGAAAAGTTAAACCATCACACACTATTTTAAGAGTAGGCACATGCTGAGGTCACATGACCTGCTCTCTCTGAAACACCATAATCTGATGAAATGACTGGATTTGGGGCATTTTGATGACTCTAAAACGCAAAACCGGCCATAAAAAATGCAAAATGGACTAGTGATCGCAGTCTCACGCTCCAGAGCATCTGAGTAAGAGGCTTACCAGTCTATTAATGCTGTCTGTATGATGCTGTGGAAATTGAGCGGCATGGCACAGACGCCACAGCGGTGATGAACAACTGGTCTGTGAAAGAAACCACAGCATTCCTGCCCAGCTGTTCCCAAAAGCCTTCCTACCGCAACTCTATCATCTCTCTCTCTTGTCCTCTTGCCATGAGCTACCACAGATGAACAACCCAGACCATGGCTATCTGCTTTCCTGGCCAAAGCCCTGCTGACACTACAAAAAAGGGGTAAAAGAGATGTAAATTACACCCCAGACTGGAGACCTGAGTCGACCCCGGCATCAACCCTCACTGCTGACGAGCCATGACTGCTGCTGTTTCAGACTGGCCAGAAGAAGAGGGTCACTAACAGAGAACGATGAGCTCCGCAGTTTCCCATGACTCCGATTTATCTTTTCACTGTCAGCTTTAGAAAGCACCACAGAATCCTCAATGTGAATGTCAATATTACAAGAGTGAGATCTGTGAATGAGATTGTGCGTGTGCAGAGTTACTCGCCAGTGGATTGGTAACTTTATTAGGAACTGTAACATAAGACACTGATTTAATCAAGTTTGTAAGAACGATACTTGACCCTCGCCAATGCAAACAAAGTGAGCAAATCAGATCAAACATGTAGAAACCACCAACTTCAGAAGACATCTAACTTCGTTAAAGGGTACAGTTCACCCAAAAGTGAACAATTCCTCATTATTTGCTCATTCTCGGGCCATCCAAGGGGATACCAAAAATGTCTTTCTTCAGCTAAAGAAAAATTCAGTTTTGGAGGAAAACGTTTAGAGATTTTTTAAAAGAACAGGGTTCAACATGAACCAATTTTGACAGTTCAAACCCATATTTAGGCAGCAACACCCAAGCTAACAAATAATGGCCTTCTCTAGCACCTTTAATTCTGCTTAAGAACTCAAACAAGCTTTTGCGAAAAAGTGCTTTTGTCAATAGAATCAATGTAAAAATTGCAATGTTGTGCAGTGTTGCTTGGACTCCACATACTTCCATTGTATGACAAAAACAGTTGAAATATTCTTCAGAATATTACAAAAAAAAGAGAGGAAACAACTTGATGACAAGTAGATAACCAAAACTGTAATTTTAGAGCAAATTATCCTTTAATTTCCCATATGCCAATATTGTATCAGCTTTAAAGGTCACCTATTTTACCCCTTTTTCAAGACTAAAGATATGTGTTTTGTGTCTCCAGAATGTGTCTGTAAAGTTTCAGCTCAAAACACTCGTCGGATTATTAATTATACCTTTTAGAATGTTGGAATTTTCTGCTCTGAACACAATGTAGCTGTTTTTCTTGCCTGTTCCCTTTAATGCTAGTTCTCCGTTCCCACGTGCCTGTCAGAGTGTGCCTTAGTCTCCACCTTGGCTGTGTCAGATAAACAGCACAGCGACAGACATGAAGGAAGCAGATCTCAAGTAACATTTGTGAGAATATTACAGCAAGAGCTTTCCCAATGATTATTTCATGTATTTGTTGTGAAGTTAATTTAAGCCTTTCGATGAGTCACACACAATCTCGTTAAATAGTACACACACACAGCGCACGCGCGTTTAACTTTGCACTGTTTTTGCATGCCAAATGTGAAAGGATACACGTTAATACCAAATGCTGTATAGATATCCGTTATGTTAATGTACAAAATAAACTTGATTTAACGTCCACAAACCGGGATCGAATCGTCTTCTTTTATAATTGTACTGACATGTGGCTGTGGTGATAAAATACAGCAATTGTACTGTATTGAACTTACTTAATTGCAAACATTTACTGTATTTACATGTTAAACTTGTAAAACTCATTCTTGATTACATTTGATGATGATTGATGATCACAGAGAGCTGAACAGATCTTTTAATCCCAGTTGCTTTGCGCACATCCTATCTTGTTGATATGATTATACCTGTTACTACAGAGGCATCTTAATATGCAGCTGTCAATCAATTCGGTGGGCGGGCAAACCGTACTCCTACATCACGTTGTGGTGGGCCTCAAAATGGGAGGGATTTGGATCATATTTTAAGATCAGGAAATTTTTAAAAAGAGACTTATTGTGTTTCTATCACTCCAATATGACTGTGGACACACTATGCCTACACACAGTTCTGTCCAAACAGCTTACTAAAGATGATTTTTATCATAGGTGCCCCTTAACAAAATATAAACTGCAGCTGGTTTCACTAAATCTGCAAAAACATTTATTGCTCATTTTTTATAATTAAGGGTTTCCTAAGGTTAAAAAAGTTTGTTGCAATTGGCTCTTGAGATTCCACAGTTTGATAGATGAATCTTCTGACGTAATAGAAAGGAGGCCAAACAGTTGCTGTGCAAACTTCTGCACTGCAGTTGAGTGTGTCAAGGGGGACTTTTTTTAAAACAATGACATCATATGGCAAAAATGGACAGATTGCCCAGGTCAGAGCTCATCAGTGGGGACAGAAAGAAACAGGCAAACAAAGAGACCCAACAATAACAAAATGGACCAACAAAACAATTAATTAATCAGCCTAATGTTTACACACAATCAATCACGTTTGACTAAACATGATATATAAATTTAGAATAGGGAAGAGTATTGTGTTTATGTTTATGTGTCTATCATGCAGATAGATTCATACACGATAATCGTGAGCAATCTGCTTGTTTTTCAACTCCACCCCAGGCAACAATAATATGCCAATCACGTGGACACACAGACTGAAAACAACCCAACAGCACCTGTTCCCTATATGTGGTAAATAAAGAGGAGAATAACAGACACCAATTCAGATGAACACACTCTCTATGTTCATCGCTACCGTCCATAAACATCTGTCTGAAGTTATTTTTTAACACCTCTTCGTGTCTGTACTTTGTCTTCCGTCACAACACACAAAGCAATCAGACGTGTGACAATGTATGTGTGTGTGTCTGTAGGTGGACCTCCCTGTGTGTAAGCTTTCATCTGCCTACAGCAGCATTTGGTTCATGTGGCAGAATTGTGGGCCCAGATGCCACTGATTGGAGACTGTTCCAGAAAAGAAGCCTTGCAGTACAAGGGAGTCCATGTGGCACTGCATGGATTTCCACAATTATGATCATTAGAAGCAAAAAAGAAAAAAAATAAACATCTCCCCGAAGTTGCCTAATCATCCGCCTCCCTGTTACTGTACCCACACACAACCACAGCAGAGAATGTAGAGAAAATACAGTTTTTTTCTACAGTATAAGTATCAAACACCATACCAACAGACCTCCCACAGTTCGATATATATAGCACAACAAGCTGGAAAGCTTTAATTTATCTTTAATTCAGAAACAATCAGCAAACAAAAAAAAACAAAACAAAAAAAAAGACACAATATATACTTATATTGTGTGTGTGGGTCCTGATAGTCCCTGCATTATACAGCTTTCAGCAATACAGTAATTTTTTAATGTTTTTCATTGGTGCTCATGAAGAAAATTACATAAATCATATAGAACAGCATAATACATTTTAAAATCTAAAAATGCAATAAGTTATCCAGTGGGGTTATGGTATAGAATGAGTTTATACAGTATAAAAAGCATTACCTCTATTGGTTGTCTCTTTTAAATGTCCTAATGATACAAGAAAACCCAACATTTTATTTTTCAAATAAAGTTGACTTATTTTACTAACTTTTATTACATTAGAATACTCTTTACTCTCTCCCTCTTTCATTCACTCTCTCTGTTATTTCTCAAGTAAAGGAATTTTTATAACATTTTTGCTTCCCTGAAATTTGGATATTTGATGCAGTTTCTCGATTAAACAACTAGAAAGCCAGAAAAAAATATTTCAGGTAATTCATTGTTGACGATCATGATTTACTCACTAAGCATTATTATGTTAATCATTATGTGTCTTTTGTTTTTGGTATCACTTTACAACATGGTTCCATTAGATAATGTTAGTATATGTATTTACTACCATAAACAATGAGTGATACATTTATTACAGTGTTTATTCATCTTTGTTAATGTTAATTAATAAAAAACAAAGTTGTTCATTGTTAATTTTAACTCACAATGATCAACTAATGTTAAAAAGCTAAATTTTACTTTACAAATGCATTAGTAAATGTTGAACTTTGATTAATGAATGCTGTACATGTAATGTTCATTATTATGTTAGTAAATACATTAATAATATTAATTCATGAAACCTTGTTGAAAATACTGACTTTCAATTTAATAATTTCTTAGTTCTGTATTAATTATATATTTGAAAAATTAAAGTTTACCAAACTATACCCTTTTATTGTTGTTTTTTTCATGGCACAACAACTGTTTTTAAAAAATTATTTGTGGGTAATTCCTAAATCTAAATGTATGTATTATTCAACTGAATTTGCTCAATTTCCACAACCAACTCGCTCTTTAAGATCTCAAAACTCAGGGCGTCTGGTAGTACCCAGAATAGCACAGTCCACTAAAGGAGGTCAGGCCTTCTCATTTATGGCCCCTAAACTCTGAAACAGTCTTCCTGATAATGCCTCAGACAGACTCTCTCAGTTCAAAACTAGATTAAAAACCTATCGTTTTAGTAAAGCATCACACAAGGCATCACATAATGGTATAATGCATGAGTGTGCTCACACACTCCTCCTGTCTTAACGCACCAGACATTTTGTCAGAAACACTCATATGCTATACATGTTTGTTTATATATGCTATTTATATTTATAGCACTTCTTTTTTGCATTGATATTCAATATCTCTCATTTAACAACACTATTAATGGCAGCTACGCTAATTGTTTTCTTTGTTCTCTATTTCCACATGGGGACACTCATCCTGAGGTCTCTAGAGATTGTGCAGTGCCATTGGTGTCATCCAAGTCCTGTAAAAAGATGATGCGAACCATAGAGGACTTCTAGAGGTCTCCATAACCCTGGATCAGGCCGTATCCTGCGCAGATGATGTGGTGGTCATGGAAGAGTGTAGAGCATGCGACTGATTCCTGAAAGTTCCAGTGACAGACGAGTCTACGCATTGATCCCATGGGCCAGCCTGTACACCTGCCAGTGACCTACTCATACCTGCAGCTTCTCCACGATGGACGTCAAGCGCTCTCTAGCCCCCGGCGCCTGTACTGCAACTCTGCACAAGACGTTTGGCCAGAGAAGAAATGGTTGTGTCCAACTAAGTCTGGTTTCTCTCGAGATTTTCAGCTCAAAAAACCTTCACTTTCATCACTTGGTAAAGTTTGTTCCTTGCCATTGTCACCACTGGCTTGCTTGGTTGCACATTGATGGATTTGCTCTTCATTGTTTGGACTTTCAGCAGTGAAATTTAAACCACAATGAACTGAACTAAACTGAACTTTGACAACTCTGAAAATGGGACTAACCGTTTCAATTTACTAGAACTTCTATGTTAAGTTGCTTTGACACAATCCAGGCTGTAAAAGAAATAAAGATGAGTTTCATTGAATTGAAACATGTAATTAGTTAAAAATAAACAATTGAATCCCTAAACAACTAGGTGGCTTATCATCCAGAATGAGCTTTTCTTTAGTCAAAGGATTGGTCTGGTTTCTGGAGATTAGATTTTTCATGGCAGGATGTGTAGCCATGCTGAGAGGACCTGTTGATAAGAGAATGGCAGAATAAAACATCTTCATCTTGCTTTCATTCTAGATCAAAAAGCAGATGAGCTCAGTCAGCATCTGCTGTGATGTTTTAGCAATATGAAAGCGTTTCTACTGATGAGAGCGCAGACTTACCCCTGCAGATACACCTCCTCATTGTTATTGTTAACACAATGCTTATTTGAAATCTGTTCAGTAGGCGAAAACTAATCATTTAACAGTCTGAATGGACGTGTGATTCTTAGCAAGATAAAGGTTATATAGCAAGACATGCCCAGTGTTTCTAGTCTTATTTTGCCTGGTTTCTCAGCAATGTCGAGGTAGTTTAATTGGTACCACCATCTGCGCTGTTTCGTACTTACAAACGAAGATGCTTGCAGTGACTCACAGGCGCATCATAGTTAGCTCGACTGTATACAGTGTATGTGAAGACCAATAATGGTTGTTAAGCCTCCAGTGCAAATTTCCATTCCTTCCCATGTCTCTCTGTTTCTTCTAAGTCGCATTGCCATGGCAACTAAACCCCAAGGGAAGAGAGTTAGGGACAAGCACACAGAAGAAAAGCTGTCAGAGACACACACGTTATGGCCATAGACTGACATATGCATACAGAGCACACACCTCTGAAAGTTCACTTTGTACAGAGAGCTTGGTATCCCTCACATCAAAGTCATGCTTGAGCCAATCACTGTCATGTTCAGCGCAGGAGATTGACTGACAGCGAAAATGCTAAACTGAGCACTTTCAAATGAGTGATGGTAAGGAAATCTTTGTTTATTTTTCATTTTCAATTTACAGTTATGGAAAACATTAAGAGACCAATTGGATTTGGATTTATGATTTTTGTGTTTGAATAAAATGTAATAGGGCTGCACAATATATCATTTCAGCATCGATATCGGAATGTGTGTGTCCGCAATAATAACATCACAGGATATGCAATGTTAAGTTGGCGATTAACAATTGAGCATTCAATAGTTCACACTTAGCTGATGATTGATTATAAAGCAAGTTTGGCATGCTTTTTTTTTTGGCATGCTCTTCTGGGAGAGAGCCCTGAACCCAAAAGGTCCTTGAGCCCTGGGCTCCCTCCCGTTTGAACCAGCCGTGTTCAATCATAATCACATGATCCTCTCGAAATTAGTTTATAAATAAACTTCACTACATAAGATTTGTGGAATCATTGCAACGTGTAACCATAACAGAGTGAAACTTTATCATTTGCATTTGATGAAATTGTATTCATATCGCAATATATATTGCAGCAAAACAAAATATCGCAATGTTAGACTTTTCTAATATCGTGCAGCCCTAAAATGCAACTATGTAAACTAATTATGTAAACTACTGTTGACATTTCTTTCAATTTTTTTAAATAAAAATATTGTCATTTAGAGCATTTTTTGCACATCTTTTCATACCTGTTTATTTACATTTGATAACCCAATACAGACGCTTTAACTTCAGAGGAGATAAGAAATCAATATTTGTATTTGTATTATTAACCCTGATATTCCACCCGCTTCAAATGTTATCACTCGATTGAATGGGAGTTGTTAGTGATTATCAGCTGATAGATCTAGGCAGTAGGGTCCTTCTGCGCCTACTGGTAGGCTCAGAAGGCTGTTATCATCCATCCACATGGTTAATCAGCTATACTAATAAAGAAGACTCCAGATCTGTTTTGTTGGTGGTTGGGTTTAGGGTTGGGGTAGGAATAGAGGTTAATAAAATACAATTAATGAGAAATGTAATAAATAATATAAATAATTATTGTTAACTTCCAGCCATAGCCATATGTGATCTATAGCTGATTAACCATGTGGATGGGTGAACAGCCTTCTGAGCCTACCACTAGGCGCAGAAGGCCCCTACTGGCCCATATCTATCACCTGATAACCACTGATCACTGATAACATTCAAATCGAATATTCAATCATAACCAAATAAAAACATTTGG
>CAIGQZ010001345.1:13831907-13877114 GCA_903798205.1 Danio tinwini | reverse complement strand
ATCCATCCATCCATCCATCCATCCATCCATCCATCCATCCATCCATCTATCTATCTATCTATCTATCTTGCTGTTTGCCCATCTATCCCATAAAATGATCAACTATATGGATTAATCCATACATTAGGTCGCAATTTGCACAGATGGATTTGATCCATCTAAAACTATACAATCTATCCACCACGACACAGACTGACATATCCATCACAAATCATATCCATCAATCTTCATTCAAGCATAGATAGTTAAAACAGATGGACAGGCTGTGGATTCATGGTTTTATGGAAAGATGGGATAATTAATTTATTTACGATGAATATGTCTGTGTCTACTCGAAAATATCTATTATTCTTAAATCCTAGCAATCCATCTACCCATCCAATATCAGATACATTTAACTAAATACATATCCCATCAAAATGAATACATAAACAGACTACAATTATTTATAGATGTTTTATGATGAATGGATGTATATGAGACATCTATCCAAGAAATATCTGTTAACAGTTTATCCAATTTGAACAGTTTCTATCTCAGGGTTTCTGCAGATATCATAATGTCAAATTTAAGACTTTTTAAGACCATTAAGTATTAAATTTAAGACCTATATCACAATATCAAAAACACACAAACACATAAAGAGAAAATACAAAATCACAAAATTAGTGGTAAAATAAATGTATTCAAATTGAACAGTACTAAAGATAGGTTAAATGCACAATTGAACTATAGAAAAAAACAAACAAACATCTTAAGTCTGATTTATACTTTCGCCTGGTGCCACATCACGCACCTCACGAAACGGACAAGGCTTTTTTACTTTACGCGTTCGCCATTGAAATATTTTTTAAAATAACAGGCGGCGGTCAAAAGAAACAGACAGTAAAATTAGATAGATAAACAGAGAAGTAGATAGTTTCCGGAACTAGGTCATACTGTATCATTAATATCATTCAAGATAATAGTTTTTTAATACTTTTATAATTTATTATACAGATTTTTGTTACCATTCAAGATTTTTTATATCAAATTTTTTTAAATCTAAATGATGCATCACTTGCTTTTGTTCATATCTTGGACAGTTCTACCTATTAAAGTTAAATATTAATGACAACATAACTTGGCTTGCTCTACAATTATATTTTTTTATTATGGCAAGAATAAAAACAAAAAAGAAGTACACTTACTAAAAATACTGACTTTTTTTATTATTACTTTGCCCATTACTGTCTGGCTAGTTTTTGTCCTCTACTTATAAGCTGAAAAGGCAATAATGATCCAACATTCGTGACCATTATTACCAATAAAGCCTAAAAATTGGGCATCAATATATTGTAAACTGATAAGTTCATATATTCATTTCCAGTTACAGTCAGATTTATTAGCCCCCTTTTTTTCCAATTTCTGCTTAACGGAGAGAAGATTTTTTTTTCAACACATTTCTAAACACAATAGTGTTAATAACTCATCTCTAATAACTGATTTATTTTATCTTTGCCATGATGACAGTAAATAATATTTGACTAGATATTTTTCAAGACACTTCTATACAGCTTAAAGGGACATTTAAAGGCTTAACTAGGTTAATTAGGTTAACTATGACTGGTGGAAAAACATATTCTGTAATATTAAAACCACCTGGGTCTCCACTTTTGCATGGCCTCTTTTTTTGTTTTAACAAACTTATTGATCAGGTTTTTCCAAACTTTTACAAAACTTTCCTCCTTTCCCACTGCTGTTGCAATTTCTAGCCAAGAATTATTGGTCATCTGGTTATTTCTATGATCATGCATGGACAAATCATAAAGAAGATGTGTGTACAGTCATACCTGTTTTAGATAAAATCTCTTCAAAGTGTTTCATATTCAAGTCAAATCAAATGTGGCGTCGCACGAACTGTTTAGTGTTCACTCAAGTCTCAAAACATTACGTGAGCCCCGCCAGCTGAAATCATGTCGCGCAAACACATCGATGACGTCACATTCGCCGCACACACTGCATGTCTGCCTCATTTGTAGTTGTAAAATCGCAAATTACAATTGGACTAGTGAAATAAAAAACTACAACACCACGAAAACCAAGCAACAGCAACAAAAAAGAATTTAAATGAGCATTAGACGTAGCGTTACACGGACATTGAAAAAATTAAGACCTGTGCAAAAATATTTAAGACCTAGAACAGCGAATTTAAGACTTTTTAAGACCCCGCGGAAACCCTGCTATCTATTCTTCCATCCATACATTCAAACGCATTCAGTGATACATTTTGATTTTAAATGGACTGCGAAGACAAGGGTTGTTACCACAAAGGTTGCAGGTTCAGTGCTAAATAGCTCATGCCATTTGGCATCAGCACTATTGCACCCTTGAGATTTGCACTTAAACCCAGATTGTTCCAAGCATGCAGGCCCTGGTAAGTGGCCTTGCATTAAAAAAAATCATCTGTTAAATAGCAGTTAATAACATGTCCAATCAGAAAGCTTCTTGAAGAGCCACTTATCAGAGCTCATGTGCAATGGGAGCAGATTAGCCTTTTTTTGTATGAGAAAATTATTATTGCAGTAGTTGTGAAGCCCTCTCTCCTTGTCTTGGTTGAATAGCTGCCAAGCATTGTGAATGCCAGCTCATTATGAGGCTGAGTCAAGATTGTTCAGAGACACTTGCCTCAGGTGGGCTTGTGGTGGCCTGGATGTGTATGCATGACAAATCCAGCCGGACCCTGGGAATACTGAGACCAAGATAAAGCAAAGCAGGGAAGGAGCAGCTCACCTTGGGTTTCTCTGACAAACTAGATTAAAGAGAAGAAAAATAATAAGAAATAAATTTGAAATCGACCTTGTGATGGACACTTATGCCTTTGGGTTACAAAGTGGTTGTATTATAATACTTGCATGCTACAAGAAAAAATTGTGTTGCCTTAAATGAATTTCTTTGAGTTTCTTGTATTTGGGCATGTTGATGCATACTTCAAACAGCAAACTGCAGACAAAGTATCAAATTAAAAAAAAGTCCCTTCCAGGAATTGTTGTTCCGATCTGTAAATTGCTCTTAACTTTTACATAGCGGTTCATTCTTGAGCATGGCTGTATCCGAACCACTTACTGTGGTGTCAGAAACCATAGTAGACAATACCATGTTCACTTATACAACCCTATAATGTACTGCAATAACAAGTGTATAATTGAAGTACACTCAAAAGGTCAGCTGCTGAAGAATACCTACACACTGTAAGTGAGTATAATGTCTCAATTTCAATCAGTCATCTGTCAGTCAACTATAATATTGGAGTGATGTAGAGAATAGCACAAAATAAGGTTTAAATAAGGTAAAAATAAGGACTTCTCAATGGTTCAGTGCAAGCATGAAAGATGACAGAATTGACACAGCACCAATCAACCACTGCTGCGTCATTATAACAGTTAAGTGATTTTAAACCACTAAAGTGCATCTAATGGCCTGTTTCCACTGAGTGGTACTGTACGGTACGGTACAGTACAGTTCGGTATGCTTTTATGCTCGTTTCCACTGTCAAAAGGTACCAACAAGCAAACTGTACCAAACCACTTCTTGGGTACCCTTTTGAAAGGGTACCTAGCACAATAAAAGTGTACCAAAAGGTGGAGCAAGACGCGCAGCTGAACACTATTGGTTTACAGAGATACATCACTAGCTCGTGCACGAGCCAGGAGAATGAAAACAAAGGAAGCACCATTTTTAAAAATACAACTAAGACATGACATCGTAAAAATATATACTATAATAACGAGCCATGGTCAACCTGACCTCAAACAAACCTTGTAGTCGTCTTTATGAACAGCCACCAAGCCAAGAAGAAGAGCATGATATACCCTGTGCCTCGTTGTTGTTCATAAGGCCGTCTAAAAGTGCGAGCGGTTTCACTTTCTCAAGAGAGAGAACTTGTATGCGTGTATATATTTGAAATAACAAACTTTTTGAGCTGATAATAATAATATGCGCGATTATTTATTTCAGGAAATGACAAACACGAGAGTGACGCATGAAAAAACAAAGGAGCAAACTAAAACATGAACAAACTGCCATGTTTACATATTATCATCACCTTTTGGACTTATATGAACTCGAAGTGATGAAATTACTTTCTAACATGTATACACAAGTATTTATGTGTATAAAACAACTGTTTTGTGAAAAGCGGTTCTTATATGATATGTGAACGACCTGTACAGCTTAACTTTGACATTTCCTCGAGTGAGAATGACGTCGACTGAAACTTTCTGTTGTACACCACGCTGACTAAAAGGGTACCATTGGTACCCTTTAGGAAGTGGAAATGCAAGATAAATGTGACCCTGACCCATACTGTACCACTCAGTAGAAAATGGGCCATAACATACCAACATACAGTACGATACAATCTGAGGTTCTGGCACTATTCTCAGACAGCTGCCTTTTGAACAGCATACTGTCCTATTCCGTGTCTTCTTACATTTGACAATAATGGACACAAAATTGTAGTAAAAATTGGATCAAATATTTAAATAGACAAGTGAATTTTAAGTGAATGCAGATGAGAGAAAAAAACGTGTATCAGTTTATTGGATCTGTGCATTAAGTCATTAGATAGGTAAAGCAATAGCTTTATTTTATTTATTTATTTATTTAATTTATTACTTTTTTGATGTTGTAAAAACGTTAACCTGCTTGACTCAAAAAAATCTGAAGTGTTCAGCAGTGGAATAGTTACAGTACAGGAGGTGATTTTGAAGACATTCCAATATGCTAACAAACAATAAGAAGGAAAGATTTGCTTACATTTTTCCCAGTGGTTTACAAAGAACATGCTAACATCAAACAGCAACAAGTTTCTCTCTTGCATTATGCAACTGGCTTTCAAGACACAGATGTGTTGTTAATGTGTACATTTAGATGGGGCGTAACAAACAATTGTTGTGACCGATTCTCCACCTCTAATTGCTCTTTATCTCGCCTCAGAGGCATCACCCCAGCAGGCTTTCGAAATTGGCTTGTGGTGAAAACAAGAAAGGAAACCTGCAGGTGAAAATGAAGGCATGGGGAGACAGAAAGCACAGGGCCATTGGTTTCAATATACACCACGGCCAAAGAAAACAGAGACTTGGAAAGGAGACTTGTTCTCTTGGCAGAGAAACGCCGCAAAGGTCCTTACTCAAATCGCTTACTTCTTTCCTGCCACTGGAGCCTGTCTGACACATTATGACTGCCTGTGCTCTGTAAAGCCAATATAAAAGCAAGATTACCTATGGGTTTGTGACATACCACCAGAAGTGTAGGGGGCTTTGCAGTGGTAGAAACGCAATATAGCAGCAGATGTTGTGACTTACTGCAGAGTGGTACTGTCTCCCTCTTAATCACTACCATGACGAGAAGCACATGCTCAAACTCAGGCTTCATTAAAGCATCGTTCCTCACTAGCCTTTTAAAGCAGATGAAGAAGCTTTACATGCCTCTGAAGGTCACGTAGTATGGTAACAAACTGCATAAAGCTGTTTTGGGGAAACCATTTTGCTTTCCTTATGTAAATTGCATTTGCAGGATCAAGCTGAGAAAGGAGGACGAGGCCGGAGCTTCAAATATCTGCGTCACAACAGACTCCCAGAGATGGCAGAGAACACTGGCTTTCTTAGAAAGTTAAGCAAATTTACTAAACGGTTGCGTTACTTTAGTCTATGACCTCCAAAAAATGTCTTGTTCGCTAACTAAACACGTTTAACCAGGAAGCTTCAATGCGAGACTTGAATCGATTGCTAAAATAAGCCAGATAATGCACTCTAACAAACAACACGACCATGCTAATCAGTGGCTGCAATTCCTGCAACTTTTCCATGGGACATCTGAAATGGTTTTCAGCCCCATGGCATGTTCTTCTCTATGAACACAGCTGCAACACTCTACAACAAGCTCTTTTGTTAAGCTCATTTTAGGCAAAGATGTGTTTTTTCCTGAGGTAAAAACTCAGCTTCCTGTTTCTGTCAGAGCCAAGCAAGTTCCAAAAGATAACACAAACTCTTAGCTGGGCTTAGACACAATTCTTGAGTTATGTCTCTTCAGACCATTTGCATCCGTCCTTCACTTCCTCTGTCTCTGTTATTTTTTTCTGTTCCTTTTGCTTTTATTTTTTAACTCAAAACAATATTGTCTTTTTAGCTGGAAGTTCAGTGTGATGCTAACAGCAATTATGCTGAAATGTGCTGTCTCAGCTGTAAGCTCTGCTGATGCTTGATTTTATAAAGTCAATGCATGGTGCCATTACGTCCAAGATTTCTGTTCTAAGTTTATTGATTCTCTAAGTGGGTCTATGAATGATACATACGCACACATGCAGTCATCCTATTAAGCAAGGCAGTGTTTTTCGTTCAGGTATCAGTGGGGAACTGTCTCAGCTACATAGTCATGGTCACATTAATAGCGTCTGAACAGATGATTGTCATGCGTCTTGTATCTTGGTGCTCATTAGGATGGGAAGAAGAGACGTCATATGGCAGATTCCTGCTGGGTTTGTAAATAATAGCCATCCACAGCTGCAGAGTGGAAAAGAAACAGCTTTCACCGCCGTGCAATTACCAGAATGATGGTTTGGCTGAAAAAGCAATGTGATTGCATTCTGCTGGGCTTTGGAAAAATGGCTACACCACTGGGGAACTGATGGAAGTGGTCAAGCTTTTGTGATACTGATGCATAAAATTGTTTATAAATCAAACATATGGTTTGTGCATAAAGAACAATAAATTTAGTAAAAATGCAATTTATTTACATTGCGTTCATTTTCAGTTAAGAAATATATTAACCTAAATGCAATTGCCAACTTATTTTGACCTACAAATGTTCAGAAAACCCTACCAACCACATGGAAATGTACTAAAAACACTTGTTGTCTACACTGACAGCAATTAAACCAAAACCAAAATATTATATATCTGAAGATTGGAGTAATGTGTAAAGTGGAGTAAAGTGTTTATATTAAACGGAATATATTTAATATATAGGGTGGCACGGTGGCTCAGTGGTTAACACTGTCGCCTCACAGCAAGAAGGTCGCTGGTTTGAGTCCCAGCTGGGCCAGTTGACATTTCTGTGTGGAGTTTGCATGTTCTCCTCGTGTAGGCGTGGGTTTCCTCAGGGTGCCAGACATGCGCTAGAGGTGAATTGAATAAACTAAATTGGTCATAGTGTATGAGTGCATGTGTACAGGTGTTTCCCAGTACTAGGTTGCAGCTGGAAGGGAATCCGCTATGTAAAACATATGCTTGAATAGTTGGAATAGTTACCCCTGATGAATAAGAGACTAAGCAGAAGAAACTGAATGAATGAATAAATATTTTATATTCATTCATTCATTTTCTTTTCGGCTTAGTCCCTTTATTAATCTTGGGTTGCCACAGTGGAATGAACCGCCAACTTATCCAGCATATGTTTTACACAGTGCATGCCCTTCCAGCCGCAACCCATCACTGGGAAACCTCCATACACACCCATTCACACACACATTCATACACTACGGTCAATTTTAGCAAGCCCAGTTCACTTTTAGGGCATGTCTTTGGACTTGTGGGGGAAACCGGAGCACCTGGAGGAAACCCACGCGAACACGGGGAGAATATTTAATATATTAATTAAACATTTAATAAATTTTACTGTAATTTGGATTGAACAAATGTAATGTTGATCAAGACATTTTTTTTTACTTTTTTAACTGTAGTGTAACACATCTAAAATATATTTAGTGCTACCACATTTAAAAGAATGCTTTGTAAACTATTTTTATCATAAGATAATCCATAACATAATCATTCATTACCATGTTGTATATTTTTGTAATCTTGTGGTAACCTCAATTCCATGACAATACCATCTCTTTTTAAAGAGCAGTGGAATTAAAGTTGAATCAGTTTAAGTTTTGGAGGTTGCTTCCTGGAAGGACTTTTCCATCAATTACACCCTCACAACCAGGAAAAACCATTTGAGAAACACTGATATGTGTAGATAATTATCTCTGCGCAATCTAGATTGTTATTCCAATCAACATCAAAACAAATGCAAGTTTTAGCAATTCACTCTAGATATGAGACATGTGTATGTGCCGCCACAACAGAAACACATCTGTAGGGTCCCAAGAGGGATGTGCGTGACGCTGTGCACCAGGCCGATAGCTGTTCCCGCACATGCAATCACGTCTGCCCCTTTAACCATGCAGAAAACAGCACGTCGACAGCCCTCCTGCTCCAGGCACATTCAGGTTGTGTACTTTATTCCCAGGGCTGAATAAACATTTAGCCCTCATCCAAGCAAGATTAAACGCCCTTACATAAACCAGCCATTTATACTGCCTTCTATCATAAAGAATAGAGCTTAGGTGTCAGAAAGAGGCACATAATCTCCAAGGCAGAAGAGTCAGGCTGGGAAAGTGAAAGAGAAGAGGAGGGTGGGAGGAAGGCACATATGGGTTTAAGCGCCTCCATCTGCCTACAGCTTTCTCTTAATGTGATATATATTTAAAGAAGAGAGCCTGATGCTAATGTCCAACATTAAATTTAGATTTGCTGACTGAGAGCAGCATTATATGTAACCACAGAGTACAGTCACTTTGAGACGTTCACCTTTGCTGATACAAGTGCACTGCCAATTTTCACATAAAAACGTGTTTTCTCTGTTTGATTTAAAGTGCACTCAGTAGTTTGACCAATACAACAGTCAGCTTCAAGTTATTCCAGAAGCACATTGGCCACCATCAAAAATAATTAATTTACTCTGTGAGCAGTAATAGTGGGTTTGTTTTCATTTTTAATCTGATCATGCATGAGTCAATGACAAAAAAAAGGGGTTTGCAAGAATCAAAACACATGTAATTCTCTCCTAATTTTTTTCTGGTACATTTAAATGTGTCCCATTTAATTTTGAGTGAATAAAATACTGACATTCAAAAATGTTTCACTTTTGATGATTTACAGAAGTCAGTGTCACAAAAATTGAGAAAAATCATGTCAAACATATAGAAATATCATTTGATTGCACATTAAAAATCTCTCTTTAAGGATCATAGTGCCAAAATATTAATTATTTGTCATTTTATATCTTTACTTATCCTATAAATTCACTTTTAACATGTTTTATAAGGATATACAATTGGGGGTCTAGTCTTCGGCACATTCATTGGATTTTTATATAATTTCAAAAAAAGTATTTTTTAGGGTTCAAAGTTTTTTTTATACACAAACGTGAATTCAAACACCATCAAACAACAGCAAAGAAATGAACAAAACTTTACATACTTAAACAAATAACATCTATAGTATTTCAGATACACTGCAGCCCCAACATGGCTTGCACGGATTGTCACGACTTCAGAATGATGTCTGAGGTTAACTTAGATGATCCTAAATGAAAGTAGAAAGCATATACTCTGGCTCAGAGGAAGAATATCTATTACATAAGCGCTGGAGATTAAACTAGAAGCATCTGAACTATGCCAGAGCCCCACAGAGTCGAAACGATGATTTTTTTAAAAAAGCATGCGAAGAAAGCTCTAGAGCAGGATGTTTTACATAAATTATACAATTCCAGACTCAAAACAGATGGAGTAAATCAAGAACCAACCGGATAAATGTAATGTCGAGATATCTAAATTATTTAATAAGCAATATTTTCCCCAGCTGAACTCTACTAGTGCAAACTTGAAGTGGATAGTGCACTTAAAATATAATATTTGGCAACATTTACTTTTTTGCTGTTGTTTGCTTCTTTCAAGCCAATGTAACTTTCTTTTTACTGTGTAATACAACAGAAAAAGTGGTATAAACTACTTTTGTTTATATAATGAAAGAGGTGCAAAAGAGCACTGGACCCCACTGACTTTCTCTGTGCTGACAAAAAAGGTCTGAAATGACTTGAGAGGGAGCAAATAACAGAATTGGAATTTTTAATTTAAACAAGTATAGAAAAAACCAACAAGACAGATGTAATTTCAAGATAAATAAATTATTTAATAAGCAATATTTTCAAAGTTGACTTCCACTACTGCAAACTTGTTGTGAAGTGGATAGTGCACTTAAAATATAATATTTATTATCTGGATAGATGTAATTTCAAGATATATAAATTCAAGAGTTCACACTTAGCTAATGATTGATTATAAAGCTTGTTTAGCATGCTTTTCTGGGAAAGAGCCCTGACCTCATAAGATCCTCGAGCCCAGGGCTCCCTCCCATTTGCAGGGTGAAAGGGGAGTTTGAGCTCAGGTAGATCTCAAGAACTACCCTGCTGTAGTAGCTAATGAACAGATAGTGATTGCTCTTAAGAGATAACTACTTACTAGGAGCATGTATATGGTGCCGATTTGGATTAGTCAATTACCTTAAGTTGCATGTTTTTGGATGGTGGGAGGAAACCAGGGAACCTGGGGGAAACCCACGTGAGTACAGGGAGAATGTGTAAACTCTGCTCAGAAATGTCGGTTGGCTTGGTAAGGACTAGAACCAGTGACGTTCTTGCTGTAAGGCAACAGTGCTAACCACTGGGCCACCATTCCAACCATCTAGGAAAAAAAGGAGGAGTAGGGGTGGAAGGGGGATTCTTCAAAACGAAGATGGCTGTTATATGGAACTTAGGGTATTGATAGTGGCTTAGGAATCGTCTGATTGGTGAATTGTAAATTGAATAATGCGGGACCAGCCACAAGCAATTATAAGCACGTGATCCTCTCAAAATTAGCTTATAAATAAACTTCACTTATTTAATAAGCAACATTTCCAAAGTTGAACTCCAATACTGCAAACTTGAAGTGGATAGTGCACACAAAATGAAACATTTGTACTACTCTTTAGAATAGGAATTTTTAATTTAAACTACCACTTTATTAACAGCAAAAAATCCATTGGCTGAAAAAATGGTGAGACCAAAAAGCCATAAAAACAAAAGTAAAACAAACAGGGACTGTCCTTAGTGAGCATTTCACTGCTGAAGTGGGAAACAAATGTTCCCGTGAAACCTCCAGTGTTTCATCCACCCACGTGCTCCAACAAACCCCCCCACTGAACACATGGCACCCTGTCCTACACATAAACACTGCATCTAATGCATGCACATAAACACACATGCACACGCGCCCTTCTTGCCACTCGATAATCTCATGTGCGCTTCTGAGAGGGGGAGTGAGATGAAAAGTGTGAGGGGAAGCCGTAACCATGAGAAGTGACAGACATCTGTTGCTCCAGCTGAGCGTGAGCGTAAGGGAAAAAATAAAAACAAAAAGACGAATCCCCTGACACGCCTGAAACGCAATACATTCACACTCAGAGAGCAGAGATAAGAAAGAGGTGGGTGAGCAGCTGCCAAAGCAAATCTGGAAGAGGATCGAAGCCCAAATATGAAAATCAAAACACCAGTGTGAGAGGAAAATGGAAACAACACACCAAAAAGTTCTCAAATAGTACTCCAAGATTTCTTATCCTGCATGTCTTTGAAATCAAACCCTCTGTGAAAGTGTTAAAGCCACTGACCTCTGACCCGGGCATAACAGCAGCCGCACTTTGCCAGGACTTTCCGAAACAAGTGGTGGCAGGCGCAGCCCCGATGATGGTGGCCCCCCTTCATGGTCTACCCCAATCACTGGCCACAAGATTAGCAGGCATGGGCATGGCACATCACACGCGCACGTTCACGCCGGGGATATCCCTGAAGTGCTAACTCCAAAGAGGTGTGGGGAGAACCTCAAAACAAATCCCAACAGGAGCGAAAGTCCAGCTAGTCTGCTAGGGAATCATAAACCGTCCGGATATCCAGTCTCAGGGGTGTCACTGCACAAGCGAGAAGACGGCAAGCAAAAGCACAGCTCAGTCTCACTGTTTTCCTCCCTCCTGCTCTCACTGTCTGCTCAAATGACAGACTGTAAGACTGCCAGAGAGAGAGAGAAAGAGAGAGAGGGAGAGTGAGAAAGAGGAGGGGGGTGAGGAGGCGGAGTTAACAGCTCGACTTGCTGGCTATTCCAGGATACAGCTCCCACTCCCCTTTTTATCCCCTTCATCTTGCCTTTACTCTTCTCATAATTCTCTCTCTGCTCTCAGTTTTATTCAACCATCTGTCTTGGACCATTTTAGCCCATAACCTTATTAGAAGAGCTCAGGCGTCTGGTCCAAATTGGAGCCTCCTCATGATCCAAGACAAACATGGTGGAAAATAAAACGCACAAAAAACAAATCTGCCTGTGAGTTTGATTGCACGTGGTAATTATTTCAGGAGTACCGGGTTGAAAGGGTATCTCTAAAACTAGCTCCACTCAAAAAGAGGCGGTCACAGATCTGCTGGGACAAGGTTCAGGCATGCTGTGTTTACTGTACGCATTTTGATAGAAAAGGAGGGGTGTTGGGACGAAGAGAAAGTTACAGGCCTGGAAATATACAGAGTTAGTATGGTGAATCCAGATATACTGTAAGGTTTACACTGGTTTTGATCATATGTGTCTGTGTTTACAGTTGACAGAGGCTGGAGGCAAGAGTGTGAGGGTGTGTTTGTCGCCTCTGATTGGATGTTCTGCTGCAGTGCTGGTGATTAACAACGACACTTCAGCACAACCAGTGTGGGACTGCTTTTGTGGTAAAGCTGACGTAAGGGCTTTTCCCACTAGTGCAAACGAGGGGTAATGGTCAGGGGTACATGAAACCTAATGTATCACACTTTTTGGTTGCGTCATGTACTATACATATTATGAATCTACCATGAGCCCTTATTCGTACAGGATTAGTATTACCTGATGACCTCTAGTCAATTGTAATAATTGCAGAGGTTGCCTGTGATCTTAATCCCATGTCAACCAGCCATGTCTGTAATTTGTAAAGAATTAATTCCCCAGCAAATGACCTACTATGTTTTGCTGAACCTGTGGTGATCTTAGTCCCGTGCGAATTGGCATCTCTGTGATTGAATTGGTTGGGGCGCATACTGTATCAATGTTTCTACACTTTTTATCCATCTTTCAGAAAGAATGGAGGTTGTGTTGGAGTGCTAGTGTAGTGGGTGCACAGTCATGTCAATATACACCAACAAATACATTTTGCAAAAAGAAAAGACTGAATACCATCAGAAGAGCAAAAACAAAAGAATTATTATTTGGAGACATATAGCATGTACTTGTTTAGGATGTATATGTGGTAAGGAACATTCTTCTGTTCATGATATTTGTTTCTTCAATAAAACCATCTAACCGGATGATTGAACGAGGGGTCATTTCTAAATATCACAAGGTCCCTAGATAATACTAATCCTATGCAAATAGGTCTATAGTCATTACATAAACTGGGTAATAACTACTAATCCTACTTCTATACCTTAAACCTTAACCCATGTAGTTAAGTTAAATAACTCAGAACTTTCTTAGGCAAGTATACTGTAACACAAGTTTAGTACACATACTGTAAAATAAACCACTGCAAACCACTTCTTTGTTATAAATTACATCTTTTATATAATAGGTCAGATAATAATTTGCCATAATAATGAGAATATATTAGTTGATCTTAATGATGCACATCCAATCTGCCTAAATGTCCAGTATAATACCCACTGTTAAATTTTGTCTGATAAAATAGTTCACTTTGCTGAAAGTGAAGAGAAACTATTATTTTTGATGAATATTTTTAAATGGGTATTTACACTATTAACATCTTTTAACAGCTTTCAGAATACACATTTTTAATTTGGCAAAACTTCAATTTGGTAAAATGTGATGCATTTTTTTAATTGCATTACGGGGCCTTGATCTTCCAACAACTTTTGATATTTGGAAGTTTGAAAAAGTGAATTTTATTGACATTTTTATTAGTTTGAAGTGATATATTGTCTGGGTTGATGCTAGTAGTAGTAAACTTTATTGTCCTTGACAGGAAATTTGTTAAGGGCATGACCATATTGCTGCAGACATTCCATAAAAAACTATAAAACACTACAAATTACAGTAGCTACAATAAGTATGATGCTAATTAAGATAAACTCTTGTTAAATAAACTCACTGAAACTGGTATAAAGGATTTATTAAATTGGTTCAACCTACAATTAGGGACTCTATATCTCCTGCCAGAGGGAAGCAGTTCATAATGTGGAAACAAAAAATTGAGTTGGATCAGTCAGAATCCTTTACACCTAATTAAGAACACAATTCTCATACAAAACTTGAGGATTCAAATATTCATCGTGCCCAACAATTTTCCATCCTGTCTTTAAGAGATGCATCCTCTTAGATTTACACTGTACAGATAGGTTGCCAAACCATACTGTGATGCCATACTTGACAATGCTTTCAAAAACATATTTTTTATAAAGCAACATCATAAGCTTCTTGTTAACTCCAAAAAGAAGTAACCTCCGTAAAAATCTCTGGTGTAAACGAGAACAAACCCATTCTATGTGTGTGTGATGTTGTAAATTCATTCATTCATTTTCTTTTTGACTTACTCCCTTTATTAATCCGAGGTCGCCACAGCGGAATGAACCGCCAACTATATGTTTTACACAGCGGATGCCCTTCCAGCTGCAACCCATCACTGTGAAACATCCATATACACTCATTCACACACAAACACTACGGACAATTTAGCTTACCCAATTCACCTGTACCACATGTTTTTTGACTTGTGGGGGAAACTGAATGTTGTAAATTACGATACAAAAACCTGACAGTAAACAACCAGTACATTTTCTGTTATATACTCAATTCTCTATATATAATTTTGGTCACACTTTATTTTGATGGTCCGTTTGTTACACTGCATCTACATCAAATCAAATCAAATCATTTTTATTGTCACGTCAATAGCAGCACGTGTGCTATGATGAGTGAAAAGCTTAGGTGCAAAATACAGATAGTGTAAATACAACGACAGTGCAAAATACAGACAGTGCAAAATACAACAACATGTCAACTAATTCTCCTTAGATTATAAGTAGACTGTTGGGTTGGGGTTAGGGTTAGTGTAAGTTGACATGTACTTGCAAAGTTTCTTATAGTCGGTTAAATGTCTGTTGAAGGAGCAATATCAGACTCTACTAATACTCAAATGGACCATTAAAATAAAGTGTTACTATAATTTCTTTTAAAATATATTGTTTCAAACTGCTACAATTATTTAATTTTACTAGTTTTTCAACAGAGCAGCGATCAAGATCCCATAATGCAATTCATAACCATAAATAAACCAGAAAAAAATGAATCACGAGATTAAACCTGCTAATTAAGGGATTATTTTTAACAGTGTGGACTAGCATGAATAATACAATGCTTTATTCTGGAGTTTCTATGGATACATGTGCACAGGGATTATTTTGACAATGCTGTCACTGGTATGTGAGACTTCTTAGAAACTTTACAGTTTTTTTAGTACATCGTTGTCATGTAAACGTAGCCTCCAGACAGCCAGGATCAACATGCTTGTTTCCATAGATGGACATACAGCTATTAAAGTCACTGCTGTTCTACTTAATAACTATGCTTTCAAGAAAAACATAACAGTGCACTGAAAAACACTGAACATTTGAAAAAACTAATACTCCACTGATAGTTTTATTTTCTGGTGTTAATTAAATGAAACCGAAGTAAATGTGTTTTGATTTTACAATTCTGAGATCAACAAAATTACTGATTAGGGGTTAAGAATTAAGAATTGGTCATTAATTTGTCATGGTATTCATTTGGGAAATGAAAGTCAGTACTCATCAGAACTATTTAATATGTTTTATTAAACTGCTACCTATATTTGCCATATAGGAAATTGTGACAGAATGCTCTTTTTTCTGTGAGCTTTCAACTATTTCAAGTGTGAAACGTCTTTTAAAGAGGCAAGCATGTGTAAGCAGAGTGTGTTGGAATGTGATGCTAATGGTGAAGAAGAGCAGGAAATGGAGCGCAGGCCTTTTCTCCGGTACATGAGCAGCTGGGGAGTTTGCTGAGTGTGTGTGTGTGTTTGTGTGTTGATGGAATTAGTCTCTCTCTAGAGCCCAATTAACCAGTGTCTATAGCAGAAAAGCAGAGAGGCTCCTTATACGCAAGTATAATACAGCAATGAAAATGGAGAATTTCCTAAAGAACCCCAAAAAATTATTCCCTCACCGAGAGGAATAGGAGCTAGAAAAATGAAACACTTTACAAAAAGGTTTTAATCATTAATATTGGTTAGTTCTAATAGTTTATGTGATCTAACAACATGTCTACAGCAAATGTTCATTTTAATCTTTAATCAATAATTAGCATAAGCAATCAATTTCATATGGTTTACTGATGTTAGCAAAGGCAGGAAAAAAAGTATTAATTTGTTTGTGTGAGCTAATGCATGATCAATTATCATTGCTATTATTATATGTTAAAAAATAAATATTATTGCAAAGTGTAAACAACAAAAATATCAGTACTGAGGGTATGTTTGACAACAAAAACCAAGATTTTTTTTTTTGAGATTTTGACAAATGTGTTTGAATGATCTCTGTTTACACAGATTAGCGAAAACAGCACAAAGCGAAAACAATACACGCCTTGTTTAACTCGGAACTAGCACCTGGTTTGTGTTGGTGGAAAAGGAGTAAATGAATTCTTTAAATGTAACAGTATTCAAAGCAGAAGAAAGAAAGAAAAAAAAAGTATAAAAGGCATTTACTCTAGATATTATTTATTTTATATTTATTTCAAATGAAACTGAAACTATTAAAGTTTGTGAAATGCACTATTGCACTCATGTATCTCCATTATTGAGCACCGATCTAATTGCATGCATGCTTTGCAAATGATTTAGCTTGCTTAAAGTTAATTCCATTGGAATATACTTTACTTCGGAATACAAGTTGAAGTAGGGGTGTGTGATATGGACCCTTTTGAAAAGCCTGTTATGACGTGTTTAACGGTTATCAGCATCTTAAATCCTTGAAAGTTTTTAATATTTAGATTTTTTTTAAACATATGCACATTTATATGTATTTATGTATGCACTATATCAGCTTTGCTTCAAATTACAAAAAACATATTACAGCTTGTGAGAGACGTTACTAATGCAGCATCTATGGGACAGGACAGTAAATTTGACGTTATTCTCTCCTCTGGCTGCCGTTATCAGTCTCACACAATATTTTAATTTTTCTGAAAGTCTTCATAACATCATCATAGAGTTTTCTTTTATTATTTGAGTAAACAAGATTGTAAAAAAAATAATTTGTTTTACTCTCCTATTCACTGTGCTCTAAGTTTTTCCAACTATGACAACTTCTGCTACTGAGAAACCCGGAAATGTGAAATGGTCTATTGACAAAAAATCTTTTCATATTTGCTGAGATCTTTCTGATATCGGTATTAAAAACTATTTTGGTGAGCATGTTGTTGTGCTGGTATATTTTGGCAAGTTTAAGCCTGTCATGGATTTAAAAATGACACTAATACCACCAGTAGGTAGCAGCAAGTTCCTGTCGTAATGAGTGATGCACTGAATCTTTTATTCAAATGATTCATTCAAAACTGCTGAATCAACAATCACAGCGTTTAAGAATAAACCATTGACTTCATTCATTTTCCTTCGGCTTAGTCCCTTTATATATCAGGGGTCGCCACAGAGGAATGAACCGCCAACTAATCCAGTATATGTTTTACACAGCGGATACCCTTCCAGCTGCAACCCAGTACTGGGAAACATCCACACACTCATTCCCACACATACACTACGAACAATTTAGTTTATTTAATTCACCTACAGCGCATGTCATTGGACTGTGGGGGAAACCGGAGCACCCAGAGGAAACTCATGCCAACATGTGGAGAACATGCAAACTCCACACAGAAATGCCAACTGATCCAGCCAGGACTCCAGCAACCTTCTTGCTGTAAGGCGACAGTGCTTTTTTTTTGTTTTTTCATACCTTTCATGAATTATAGGGTCAATAATATTCTAATACGCTCCATCCTGCATTTGAGTTTGTTTTTTGAAAAGTGATTAATAATCTCAGCTTGCACATCATTAAAACAATTACAGTTTAACCAAAGACTACAAATATTTTAAAAAAATTAAATACAAATATTAAAAATCACAAATTTTATTCCCTGAAAAATATGATGTGTGCATTTTTACACAATTTAACAGTTCAAAATCAGTCGGAGTAAAATCCTATCAGTTCAAAGTCAGACTAACAAACTAACAGACAGATAGCATGACAGTTAATGCTGACTACAACTGGCTTCATCATTGTTTGTTTTCTCAGTGAGAGAGAGATGACATGTGACATATTTAATCCTTCAAATATTTGTTTATGTATTGTGTCATGCTTAGATGGATGCTAAAACTGTAGCCTGACAAGGCGAAAACCTGCTGTGAATCCATTAGAACCGGGCATGTAAACATACTGCTAGTCGGCCATCATTGCCATTCACGTCAGCCTAAATGGCTAACTCTCACTGAAAACGAATGACGTTAGTGTGTTCCAGCAAATTGCTGTCAGCCCCGTAACACCTCCACCAGGTTGCAGTGTTGTAAACAACAAGCAGTCATGCTGCCAGTGATGTGAATGGCATAGGATTTTTCCTCACAAGAACAAAGCAAAGCTGCATTTTTTTTCTCTTGCAATCCATAATCTAACTAAACAGACACACAGAACAAACTGCATTTTCTGATTTGGTTAAAAGGCAGACAAATTAAATTGAAACTGAAAAAGCATTTCAAAGCACACCATTAAGAGTAAAGACTAACACAACACACACACACACCAAACAATACAATGCTGTCCTCTTTCTGTTCCTCCACATTTCAAGTGCACACTGTTCCACACCATTCATTTATGTTGTTCCAACACAAATTGATTAAGTTAACCCAACAAACTTAAGTGGATTGAACATAAAACTATTTAGTCGCCCACAAAAAAATCCCAAGAATTGTGTTGTTTCACCTCACTTTAAATAAGTAGTTTGAAGAAAAGCAGAAGAAATAATTGAATGACTGTAGAGAAAGGGAGTTGCACGAGCAGCTCTCCTGATGATGTTTGTATATGATCACAAGTCATGTTTTCCCTCTTCCTCTCTCTAATTTCTCTCTCTCTCTCCTTTTGCTCTAACCAGTTTGTTTAGTCTCCGTTTGCAATACTCGAGGAAATTAACTATGACAGGAGTGCAAATTTGAATAAGATGTTCTGAGAGCTTGCTGAGTTTACTTTTCCTGTTGAGGTAGAGTATGTTATTTTTTTTTATATAGTGCAAGCAAATCATTTTCTAAGCAGAAACCTCCCTCAAAACTAACACACTCCAGTGTAGCTATACCTGTACATAAACTGGTGAAGAGAAAATGCAACCGCCACATGAATATCTGCAGTGTATGCACTTTGTAAAAAAACTGTATCTCAATCATGTGATCTTGTTATGATGAATATTAGGCCCAACACTTATGTGCTTTGTGTCGGTTTGGAATGCGTTTACATTTCTGAGCAGTAGAGGGAGTGTATACTACTGCATGTGCTCGGGCAATACTCGTATCTAGCATGTCAGATTTAGGGAGGTCCAGGCTTTCTGTCTAAGAATGACAGATGAAAATATATTACATATAAAAATGCATTTTAAAAAACTCTATTTTTGCTGAAAGATTTTATTTATTTATTTATTTTTAAAAAATTTGTTTCCAGTAGGCCACACATTTGGCTGTACACTCACAAAAATCTGCTGCTTGTTCAAACTACTTATTTAAAAGGAGCTGATACAACACAATTCTTGAGATTTTGGGGGAAACTTAATTGTTTTATGTTCAATCCACCTAAATTTGTTACGTTAATTTAATTGATTTGTGTTAGGACAAAACAAATTTAACAGTGTACTTTTATAGTTTAAAATAAAACTTTCCAAGAGATAAGTTATTAATAACAAAGTGTTTTTTTGTAGTTAATTATTCAAGATTAAATTAGGATTAGGCATGGGCCAGTATAAGATTCTGACGGTATGATTACTAGGGATGTCCAGATCCGATCACGTGATTGGAAATCTGGCCCGATCATGCGGCTTCAGACTTGATTGGAACTGAGTAAGAACGGGATCGAGTTAGACCTCTTTCTTGACTTCACACAGAAACAGCAATGTGTGCGGCATGACATCACTTCGTCACAGAGACGCTTTTGGTTAAATGCTGGCAAAGTAGCACATGGAAGCAGCATGAATCGGAAAGTGTGAGCATGTCTGCGGTCTGGAGGTATTATAAAGTTGATGATGGCAACACCGTGAGATATGTAAACTTGGGATTGCCTGACGGGTATTTTAAGTTGAGATGCTCTTTGTTTTTATATTTAATTTATCTTTATGTTTACTGTTTAACTAAAGTCCAAAAATGAACAATTTATGTTATTTATTCCTTGATTGTTCAAGCCACCTCACAAAAGTGCTCTGTTTGTTAAGAGAGTTGTTGGATGTTACAATAAGGGGATTTTAAAAAAAAGATAAGGAACATCCTGGATATGTTTCTTTCCTCTTCTTTATTCTTTTTTTTATGTATTACAGAAGTATCAGTTTGGGTTTCGGTATCGGTAGATACTCAAAATCAAATGACTCGGACTCAAGGGGAAAAAACCTGATTGGGATATCCCTAATGATTACCTTGGATAAAAATATTATGGTTTTACGTTATTGTGACTGTTGCTCTAAAATAAGTTATTTTTAAATGTCTTAGTAAAAAAAAAAATAATTATCCCCATTGAACATAGTATACAGTATTTAATTTTTCAATTTACAATTTACATTTATAATGTTTTAGAACAGTAAAAATGTCAGGCTAAATTATTAAAAGAAATCATTGACTTCTGCTAGGTTCATTAGTTTACCAAACACAGATTTATTTACAACACATAAAAAACATAAAAAAAACCTTTAGATATACTTTAGGAACAGTATAACAGAAAGTTTTATGCGGTTTTAAAACCTTGACTTTTACAAACCGCGGTAAATCGGTTATCGTCCCATGCCCAAAAGCAAACTGTATACAATTTTTAAATATATTTTATTTTAAATAATAATAATAATAATCAATTGCCTCACAGCAAGAAAGTCGCTGGTTCGAGCCCCAACTGGGTCAGTTGGTATTTCTGTGTGGAGTTCTACCCGTGTTTGCGTGGGTTTTCTCCAGGTGCTCCGGTTTCCCCCACAGTCCAAAGACATGCGCTGTAGGTGAATTGAATTAGCTAAACTTGCCGCAGTGTATGTGAGTATGTGCAAGAGTTTGTGGGTGTTTCCCAGTGTTGGGTTGCGGCTGGAAGGGCATTCGCTGTCTAAAACATGTGCTGGACAAGTGCTGTCCCAACACAAATTGATTAAGTTAACTGAACACTTTTAATAAATGTATGTGGACTGAACATTAAAAAATTAAGTTGTCCTAATGAAATCTCAAGAATTGTGTTGTTTCAGCTCATTTTAAATAAGTAGCTTGAACGAGCATGTGGCGAGGGGGCGTGGCCGAGAGCCGTGGGAGCAAAACGAGGCCCGCCACAGATGAGATACACCTGTGGCGCGCATCTGCCTTCAATCCCACGGAAGGAGCTCTGGACTATAAGAGGAGGAACGATGGCAGAGGACAGAGAGAGAGGACCGGGCCCGGACATATTACTTTTGCTTTCAGTTTGGCGGCAGTCTCCGTGAGGAGCTGCCGTCCGTTGGTTTTGATTTAGACGGCAGTCTCCGTGAGGAGCTGCCGTCCCTTTTATTAATAAATATTTATTTAAAACAGCGTCGGTTCTCCGCCTCCTTCTTCCCGGCGGCCAGGTGGCCGTAACTTCATTACAGAGCAAAAAAAATATTATTTGATTAATAAATGATTATTAATGGGACTAAGCCGAAAAGAAAATTAATGAATTAATAATAATAATAATAAACTTGGTAAACTAACTACATCTGGGTTAATACAAAAGTATTTGAATGCACATGACTGATAATTTATTAAATTACACATTTATTACTTAATAAATATTTTTTTAACAATACAAATACAAACAAATTAACTTCTGAGGTTTGTACCTTTTTTTCATCATTTTGATTGTAAAAGCAGATATTCCTATCAATTTTATTTGAAATGATCAAGTAAATTTTTGGGGCGAGATGGTGGCTCAGTGGTTAGCAGTAGCACTGTCGCCTCACAGCAAGAAGGTTGCTGGTTCGAGTCCCGGATGGGCCAGTTGGCATTTCTGTGTGGAGTTTGCATGTTCTCCCCGTGTTTGGTTGGGTTTCCTCCAGATGCTCCGGTTTCCCCCACAGTCCAAGGACATGCGCTATAGGTGAATTGAATAAACTAAATTGACCTTCAAGAGTTCACACTTAGCTGATGATTGATTATAAGCAAGTTTGGCATGCTGTCCCGGGAGAGAGCCCTGAGCTCAAAAGGTCCTTGAGCCCTGGGCTCCCTCCCGTTTGCAGGGCGAGAGGGGAGCTTTGAGCTCGGGTAGATCTCGAGAACTCCCCCCTTTTGTAAGAGTTGATGAAGAAAATAATTGCTACGGAGAGATATGCTGATGGATAAAAGTTTGACTAGTGCTACATTTAGATTGTTCAATTAACTTGTAGTGCATGTTTTTGGAACGTGGGAGGAAACCGGAGAACCCGGGGGAAACCCACGCAAGCACGGGAAGAACATGCTAACTTCACACAGAAACGACAGCCAGTCTGTTAAAGGACTTGAACCGGTGACGTTCTTGCTGTGAGGCCGTAGTGCTAGTCACTGAGCCACCGTGCCGCCCTATGAAAGGTAAAGAGGTGGAGTAGGGGTGGAACAGGGGATTCTTCAAACGAAGATGACTGTAGTAAGAAACCCTGGCTCTTTATAGTGGGTTAGAAATCGTCTAATCGGTTGGTCATACATGGTTAATGCATGACCAGCCGTGTTCAATCATAATCACGTGATGCTCTCAAAATTAGTTTATAAATAAACTTCACGTAGTGTAAGTGTGTCAGTGTAGTAGTGAGTGAGTTTTTCCCAGTACTGGGTTGCAGCTGGAAGGGCATTCACTGAAGTAACTTGCCAGCCAACCAGCAAGTATTTTTAGCAGCTTTATTATTATTTTCCTGTTAATAATACAAAAGTATTGTGAATAGCACCAAGCAAGTAGATCTACACAACTTTCAGGCTGTAATAATGTCTGGCATTTGAATATTGTTATTCATCTCCACAAACACGGTTTAAAATTGCATGGCAACCAAAAAGGGAATGTTAGGTGAACAGTGCATTAAAACCAACACAGCTCTCTTAATCTTCTCTTCTCTCTTACTATTCCTCTACCTCTCCTTCTGTTCTTCCTGCACCCCTTCCGGTTTCTATTTATGCTTTCATTATACTCACTTCATTGCATCCATTTATGACCCTACCCATGGCACTCACACATTACAACAAACACAAAAACAATACACAGATTAAGATATCATACTGTTATGAACAGCACACAGATTTTTTACAGGATTCCCATCATTCATTCATCAACCAAACAGACTGTCCTCACCCCAAAACTCACTTCATCAGCATCCACTTCATTTGTGCATGCAAGTACACAGGAATGAAAAATGGATGGACAAATAGCTTTAAGTAGTGTTGGCAGTGTTTACCTACTGCCCCCTTGTTTTTGCACATACTGATGATGACGATGATGGATTGTGGCATTGCTCACTGCATGCTAATTACACAAACAATGGTTCAAGGTCTAACATCTTTGACAGTGACAGGGACAGTGAAAATGCTTGCAGTAGTGGGTTTAAGGTTATCCAGATTAAATATGTAATCATGCAATAATGCAATAACCAATGGAAAATGTCACTGTTTACATCATTATGTGCACGAAAAAGTAAATCTACATGAAAAACATTCACTACACTTCTCTCTTGTGCAAGCTGTCCTAAGTAATATTGTGCAATGCATTTATCATACTGTGTTTTTATTGGGATGTTTAAACCACTTGAATTCTCATTCTTTCTCTTTCTAAATGCAGGAGCTCCAATTAAGGCCTGCATGAATAGGCAGCAGTGTGGGAGAACACAGAGACAGCTGGCAGAAAGCCGGCTGGCTGCAGTGAGCTGGTGTTGTGTGCTCTGCACTTTGTTTGCTGGTCTGTCTCCTAACTGAGGCCAAGAGATTTGCCAGGACTCACAAAAAATATACAGAAAAATGAGCACACACTCGTATATTAAGACACAAGGGATGGGCGTTATTTAGAACTAGTGTAATTGAGTCAACGAAAATAAGGGTGAAAAATGTTCACTGTAAAAAAAATGCTGGGTTCCACACTATTCCTTCATGTTGTCTCAAGACAAATCGATTAAGTTAACCTAATTGTTTGTACAAATTTAAGTTAATTGAACATAAAACAATTAAGTTATCCCACAAAACCCTCAAGAATTGTGTTGTTTCAGCTCATTATAATTAAGTAGTTTGAACAAGCAGCAAAAAATATTTTTAAAGCGTTGAAAACATTCTATGATCAATTAGTCCTGACAGCATTTTTTTAGGTCATTTTAACTTATTAAACTAAGTTACTCTTGTTCTAACTTAATTTTAGGAGTTATGCACGCTCAGTTTAAGATAATATAAGTTCAATGGACTCATAAGGATTATTTTAATTCAGCTTAAAAAATTGAGGCAACCAGGATTTTTTTACAGTGTAGCTTGACATAAACTTGAGCTAGTAATGTGACTGAAAACTATGAATGTGCACACTCTGATCTGCTCATCTAATGAATGGACAGCACATTATTGTTGATGAAAAAAGATTAAAAAGAGTAAAATGTCAAAATGATGCAAATTAACCAACATTCATATCGGTTATATTTAGCTTAATCGCACTGTTCATTCATTATATGAGCAGATCGGAGCCCACGCATTCAATCAAGGTACTGGTGCAGCAGACCTGTCCAACTTCTGTTTGTGTCAAGTAATTGTCTTTGAGGAAATTAATGCTGTTTAGAACTGAAACAAAAATGCAAATTTCAATTTACTCCCTTCATTAGAATTAGTCCGCAGATGCAGAACGCTATTACAAGTGTGAATCTAAAACTGCAAGTAACTTTTTTTCATTGAAAATGAACACACTTTACATTCGTGTCAGAAAGTTAGGACACCCTATATTGAATTTCATGGGTTTTTGTATTAAGACATAATACAAAAATCTACATGGCCCTTGGCAGGTCTTGATGTGATAGATAAAATTAATTCATTCATTTTCTTTTCTGCCTTTATTCATAACCTTTATTAATCGCCAACTTATCCAGCATATGTTTTACGCATGGATGCCCTTCCAGCTGCAACCCAACACTGAGAAAGTGATAGAAAAAATGTGGTAGATAAAACCTCAGATAAACAACATCATAAGACATCTCATACACTGAAAAAAATGTGTTGGATTTGCCCAATTTTTTAAGGTAAGTGGATGCAAATTAAACAAACAAATTAAGTTGAAATACATCCCTTTTAAATAGTTTGCAACAATTTTGCAGTGTATGGGTGACAAACTTAGCACACCCTATGATTCAGATGCCTGTAGATCCTCTTTTAGCAGTAATTACTTAAAGTAATAATTTTATGTATGACCTTATCAGTCTCTCAGAAGACTCTGGAGGAGTTGGGGAGTTTTTTGCACAGCTCACGCCATGTCATTTTAGTCAAGATGGAACATTGTAACACCTTGACTTTTTTGTTTTCATTTTCAGCTGTTGTGTTGTAGATTTGCTGGAGTTCTTGACATCTTTGTCTTGTTGCGTGACCTAATTCTGGCTAAGTTTCCAAATTCTGGCTTTATGTTCACACCTGAAGGCTCCAGACTAACAAACCTCTAAAACGTCTGCTGATGATCAGTTCGGTTCAGATCAGCTTATATTTTGTTAAGGCTATATGCTGTTGTTCATTTCATTTTCCAGATTTTAAGACCTGCCAAAGATCAGATTTTTATTTATGTCCTGATATGGAAAAATTGGAATTTCATAATTTGTCCTAACTTTTTCACAGAGCTGTATAAAAAAATATCTTCCAAAAAGTGTTCATGTCTAATCCTAAATCCAGATGATTAGCATAAAATAAGTGTTTATGTGATATCTGTCTTGTGTGCAGTGTTGCCAGATATAGATGACATTTTCCAGCCCAAAACCTGTCTAAAACCTGCCCAAATACACAAAAAATACTTATTAATATGTAAATCTACTTACTTACTGTTACTTTAAAAGTCATAATTTTTAACCATACAGCAGCCAACACTAGCAGTCACAGAACCACAGTATAACCGGATCACATCGAAACACTTTCCCCTCTCACCCCCCTCTTACACAACCTATTAGAATATGTTTTACTGTCGAAATGGGGTATACATTCAGCCCATTTGGTGTTTTAAATTATTATATAACATAAAATCACTTCGTCCTTCTCCTCATCTTGCTGCTTGGCCCACGCGGTTTGCGCTATGCACTGGTCACTACTAACTGAATGGAGAAGGAGCACACAGCTATGATTGTTAAATAAGTTGCATATAAAATTTACATATATTTATGTAAACTCACCAATGCCATTTTTTACTCGCACAATCAAATTCAAAACCGCCCAGTTGGGCAGGAAACCACTCAATCTGGCAACACTGCTTGTGTGTATTTGACAGTTTATACTCAATAAAATGCTAAACAGAATTTTGGTCATCTTTTAATACACATGACAACACGTCACAAGCACACTCAGCCCACCTAACATGAAGCAAACGCAATGGTTACTTATTTAAAATGAAAACCTATGGAATGGCCCAACAATTCACAAAAACAAATGTGTGTGCTAGCGTGTATGCTTTTGAAAGATGTTTCTTAATAGAAAATAGATTCCATCATCTGTCATTCAAATTCTACATCCTCTGGGATGCAGCCATTTAAATAGACTGAAATGAGACACAAATCCACATTTAGATGCCATTTGTAGACAGGCATGCTGTACTTAATGTAGACACATCTGTATGAAAAAAAGCTGATGGGAAATATGTCTACCAGTGCCTCCCACAATCCCTCTCACCAGATCTCTCCATTCCTTACATACTATATTTAAACAGATGCACCTCAGATGAATACTTTCCCCCAGATGCTATAAATCCAGTCGCTAAGACCTCCTGAAGAGGATTTTCTGGATTCTTAAAGAACAGTGCTGAAATATTTAAACATATAGGTTTATCTAAGGTAAACACAATCCTTCTCATCATCCTGACATGCAACACATTCCATTCAACCACAAATTAATGCAGAAATTACATAAGACATATCTGCTTTAAATTATGCTAGTCCAAACTTTGGCTTTGATTTCCATATAAAGAGAAGCATGTTCTTTATCTCATCCCTGGATTCCTGTTCATAAAATATCACAGTGTGAAAATGCCATCAGTGGATCAGTTTTGTTCGCTGGTTTATAAATCAGCAGATCATTACATCTGATCTCAGCAGATGCAGACTACTGTCTCTGTAAAAATGCTGTTCTCTGAACCCGGTAGGCAAAAAGACAATGACTCAACAATGTCAGGCAACCCTTTTCTCATCTTCAGATCAAAGAATACCTCCCCTGAGCACTGTTCGTCATGAGGAATTCGCTAAGGCATTTGAAGGAAGGTGTATCAACCTCTGTTCTGAATAATGACATACAAGGCAACAGTTAGCACCAAAGGACCAAAGCAAAACAGAGCAATGTCTACAAACTCCCAAACTTCAAACTAAACCACATGTCTTTCAACAACGGGACAGAACTCACCCAAGAGTCACTATATATCAACATGCAGTGGATAAACACCAAATGGAAAATATACAAACAGCTCTAAAGGTTTATGACAAGGCTGACAGAATCTCATACTGTCCTACAGCTGATTGAGAGGATGATGGCTGGTGGGTGTTGGGTGTAAAGATTTGGCTTCTGGCCTAGAGTTCTAGCACAGAGGCTAGCCGTTTATCAATATGTCACCCACTCTGGAGCATTAACCCGAGAGAATGTCTGCTCTCCTTAAGATCTCTGGGTTATTTTCCAGTGCTTTGACCTCATTTTGATTTAGACATACAGATATTCTTTATACATGTAGTTTTTTTTCTTTTGTGGCTATTATGTGCAAAGGTTAGACTCACTTTTTCCACCACTATAAATGCATTTTAAAGAGTGCTTTAATGCTGCTGTTTAGGGATTTACATTAATTTATTATTTTACATATGAGGACTTTTATTTAGAGAGCAGCAATATATAGTAGCCATGACAAAGTCTAATTTAGTTTAGCTTTTTTTACGAAAGTGTCTAGTGCATATAGAGAGGTAAGACTGTGTTTTATACAGGTATGTGTTTTATACAGGCAGGGTCGGCTCAAGCCTTCAGAGGGCCTAAAGCAGGATTTCATTTGGGGTCCCCTTGGTGCAAACAATATGACAAATTATCATCAATCTTTGATTATTTGCACACTATTAATCTGAGACTATTTATAAATCTTTTATATATCAGAAGTTGTTATTTATAATTCAGAATAACTAAAAAGCATTTTAGTTATTTTAGTCATCAATTTAAAAAGAACATAATTTATAAATATTTTTATTTCCCTAATATTTTCAGCTAAAGCTTATAATACCATCTACAAGACTTTCCCACGGTCTGTAATGGTTACGTAAATGCAAGGCCCTTTCAGTTTATATGTTAATGTCCTATTCATATCTTTATATAATAAAAATGATGGTGGAATTAAATAGTTTGAGCACATATTCCTTTATGAAGTCTCAGAGCACTGACTGCAGACATGCACAAGCAATCTAGCGAAGTGAAAACGGGTCTGTGATGGGGAAGATTTGGGTGAGCTGTGATGTCTGAAACACCGAAATACCTTGGTCCAACTTGGACAGAAAGAGGCATGCGTATGCCTGAGATTTTCACCATTTTAATTGACGCCGCTGCATTTCTGATGATCCGCCATTATGTGAAGCGTACAGCGGTAAATGGCTGCAGTCAGTGTACTGATTAATTAATTCAGATCTTTTGTACATTTAGATAAATATCAAGACTTGGCGCCATACTGACATAACACGATAAATCGCCATATAGATATTTTGTTTCACTCCTAATCCATAACCCCACAAAATAAAACAAAATCGAAAGTCAGTTGTTCCATGCACTCTTTGGGGCCCCCTGATGGCCACAGGGCCCTGAGCAGCTGCTTAGTTCGCTAATGCCTTGGCCCGGCTCTGCATACAAGTGGTTTGTCAAGCCCACTCACATGCATGAAGCAGACTCAGCATTGCACAATGCTTTCCAAGGAACATGGAGTGTTTATAAGAAAGTGTCTGATGCATATGGAGAGAAAAGAGTGTCTCCAACAGGATCACAGTTACAAAGTATAAAGCCTAGCCCAAACATGAGTTATACTCTGTCAAATGCCTTGATTATACAGGGAGTGCAGAATTATTAGGTAAATGAGTATTTTGACCACATCATCCTCTTTATTCATGTTGTCTTACTCCAAGCTGTATAGGCTCGAAAGCCTACTACTAATTAAGCATATTAGGTGATGTGCATCTCTGTAATGAGAAGGGGTGTGGTCTAATGACATCAACACCCTATATCAAGTGCCTATATCAAACTTCCTTTCCTTTGGCAAAATGGGTCAAAAGAAGGACTTAACAGGCTCAGAAAAGTCAAAAATAGTGAGATATCTTGCAGAGGGATGCAGCACTCTTAAAATTGCCAAGCTTCTGAAGCGTGATCATCGAACAATTAAGCGTTTTATTCAAAATAGTCAACAGGGTCGCAAGAAGCGTGTGGAAAAACCAAAGCGCAAAATAACTGCCCATGAACTGAGAAAAGTCAAGCTTGCAGCTGCCAAGATGCCACTTGCCACCAGTTTTGTCATATTTCAGAGCTGCAACATCACTGGAGTGCCCAAAAGCACAAGGTGTGCAATACTCAGAGACATGGCTGGTATCATCAAAGATGAACTTGTGGGGCCTTTTCGGGTTGAGGAACAGGAAGTTGTTTGCATCCTTCAAGAAAAACATGATTTTCATGCAGTACAATGCTCCATCACACGCGTCCAAGTACTCCACAGCGTGGCTGGCAAGAAAGGGTTTAAAAGAAGAAAAACTAATGACATGGCCTCCTTGTTCACCTGATCTGAACCCCATAGAGAACCTGTGGTCCATCATCAAATGTGAGATTTACAAGGAGGGAAAACAGTACACATCTCTGAACAGTGTCTGAGAGGCTGTGGTTGCTGTACAGATCAAAACACTGACAAAATCCATGGATGGTAGGCTTTTGAGTGTCCTTGCAAAGAAAGGTGGCTATATTGGTCACTGATTTGTTTTTGTTTTGTTTTTGAATGTCAGAAATGTATATTTGTGAATGTTGAGATGTTATATTGGTTTCACTGGTGAAAATAAATAATTGAAATGGGTATATATTTGTTTTTTGTTATTGCTTATACCTATGCACAGTAATAGTCACCTGCACACACAGATATCCTTCTAAAATAGCTAAAACTAAAAACAAAGTACTTCCAAAAATATTCAGCTTTGATATCAATGAGTTTTTTGGGTTAATTAAGAACATGGTTGTTGTTCAATAATAAAATTAATCCTCAAAAATACAATTTGCCTAATAATTCTGCACTCCTTGTAGTCCTGAGTTTTTTTCTAGGAACGCATACTTCACAATATCCTGAATTAAAGTAATTCTTCCCCATGGATGCCAGACCCTGAGATGCATTAGTGTGGTGTCACAATGTCTAAATGACACTGAATCACATATTTTATATATTAATACAAATGCTATTTTCCCGTTGTTTACATTAACATATAACCAACATCATTTAAACTTGTTTTTCTGTGAATTCACCGTAACCTTTTTGGCATTTCACATTTGACATGACAGAGAACTTATCTGACAGCTGGCTTTCTGTGCATGCACTTTGTGTCTGTGAACTTACAGTATTACTTAAATGTAATAGATTAGATAATAGTAGAACTTAAAATAAATATGAAAAAAACTTAAACTGGGGCATCAGGGTGGCGCAAGTGGGTAGCACGATCGCCTCACAGCAAGAAGGTCACTGGTTCGAGCTTCAGCTGGGTCAGTTGGCATTTCTATGTGGAGTTTACATGTTCTCCCCGTGTTGGCGTGCTCCGTTTTCCCCCATAGTTCAAATACATGTGCTATAGGTGAATTGGGTAAGCTAAATTGTCCGTAGTGTATGTGTGTGTGTGTGAATAAGTGTGTATGGATGTTTCCCAGTGATGGGTTGCAGCTGGAAGAGCATTCGATACATTAAAACATATCCTGAAAAAGTTGGCGGTTCCGCTGTGGCAACCTCAGATTAATAAAGGGACTAAGCCGAAAAGCCGAAAATGAATGAATGTAGAATAAACTGACAAGGCTCTAAAATCCATGCATAAGTTTTGTTTGCTTTTGCCTGAGTTACTTGGACAAGC
This sequence comes from Danio tinwini, assembly GCA_903798205.1. Taxonomy (NCBI): domain Eukaryota; kingdom Metazoa; phylum Chordata; class Actinopteri; order Cypriniformes; family Danionidae; genus Danio; species Danio tinwini. The sequence continues at coordinate 13,845,673 of CAIGQZ010001345.1, read as the reverse complement.
TTAAAAAAAGCAAACCTCTTTTAAAACAATATCAGGGAGCAGCAGTTCAAGTTGAACTTCAAGACACAATTGCTTTTACACAGACAGAAGCATTTACAGCATCATATAATAAATGACCCATGATATATTTTGAGCTGAAACACCTGAAACATCTATTACAGGTTTTAAAAAAGGGACCATTTGTATTCCCTAATCTGAAGAAAAAAATTAATGGAACTAAGTAATTTCTAAGTCTAGAGACAAAGTTTTTCCAAAGATTATTCCATAAGGGTGGCAACAAAGCCAAATTTTCACTTATGAATTCTATAAGTCAGGTTGCATAGTAGACACATTGTAGCAATAACTGTCAGTGTTTATGTTCTAATAAAGTCTTGATGTGCATTAAACAAATGTAATAAAACATACAGACATGAAAACACACACTGGGAAAGCCTGAAGCAACCAGCACCAATGTCCCCTAGTGTGGCAGTGCAGCTCCAAACGCTGTGGTAACAAAGGCCCTTTTAAGGTCGGGACTCGCTTAGCCTATGGGTCTCTTGGGAATTCTGACTCTACATTCCCCCAGCTGTATCTTGTTGTTTTATGTATAAGGAATATGTGTAAAAAAGGTCTTCATAATGGGTCTACTTTTGAATTTCTTGCAGAACAGACTATATACAGATCATTGCTGAAATACACTGACACAATGTTTTATGCCAAATGACAGCAAGTATCTTCTACTGTAGTGATGAATGCATGATTAGTCTGACTGTAAGAGAGCAATCCAGCATAGCGCAAGGCATGACGAAGCCAGATTTGCTGGAACTGAATAATGAATGGAGGATAATGAATAAAACAATGATGAACAAAAATACTGCACCAGATACAACCTTGTGTGCAAATGAGCACTACAAACTGATGTTCGAAATTAATAATACAAAAATTATAAACAACAAACATTTCCTAGTACTCTAAAATATTAAAAGATGACATACTTCTCCACATAAAACATATTCCACCACAGGGATCCGAATGTGTCACTCTAACTATCTGAATTCATAATCCTAGGAAACAGTACATGCATCAGCGATTCACCTTGGAAAGCACAACTCTCTCTGCTTCCTGTTGTTGTGTTTCTTAGCATTAACCATAGAAAAGATGAATGGCAAACGTGTTGTTTTGAAGGTTCACATAGTCATCCTTAGCCAACGCTGTTACGAAAGTGCTTCATTACGTGCTTTGAAGCTTGCCTGCCTAAAAAACTCCTGTACTGGACAGTGAAGCTTGGGGATTTAAGCAAGACATGAGGGCTTTGATCCAAGGAAATGTCCTGAATGGACTGCCGGACACAAGCTTTGAGTAAGTAAGAGGAGGAAAATAAGTTAAAAAGAGAGGGTGAATGTGTGCAAGCTACACGTCTGCATGTGATTTAGTGAATGCTGGCACTGTCCCGTGATTCCACTGAAGCCACTAAACGGCATCTTGTTTCTAATCTTTAACAGATGGGTGATCTCCTGTGCCTCTAGTAACGCGGGGGCCTCTTTAGCTATAGACAAAGCAAGGAATGGAAATTCCACTCTGAGCCCTTCAGATCTTATTGATGAGGAACTGAAAAGTGTTAACTGGAAGAGAAGGGCATCTTGAAAAATCACTAAAGCTTTTTGATTAAACATGCAGAGATTAAAGCAACGGTTTTCCCAAAAATGAAAACTGTGTCATCGTTAACTCACCTTCATGTTGTTCCAAATCGATATTACTTTCTTCTGTGAGATGCAAAAGAAAAACATCTGAGTAATGATCTCCATATTATTTTCAGTGGAATTGCAATGAATGATTATGGAGACATTCTAGCTACAAAAACAGGATGCGGAAGCACCGTATAGGTATTTAAACAGTTACATGTTTGTTTTCACACTTATAGTTTGGTTCTAGTTTGGTCTGAACCAAAAAGATGCAATTTTCAAACCAAAATTTACACGTTTTTTATGACAGAACCTGAAGATATATAATTGTGTTTGTGACATACATAATGCAAAAGAATTTAACAATGGGGTATTTTTCATGTATAAGCTTGTGAAGATCTTATCAAATGTACTAAGGAGTGAAAACAAAGCTGGGCATTCTACAGTCACACAAAGATCTGCTTCAATGAGATGCAGATGCAACTATGACATGAAAAAGCAGGTATGCTTGAGCATCTCATGACATCATGCCCTGTGTTTGTTTAGTCTGTCTGTTTAGTTGTCTTTTGGTTTTATTTGGGCACTCGCATTTCAGTTGAATTGCTCCAGAGTTGATTTGAAGCAGACCAATACCCCTCTTTTTCAGGGGGGGAAGGGTGGGTTCAGATGAAACCAGAAATTATTGCATAGTACCGTGCATAACAGTAAAGTTTCATTTTCACCATAGAAAATTTTATTTTTGGTACCCTTTTGTCGTGCTAGGTACCCTTTGCAAAGGTACCCAAAAAGTGTTACGGTACAGTTTGTTTTTAGGTACCTTTTGACAGTGGAAACAGCCATAAAAGCAAACCGAGCCGTACCGTACCATACTACTCAGTGGCCATAAATAAATAAATTTTTTATGTGAACAGACCCATTTGAGGAGTAATCATTTGGGTCATCACTTGTCCATAAAAAAAAATCTGCAAACCAAAATTAACAGCATAAATGTAAACAAAAGTAGTTAACTTTTACAAGGAAGCATCTCTGATTAAATGGGCAACAGTGTCGACTCTTGGTATGGCTTAAACTAATATTTAGAAGCTACAGCTCTGACACTGCAATTTATCTAAGCAGACTCATGTGCAACAAACATCCTAAGGCCTCCTTGCCGTCCTATACACCACGTCCTGAATAGTTAGTGATTTGGCTACTTGACACATACCTCAGGATCCAGTACCCATCCTGCAACAAAGCTCTTTCTGTTCTGATAGACTCGTTTTAATCCATTTAACTCCAGAATCATAGCTGCAATAAGTGGTGCTTTTTTCCAAGCACTGGGCAAAGTCAGGCGAGTAGGTCTCCCATCTGGAAGCTGTTCAGGGCAGCTTTTCATCCAGTTTTCGTCACGGAAGATTAACAAAGATCGTTTCCCCGCTACAAGTTGATTAGGAAAGTTTGATTATCAGTTCAAGTGGTACAGTTACAGGGTGTGGCTCATTAACCATCCACTTTGACCTGTAAAAATGCCGATCTGATAAGAGTCTTGTTACCTTAACTTAGATTTATTCACAATTGAAACACTGCGTTGGCCATATTTAACCCTTCAGGGCAAATATCACGAGCAGGTGCAATACGACCATGTTAATATACATCACAACAACTCAAACAAAAGCATGATATTTGAATACATAAACAATAAATTAATAATGACTTACAGCAACTAACATTTAGATGTAATATTCCAAGTAAATGTGTCTAGTTTTGCGCTGTTAACAACAATATATCTAAAAAATGAAGCCAAAAGCACAGGAGTGTTGCACACATCAAAGCAACACACACTATTTAATGAAATAAACCATTCAATGATAACTGATCATGTAAGCATTTTTAAAGAGAGAGTTCACTCGAAAATGAAAATACTGCCAATTTTTTGGGATGAACTATCCTATTAAGCCTCTAAATGAATCAGTCTTGTCACACATAATACACAATTCCTTGTCGTAAACTGGAACTTTGTTGCTGATTTTTTTTATCTTAAGACAAAATTCCCTGTTGAAGTATAAGTAACGCTGGCCAGCTAGCAAAGTGCTATGCAGGTAAACCTCACTCTTCTGAACTCAAAAGATGCTCTAGCGGAGGACGCTAGAGGCCATGGTCTTTAGCCTCCTTGTTAGAGCAACCGACTCCCATAAAAAGGGGGATGGGTGCAGTAGCACCGGTGGGTTGCACGTGGGGGCTCGTTTGGGATGGGAGTGAGGTTTGGGGGGGGTGAGTGTAACGGAGGCCAGCTAGTAAAGTGCTATGCAGGTAAACCTCAGTCCTTTGACCTTAAAAGGTGCTCTAGCGACAGATGTTAGAGGCCATTGTCTTTAGCCTCCTTGTTAGAGTAACCGATTCTCATACAAAGAATCACCGGTTCAATCCTAGCTCAGAGCGGGTTGGGTGCAGTAGGACCGGTGGGTTACACGCGGAGGCTTATCCGGGATGGGAGTGAGGTTTGGGGGGGCGAGTGTACCGGAGGCCAGTTAGCAAAGTATTATGCAGGTAAACTTCACTCCTCTGACCTCAAAAGGTGCTAAAGTGACAGACGCTATATAGGTGCTATAGCTACAAACGCCATGGTCTTTAGTCTTCTTGTCAGAGCAACCAATTCCCATACAAAGAATTGATCCCAGCTCAGAGTGGGTTGGGTGCAGTAAGACCAGTGGGTTACATAAATAAAATAGAGAATGATTACTTACATAGGTACAACATAGGATGTGACAAAATGAGGAGGACAATTCTGGATGTAAAAGTGAAGGCTTAGATTTTAAATTAAACATTCGAATCACACCTGCACGGATGTTTCTAGACAACCTTGTAAGAGCTTGATTAGCTAACCCAGGTGTGTAGGATTAAAGTTGGAACTAAACTCTGCAGGACAACGACCCTCAAGGACCAAGTTTGAACTCCCCTGGATTAAATGACGCTTATACAGTCACTAGTCAACACCTACTGGCAAAATCTGGAATTATGTTCCGAGTTTAAGGCATTGTTAAGAAATTGTTACAAAAAAATAAAATATGAAATGCACATAGCAGAAAAATAGACAGTTTCCTGCATCTTGTGGTTCATGGGTGTTTTCTTTTATTTACAATTTCGACTTTGTGATGTCTGCTCCATCAGCTTTTATATGTTGAAAATTTTACTTATTACATTTTAACAAAGGGACTTTTATTTACACTATTTAGTGTTTTAAAACAATAGATTGTATAAGAAATTATATATAGGAAAATGAAACACCTGTAACTTCATTTACATGACTTACTCAGACAATACGTTATTTCAAACTACTAAAAAATGTGAATAAATGTTAGATTGTTAAATTTTCACAATTTAATTTCACAATTTTTTTCACAATCAAATTTGATTGCGCAGAAATCAAGGTCCCATCATGCAATTTAAAAGTCTAAAATTATCAAAAAGTTTTGGACTTCCGTTTTAAGACATAATAACTTTTTATATATTTTTTATTAAGCATAGTATCAGGAGTGGAAATTAAATGCAAAACTTCTAAATGTAAGATGTGTTGTTTGTGTGTATTTTAGATGCTGAAGCATACCGGCTGAAGGAGCAAGCAAACATCAATCTGAGTACCAAAAGGCCCAATTTATGTTTTCAAACAAGTTGCTTATTTACACCTCACATTCCATCGTTCCAAAAAACAGGTAGCCTGACAAAACGCATTGGCCCACTGTTACTAATGTCCCGCAGGATGAAAAGGTCAAACAAACAGAGCAATGTTTTGATAGCGCCACAGTGTTTACAGCTTTCAGGGAACTCAACTACGCCTTTAAATCTTAGGTGATGTTATTTTCAGCCCATACTGAAACCATTATAATTCCATGTAAGCGCCCAAAAACAAGCCGATAGTGTTAACTACACTTGTAAATATTTGGCAAACCCTAAACACTGTAGAGCAGAATGTTTGTTTGTACTGTGGGCTGAGTGCAGCAGAAAGACGCCTTTTTCCAGCATTTCAGGCCATAATAAGGATATCACTCTGTCATTAAGCATATTGAGCAGATCAAAACAATGCCGGATATGACAAGAGGCATAATTAATACAAAAAAATAATAGCTGCTTTAAAAAGGAACATAGCTTTACATCTACATTATCATACCTTCCTTTGTTTCTGAAGGTCAATACTCTGAATAATTTTTGTTTTTGCTGTGGCTCCATTTGCCTCATGTTGTGTACGTTTAACCTGCTAATACTCAAGTCAAGCAACATTTGACCTAATATGGTTGTTGTGCCTTACTTGCTCTGTCTCGTCTTCGTACTCTTTCCAGGCTGTCCCGGGACATGTCCTCCCAGTTCAGTCCCTCTGTGTCCCATGGGGGTCGCTGTCCTGTCTTCCGTTCCTGTTTCACACTAAGGTGCTCAATACTCTCTGAATTCTAAAATCAATGAAAAACAGTTCAAATTACTTTAAATTACTAGCAAACTTTCTTGAAAATTTCTCTAAAACTATTAAAATATATATAAAATTATTTGATGTTTGAATGGTATACACTACCTGACAAAAGTCTTGTTGCCTAGTCAAGTTTTAAGAACAAATATTAACTTGACTTCTACAGTAGTTGATTATTTGGTATCAGAAGTGGCTTATAAGAAAGGCAAAGGCCTCTAGATTATGCTTATTTTACCAAAATAAAATATGAAAATAATTAGGACAGTAAGGTCTGACTTTGCTTAGACAAAAGTATTGTCACTTAACAGAAATAATGTACAGTATAGAATATAAAGTCATGGTGCAGTGTAAAAAGAATTAATATTGTGTATGACTCCCATGAGCTTGGAGGACTGCATCCATACATCTCTGCAATGACTCAAATAACTTATTAATAAAGTCAAATGGAATGGCAAAGAAAGCGTTCTTGCAGGACTCCCAGAGTTCATTAAGATTTTTTGGATTCATCTTCAGTGCCTCCTCCATCTTACCCCAGACATGCTTCATAATGTTCATGTCTGGTGACAGAGCTGGCCAATCCTGGAGCACCTTGACCTGCTTTGCTTTCAGGAATCTTGATGTGAAAGCTGAAGTATGAGAAGGAGCGCTGTCCTGCTGAAGATATTGCCCTCTTCTGTGGTTTGTAATGTAATAGGCAGCCCCAATGTCTTGATACCTCAGGCTGTTGATGTTGCCATCCACTCTGCAGATCTCTTGCACGCCCCCATACTGAGTGTAACCTCAAACCATGATTTTTCCTTCTCCAAACTTGACTGATTTCTGTGAGAATCTTGGGTTCTTGCGAGTTCCACTAGGTTTCCTGCAGTATTCGTGATGATTGGGATGCAGTTCAACATTCATCAGGAAAATCTACCTTCTGCCACTGTTACAAATGATCTATTAGAAGGCAAGTTACTATTTGCTGTTTGTACAACTTGGATCGACGACAAGATTTGTGTCATGTAGTTTATTTTATGATTATGAAACTTTTTTGGATCAATAAAATGCATCTTTGCCAAATAAAAGTGTTAATTTAGTGTCTTTCAACTTATTTCAACGTTCAAAATTAGTAAGATCATGTGGCTCTGATGACTGTAAATTAAAACCAAGTATAAATGATTTTTTTTTCACAATATTACTTTGATCAATTAAATAAAGGTTTGGCTGTGCGGAAAACACCTCTATAATCCCATTTTTACATAAAATGTATATACATTTCAAATAAATAATATTATATGTAATGCATCCTTGTAATATATAATCCATCCTCGATAAATAAAAGTATTAAACTCTTTCAAAATAAATTCCACTGACTCCAAACTTTCAAATGCTTTTTACAAAAATATTAAATGTACAATAATCCTATGTCTACATTTTTGCTGCTTTCTAGTTTAAATAATTATAAATGTGGTATGTAGTAAATACTGTTTGTATCTAGGTTGACCCACAAATTACAAAGATCTTTTAGAGGGAAATATCTGAAAGACAAAGACAATACGCAAATTATATCTTGGTGATTATCCAATTGATTATTGAAACTATATATTTTAATGTACAGTATGTCACATTTACTTTCATGTTCTTAGCAGATGGTTTCCTACCAACCAGTCCTAACATTCCTCGCGCAAATGTTTTCCTTCTCAGACTTTACTTTGGCAAGAGCAGTGGAACTGAAAACGTTAAAGAGTATTATTTTAAACCCTCAGCATTGTTTCTTTTGTACTCTATAAACTGTGTGAAATGTTATTGATTTGTTTGAACATATATTGTTTTTATACATAACATTTTTATACAGAACATTGTTTGTTATCTTACTATTCAATAACAGGTTTATCAGAGTGGTTTTGGGGGGAAAAGGTCTATGAAGAAGAAAAAACTTTTGTTATAAACTTTTTTTTTTATCACAATAATAAATAGCAATCATCCAGTTAACATTCAGCTTGACAGCTGCTTTGGGAAGACGACGTGTGCATGTTTGTTTATGAGGAAATATCTTAATCAGCGCTTGTTTCCTGCGCCTGCAAGTGCTCTAAATTCCTTTAAAACACCCAGGAGAGATTCTTTCATGTGTCACTGCAAGCCATCACTGCGTTCTTGCATATAGTTTTCCTCTGAAATGTTTCTCTGAATGACTTCACTGTTTATCCCTCAGTTCTTTTCCCATCTCTTCATGTTCTTCTCTTGATAGATGTCATTGTTATGACATGATATGGATGTTCACAAACAAAGGGTCATTTAATCTTTATACCAATTGTTTTTCTAAAGTTCTACACACACACAAGGAAGACACGTTTCATATTTTAAGTTGAATTATTCGTTTGACGTTTCTTATCCTCAAATTTATCAAATCTTTATCAACCCTGAAAAAAGATCAGCTGCTGAATTGTGCTTTGTGATTATAAAAACTAACACATTTAAAATGCTTCCCAAATACACAAAACTAGCAATCGCTCATTGTTTGGCATTATCAGCTAATAAGTTTCACATATACCAAATATCTTGTAGCACAAAAATACGTAAAAAATGACAGACACAAATGTGTTGTTGTGAAACACGTGTTGCATAAATGTAGCTTAAAATGGAATACAACGGTGAAAGGCCACAGAAGTCACTCACCCACTTCTGATTGGGTATCGCCAGAGATGTCAGCATATCCGCCATAGCACCCAAAATCTCATCAGTTCGTCCCTGGTTCTTTGGAAGAGACTTCATATTCCAGCAGCCCGTGTCTAAGTGACTCTCCTTGTGGATAATCTCTCCCTGCTTCAAAAAAAACTTCTATTTCTCAAGGGTTGTCGTGTTGAAGCTTTGATTTTCAGCCTAGCTCCAATGTTGTATGATCCTCCAGAACGCTCTTGCAGATAAGCAATGAATTATGGAGGAGAACAGTCCATTTGTGTCTAGTTTAAAGTGGACGAGAGAGTGCTGTTGCCCAAACTAAAGAGTCTTCTTTGGCTCCTGTCCTTCTCACAGGTGGGAAGGTCTCACTGTGGGTCTCAGTCAGGCCTCTCTCTCGCCCTCCCCCTAAAACCGGGGCTGTTCCTGAGAGAAGATTAGCCGCACCAGAGTAATCAGTAAAGATAGTGTTCTGTTCTTTCCTTCCCTTTGAGAAAAATCGCTTGTTTTTGAGTGCTCTTTGGCATTTGGGACCTTTTGTGAAAAGAACCGCTCTAACCGCTCATGAGTAAGCCTTTTCTGTCTTGTCATTGGCTGTGTTCTTCTACCACCCCTTCAGTCGACTCCTCTCCACCCTCACTACATCACTTTCTTCTATTGTGGCTCCCTTGCACAACAACACACTGATTCTCAGAACAATCCTAACGTTTCTGTCATCCTCCTCTTTTTCGTCTTGTACTTTCACCATCATTTGCTCTAGTTGTTTCCTCTCCAGGCCGACTGGATGACATATGGCTTTTGGCATGGTGCAAGCATAAAAAGCAGCAAATACCCCAAATAAGGCAGCTGTGTTGGACCCAGAGCACCGACACAGAAGCTGTCAGATATAATTCATAATGGCTGCCCACTTTAAAACTTACAACAAAAGCATGAGGAGGAGGAGGAGGAGGTTGCAGGGTCTCGCAGAGAACTTTGAATGTGTATCTAATTAAGCGTTCCTCAACGTGTTTGTCCTTTGTACAGTACATTTTTTTTATGAACAGTTCATCATGGAATCGTGAGAAAATATATGAAAGAATTTTGGATGTTTATCTAATAAAGTGCTTGCAATTTAAAGATATGAATACTTTCATTCAGCAAAAATGCACTAAATAATATTATCCTTCATCTGTATTGTGTTATGGTAGTGGTCATTTTAAAAACTTAAAGGTGCAGTAGGTGATCTGCCTAAATGCAAGCCGGTTAGAAATCACGAACGTGCACATTAAAGATGACAGAGACCCACTAGATCATGTCATTCGCCAGTTAGAAAATTTTATAGTACTTTATAATACTACAATTCTGAATGAAAAACTGTATTATATCTAGCACGTTTTCAGTTATGTAGTTAGCAAGCGAAACTTGTCATAATGTGCAATATGTGGTTGGCCGGCAGTATGCAGGAATCCCACTTATTACATGCTATTTCAGATCGAATATTCAAGGTAGCATGGTAAACATTATAAGGAGTGGGTCACAGGTACTCATTGCTCAAAGATGAATCGATGTGAATATTAAACCAACTTCACCTCAGTAGAATAGGCCAAGCGGAATATTGATATTTACTTGTTTTGTTGTTAAACTAAAAAAATATATACATTATCAATGCTGTAAAAGTCCCTTTTGAAACTGAAAATAGTCACATCAATCTTTCGCCGGAAGATTTCAATTCAATTCATGTTTATTTATATAGCGATTTTACAATGTAGATTGTGTCAAAGCCGCTTAACATACATAAAAGTTCTAGTAAAGTCCACTGTTTGAGTGGCTGAACAACACTTCTGTGCATATAACCCATTTGTAACAACAAAATCTTCAGCCATGGTGTCGTCCTTCCTCCAGCGTGCAAAAGTATCTCCAAAATTGATTCAGGATTTTAAAGTTTTGACTGAGCATTAGTTTTTACCACTGTCACTTGTGTCCATGTGACCGTGGCGCACGTGCATGCACATCTGCAGATCTGCGCATTTGTTCAAATCTACATTTGCTGACAGTTTGGGCTACTCATCAGAATTATGGGAATTATCTGCCTGACAATTTTTTATTGGATGAAAATTTTTTGCTTTATGCCTTACCCAGAATATAAAAATACATATAAACACATTTAGATCATTTACTTTAATCAGTACTATTGGAATGTGAAGAGAATTCTGAAGACAATCACCTACTGCACCTTTAATCATTGTTTTATATTTATAGGCTAGTTCTTTCTTAGTGTAAATGTGCCTTATTAACAAAACTTTTTTAAGTAATTTTAGATACACAATAATTTAAACCCCTTATTATCCACCTTTATTTAAAGATAACAAATGTCACTTGGATGGTTTTAATAACAGACAGCAAGAGAATTTAAAAGGGACAGCTCATTTACAAATGAAGATTATAGGTTTAATTACTCACCCCCAGCTCATCATGGATAAGTATCTTCTTTCTTCAGAAGACCAGATTTTAGTTGAAACTGTGGTCCTTGGTGATCTATAAAATGCATGTTGTATTTTATGAAAATTGAATTTTATTTACAACATGTTTTCCTGTAATTCACAGCCTCTGCAAACAGTTCTGAGCTTTTTAATGACAGTCTGAAGCATGGTGCAAACTGATACTGTTTGGAAGCATCTTACCTTTCCATATGATAAAGTTAAATAGGCTACTAACATTTTTTTAAACAAAATATTCAAGGAAACCTAACGTTTTAAACAAATCAACCTTTTTAATCAGGTAACATTATGCTAACAAGCTGACGTGCAATTACAGATCGTATTGGCCCACCATAAACTAGACAAAAAGTCATTTTGTTGAATCTTTTGTTTACATGCCTGCGACCTGTGCGAGTTTTTATGCTTATTTTAGCCTCGATATTTTCCAGGTTAAATGAATGACCGTGTCATGATACACATACTTGGGTGGCCCATATGCATGCTTTTCTGAGCAGAATAGACATACACATTCCTGAGTCTGCAGCTCATTCCCTCTTCACCTGGCCTCGAGTCAAGACACACGTTTATACAATTACAAATGTTAGTCTATTCTCTCCCCCCACTCTCTCTCTCTCTCTCTCTCTGACTGCAGCCCAAACCACACACAAATTTGGGTCGGATTTTCTTCGAGACGGATTCCTCCGTGATGGTGTATATTCACGGACAGTGAGTGAAAGAAGAGTGAAAGAAGAGGAGGACGGCGGAAAGCGGAACGTGATCCGCCTGAGCTCCTCCGAGCTGGAGCCGAGCCGTGTAAAGATGTGCTGTGGAAACACTGCCAAGAGTCTAATAATAACTCTGCACATGGCCGTCTTTAGCGCTGTTTTGTGACTAAACTTAGAGCTCAGCAGCCCGTTGTCCTGCAATCATACTTCATACATGCAAACACACAAACATGTGGTCCTATTTAAAGAAAGGAAGAATGACCAAATCTGACTAGCTAGTGCTGGTCCCTTTATATCAGATCTTAAAAAAAGTTCCAACAACATATAATTAGAGGGAAACTTTGAACACAATAACGATAGTAGGCTATAATTATGCTAATTACACATAATTCACATTACCGTAGGGATAGCCTATAATATGTGTGCACATGTAAGCACTTTTTATGGGGTTGTATATGCTCATAAATGACAAGTATTATTAATTACAGTTGACTCTACATAGACTATGCCACGAAATGTTACACTATACACTAAGAGCACCTGAATTAAGTAGTGCAAAGTGCTGAGGTCGATTTTGTGTTGGTACACTGAGTACCCTGAGAACTCTAGCCTATGTAAACAACATCCTATCCAGTAACAGATGCGATAATGATGCTGTTTGCTTCCCTCTGCTGGCAGAATGAGAAACTAACACTCAAGAGTGAGCTAGCAGGCACTGTGTTGTATAATTTGTGTGGTATTTATATTAACAGACACATTTTATCCAACACATATCAGGTTATTTTTCTATTAAATCTCTCTCTCCTGTTGTGGAGAGAGTCCGTGCAAAAGTGGCCTTCTTGAATGATCTCTAAGGCCAGCTGAGCTTCCTCTTTTTCCGGCTCATTTCCTGAGTCTTTGCACTGTAATAACTCTTCTGCTTCAGGTCAACAGTCTGAGAAAATAACTGTGGCCGCACATCACCTTTCCTCCTGTTTGCCGAAATCCAACTCATTCAGTCAACCTGATCTGATCCAGCTATAAAACTACTAAAAGGTTTGGCTGGCTTTGCTTTCCACTGAAGGAATAATATACACAATCTGAGGCTTTCAATAATGGACATGGCCTCTAGTTTATGTGTTAAAGTCAATTAAGTGGTGGTTGCATATGTAAAGCACAGAGAATGTGTAATTTTGCACTGATTTGTTTTGTGTGTGTGTGTGTGTGTGTGTGTGTGTGTGTGCGTGCGTGCGTGCGTGCGTGCGTGCGTGTGTGTGCTTGCATGCGTTCTTGCGTGCATGTGTGATTTTAGTGATAGTCTTGATTAGAAAAGCATATGCAAGACTGCAAAGAGTTTTTATAATCGTTCCATGATACGTTGTCTACTAGATACATCTTTAACAAAAGCTTCCATCTGGAATACACCATTAGAGCCACTCGTGTTTGTGTTGTTCAGTTATTTCATTCCAAGGCCCTGACGAAATAGGCCAAGATATATCTTGTGGCTAACCAACAAATGTGTCAACACACTTTGCTTGATATACACTTAATCGAATTTGAAATCTTTGTACTAGGTCTGTTTGTTAATGTGGTTGTTCGCAATTGCATGATATCATGCACAAGTGCAATTTGATGAGCTTTCAGAGAAGTAAATAGAAAGAGCTCATTTACTTAACATTTCGTTTATCTATCATATTTATGCAAGCAGAACAAGTTCTCACGCCACATTCCTGTGGATTCATGGTGGATTTATAATGAGTGTTTCAGTTGGTTATTAATTTATGCATAAATAGTATCAGGATTAGTGCAAACACACTTGAATTTATATATATATATATATATATATATATATATA
>CAIGQZ010001345.1:13811216-13823165 GCA_903798205.1 Danio tinwini | reverse complement strand
ACATACATACATACATACATACATACATACATACATACATACATACAAACGGCCAATATCTTATTAATAGGTAGGTAAAATGCCAGTAGTAATGAGAATTGGTACTTATATTAAAGTGTTACCAAAACTATTAATTAGGGCTGCACAATATATCGTTTGAGCATCAATACACAACATGTGCGTCTGCAATAGTCACATCCAAAGCTACTGTATATGCAATGTTGAGTTGGGATTATAAATGACCAGAAACCACAGGTCAAAACACATGAGATTTGTGGAGACACTGCAGAGTTGAACCATAAGAGAGTGAAAGTTTATCATCTGTATGTGTTTTTAAGGCCTTTGACTCTGAGCATTTGAAGAGAGTTTAAAGCATTTTAGTAGTGCGTAAAGTAGTTTAATAAAGATTATTTATATGATGGAGACTATACAGTGATATTTTACATTTGATTACTCAATTTCTGTACCTGAATGCTGTTGCTCTATCTAGAAATCCATAAAGTACAGTTTATTTCACTTTAATATGTGCTCCACTGAGTTTTTTTATGACTGTAGTTTGTTTATTATATATGTATATAATAAATTACATAAAAATATATTTTTATTTCACTGCCCTACAAAATCATCCCAAGTAATGACTTTGCAAATAGAGCTATTTAAGTCATCTGGTGAAATTATATTGCAATATATACTAATATGTAGAGAAAAAAATTGCAGTGTAAAGATTTTCCAATAGAATCGAATTCTAAATTAGGATTGGAAATTGCTTGGTTCTAGATTTTTAATCACAGTATTTAATTCCATTTAATTTCATAAAAAATAAACATGCAAAAATTTCTCAGGTCATTTTTTAGTATTGCAGCTTATAGATTTGTTTTAAAAATGTGATTTATTCAGACCGGGAAAAGTCAAGTATAGTAATAAAATATTATTATTCCATAGTTTTTTTGAGTGCCTGTTTAATATTCTGAATTTACAATACATTGTAAATAAATCACAAACTGTGAATCAAAAATATCACAGTCAAAAGGGATGCAAACCACAGGAACAGATCAACAAGAAAGCCTGTGGGGTCAAAATGGCCCAATACACATGCACAAATAGTTAACATGTGCTAGAGAAAGTGATTTGCACAAAGTATTTCAGGTAAAGCAGATAACAAGCTGACTTTTGAAGAGTTGTGTGACATAAGCACGGGCAGGTTTAAAAGTCAACCCTGAGGACATTTTCTTTTCTGATCCCCTGCCTGGATAATCTATTAGCTCTCACAGTGAGTAATGGATTAGCCATGTGTCCACATACAGCTTATTATTCTGACGTGTGACAATTCAGCACATTTGCTCCATCTGCAACAATCAGTATTCAAGTGTAAAAATTACAATATTTTATTCATCTAAATACAACCATTTTAACAATAAAAATGTGTACTGCTTGCTCTAACATCACGGTGTTGAAATTATTTGTTTGTTTTGAAAACGAACTGTTCACAATATGGTTATTAATAGTTATTTAGTACATTGGACAACCAAATTTAACTATTTCTAATATTAACAATTACTAAATCCAGTATTATTATTATTATTATTATTATTATTATTATTTTTATTATTAATAATACATTAAAAGTGATTGCTTTATATGCAGACACTGGTATTTTAAGCCCTGTTGGATAAGCAAATTTATATACTTCTGCTTCTAGATCTGCTACAGCTGCTGCTACTACTACTACCACTACCACTAATAATAATAATAATAATCTCCGGTTTCCCCCACAGTCCAAAGACATGCGGTACAGGTGAATTGGGTAGACTAAATTGTCCGTAGTGTATGAGTGTGAATGAGTGTGTGGATTTTTTTTCCAGAGATGGGTTGCGGCTGGAAGGGCATCCGCTGTGTAAAATCGTGCTGGATAAGTTGGCAGTTCATTCCGCTGTGGCAACCCCAGATTAATAAAGGGACTAAGCCGACAAGAAAATAAATGAATGAATGAATAATAATAATAATAATAATACTTTTAAATAAAATAAAAATAAATGAATAATAACATTCATTTATTCATTCGAGCATTCATTTTCTTTTCGGCTAGTCCAGTTATTAATCAGGGGTCTGCCACAGTGCAATAATCCTCCAACTTATCCAGCATTTGTTTAACACAGTGGATGCCCTTCCAGCCACAACCCAACACTGGGACATGAGTAACAGTAAAATAATTAAATAATACATTTATATATAATATTTTGTACATTTGATACTGAAGCACCAGCATGATTAAAACAAAAGTTTCTTATTTTTCTTACTTTTCTTACTGTTTTAAATTAATACAAATCTTTAGACTAGATATGCTATACACAAAGTGGGCACTTGGTGGAGTAAAACAACTCTTTAGAGTTTTTCTAGTCAACAACCAATACTTTCAGTCATAATGCATCAAAAAAGCTAGTGTAGTTACAAATTAAATTCTGCTAAACTTGCACTCATGTTGAAATAAAAACTCCTTTAAAAAGCATTACTAGAATGAAGGTCTAAACCTTGCTACAATAGTGTAACACAACATTTAAAAACACTATGTAAACAACCTTAAACATGCAGTTTAGTTTTTATATAATCATCCTACCACCAAATAAAAAAAAATCTGAAATATTAAAATAAATTCTGTGTTGTTTCAACTCAAGTTTGAAACAAATATGGCTAAATTCTATGACTAAACATTTTATTTTTAATCATGTCAAAGCTTTACCCACCAGCTGTGTATGTGCATATTTGATTGTCCCATATTTTTTATTGCAGTTTACAAATTTACATACAGATGTGTGGTACATAGGGTTTTCCACAGGGGGGTATATAAAACAATCGAACATAGGAATCCAAAGATTGTAGAAATGAGGAAAATAATTATAAAAATAAATAACTACACAAAAATCCCATAAATAAATAAATTACACTAAAATTAACGAAAATTACATTAAAGATTTAAAAATATCATTAAAACAATCAAAACAATACTGATAATACTGATTTGTTGCTTTTCAATTGCAATTGTGTACTTTTTTAACCCATATTAAACAGCATTTTTTAAGTACGAGTACATGTACTAAAGAAAATGTATTTATTCAATTTTTATTTTTTTTGTGTTTACACTTTTAAAAAGTTATGCTTTAAATATCAGGCTACAGAATGGATTTCAGTGTGAAAATGGCTGTATCCTTACATTTTGCATCTCTATTTTTCTAGGGGCCAATATTCATGTTGTGGATGCCACAAGAGGCAAGGACATCCGAGAGTGGGCTCTAAAGACAGGTCGCTTTGAGACATTACACAGGCTCAGACGGTTGAACAGCAGGCCTCAGGCTGAACAATTCTGTGAAAAATACATCTCAGAGTGGCCAGACCTGAAGGAGCTAGTGGCCAAAGCCACAGCCACAAAAAGCACAGGACAGAAAGTTGCCCATCGCCTCAAGTCAACGTTCACCTTCAACTTTCCACACGACCCCCAGGACAATGGCATCATGGACCATATGGTGCGAATGACTACAAGCATCCACAGTCCCCTGGTGGTCACGGGATGCCGTCCGCTGTGTCCCTCGAGCCCACCAGAGGTGGGCAAGAGACGCCTAGCGGTGCCTGAACTGATGGAAATGCATTCAGGGAAAAAGCTTGAGGAGCACACGATACGACACAGCAATGGCTCCATCTCTGTGGCGTCTACATCCGGCTCCTCTGTCTCATTGGCCTCGTGCTGTTCTGAATCAGAACGGAGAGGCAGTGTGCTTTCCATGGCCTCCAATGGCGTTCGCAGGTTCGTCCCACGGAGCATGGCTCGCCGCAACAGTGTGTTTCCAGCCGGCTGTGTTCCTCAAATCAAAGTAACTAAGTCTGGAGAGCCAACACCCAAGAAGGAGAAGAAGAGCAAGAGAAACAAAGGTTACTTAGAGCCACCAATCTGGAAGTACAAGGAGGCCAAAGAGGAGAAAAAAAAAGAGAAGAAAAAAGAAGAACAGGAGAAGCCAGATAAAGGAGCCAAGAAAAAAAGTAAAAAGTGATTCAACTGCCAACAGATTGCACTCAGATTTATCTAAAGACATTTGATTTATATTTGTAACCTCAATATGACTAATACCTCTCCGGGAACCAGTAGGCCTGTATTTATAGACATTTTTGTCATGTTAACTTTTCATTTGTAATTCTTTGGGTGTTCTCTTTTAAATTGTTTGCTCACCCAAAAATGAAAAAATGTTATTAATTACTCTCATCATGTACATTCCAAACATTAACACAAATTAAGATATTTTAGGTGAAATTTGAGAGCTCTGTGTCGCTCCACAGACAGCAGGGTTTGCAACTTTTTTTAAAAACATCCTCAAAACAGACCATATGCCTTTGGTGGTTCAAACAGATTATTATAAAGCTATGAGAATACTTTTTTGAGTACATAAAACAAAAATAACAGCTTTATTTAACAGATTCCTCTCTTCAGTGTCAGTATATTGCACGCGATCATGAGTACAGTGCATTGGTGTAACACCTGCCCTCTGCTCCCTGGATGCCCACATACAACTTCCTCTGTTTAAAACAAATGGTTTGTTTTGCGGATGTTTTTTAGAGCCTTTCTGGACTATGAATGAGTCCAAACCATTGCTGTCTATGGAGGACTCTCAAGTTTTACCTATGTATCTTAATTTGGGTTCCAAAGATGAACGAAGGTCTCAGGAGAATAACATGAGGGTGAATAATTAATAGCAACAGTAACCTTAACTTTAAGCTTGATGAGTATGCTATGGCATCATTATTTATTTTAATGTTTTTTTACACTACCATTCAGTATGTGGTCAGTAATTTGTTAAAAAAACATAATTGTGAATTATTCAAATTTACATCCATTATTATTTAATTAGCTAATAAATGTAATTAATTCCTGTGATGGCAAAGCTTATTTTGTCAGCCCTAGGTGTTTAATGGCATATCAGAAATGACTGTATGCTGATTTACTTGTTATCAATGATGAAAATGGTTGTACCGATACATTTTTTTTAAAAACAGTATTAAGTTAAAAAGAACTTAAACATGTTACCAATACCATGACCTTTGTTCAATATAATGCATGCTTGCTGATTTTTTTTTTTTATCTTACTGGCCCTAGATATTTGAATGGTAGTGTAATTGTCTCTTTACTGTTTTAATTCTTCTGTATTGCACTCTAATATTCTACAAATGACTTTGAAAGGCACAGCATAGAAATTGAACCATGTTCATTTTGACAGCACTTTATTAAAATCTACATCATTAAGGCAAAAGGTTTCTTACAATGTTGTTCTTTCCTCTTTGTCTCTATGCAGTTGTTTAAATTGAATGTTTATGAATTTGTTCTTGAATTTAGATGTTTTGTGTCTCAGGGAAAGCACTTATTGCACACTAAACTGACCCCAAGGAAAGCTCAATCTATGCAACAATCTGCATTTATTATTATTATTAAATTTGTGTGTATAATTGTTCGGACTGCAAGTTAAAAAATTGTACTATAAATTGCACCAGCCAATAAATGTTGTTTCTGTTTGTTTTGAATCACTTCAAAGTTGTTCACGTGTTTTAGTTGCATATAAATTAAAAACATAATATTTTATTTAAGAAAAATCTGAGTCTTAATTCAATAAAGTTTAAACCCACCTATTGCTGACATCTTATTCGCCACTGTTTTGATGGGAGTGCTGGAGGTTTTAAACCTTTAAATCACTGAGCTTAAGGCAAGGCTATAATTGGAGTGGTGAGGTCACAAAGCAGGGCACTTGGAAATTAATCCACTCATTGTGCCATCCTTACGTAACTGAGCATTTGCCTTGACGTGAAGTAAGGTCAAGACATGTAAACCAAAATAGCAAGCTGAGAGCAGCATTGTAATACAGGGAGTGCAGAATTATTAGGCAAGTTGTATTTTTGAGGATTAATTTTATTATTGAACAACCATTTTCTCAATGAACCTAAAAAACTCATTAATATCAAAGCTGAATATTTTTGGAAGTAGTTTTTAGTTTAAGCTATTTTAGGAGGATATCTGTGTGTGCACGTGACTATTACTGTGCATAATTATTAGGCAACTTAACAAAAAACAAATGTATACCCATTTCAATGATTTATTTTCACCAGTGAAACCAATATAACATCTCAACATTCACAAATATACATTTCTGACATTCAAAAGCAAAACAAAAACAAATTAGTGAGCAATATAGCCACCTTTCTTTGCAAGGACACTCAAAAGCCAGTGTTTTGATCTGTTCACCATCAACATTGCGTGCAGCAGCAACCACAGCCTCCCAGACACCATTCAGAGAGGTGTACTGTTTTTCCTCCTTGTAAATCTCACATTTGATGATGGACCATAGGTTCTCTATGGGGTTCAGATCAGGTGAACAAGGAGGCCATGTCATTAGTTTTTCTTCTTTTAACCCTTTCTTGCCAGCAACGCTGTGGAGTACTTGGACGCGTGTGATGAAGCATTGTCCTGCATGAAAATCATGTTTTTCTTGAAGGATGCAGACTTCTTCCTGTACCACTGCTTGAAAAAGGTGTCTTCCAGAAACTGGCAGTAGGACTGGGAGTTGAGTTTAACTCTATCCTCAACCTGAAAAGGCCCCACAAGCTCATCTTTGATGATACCAGCCCAAACCAGTACTCCATCTCTACCTTGCTGGCGTGTGAGTCGGACTGGAGCTCTCTGCTTTTTACCGATCCAGCCACAGGCTCATCTATCTGGCCCATCAAGACTCACTCTCATTTCATCAGTCCATAAAACCTTAGAAAAATCAGTCTTGAGATATTTCTTGGCCCAGTCTTGACGTTTCAGCTTGTGTGTCTTGTCCAGTGGTGGTCGTTTTTCAGCCTTTCTTACCTTGGCCATGTCTCTGAGTATTGCACACCTTGTGCTTTTGGGCACTCCAGTGATGTTGCAGCTCTGAAAAATGGCAAAACTGGAGGCAAGTGGCATCTTGGCAGCTGCACGCTTGACTTTTCTCAGTTCATGGGCAGTTATTTTGCGCCTTGGATTTTCCACACGCTTCTTGCGACCCTGTTAACTATTTTGAATGAAACGATTGATTGTTCGATGATCACACTTCAGAAGCTTGGCCATTTTAAGAGTGCTGCATCCCTCTGCAAGATATCTCACTACTTTTCTGAGCCTGTCAAGTCCTTCTTTTGACCCATTTTGCCAAAGGAAAGGAAGTTGCCTAATAATTATGCACACCTGATATAGGCTGTTTATGTCATTAGACCTCATTAGACCTGTTATAAGACAACATGCATAAAGAGGATGATGTGGTCAAAGTACTCATTTGCCTAATAATTCTGCACTCCCTGTATGTATAAACAAACTGATAAAGCTGATTTTCCTTCTTAAATTTGGAGCAAATATGCAAAATCACTAAAGTATGAAATAGTAACAGACTTATTTTTGGGATATGTGGCATGTTTCATTTAACCTAAAGAAAAGAAAAGCTTGTTTATGTCGTTATAGTCTTTTATCAAAAAAGGTCCCTGTTTAGAACAATATCTCTTCTTTATTGATGACATGTTTGCTTGCTAAAGGGCGGGCAACATTGTCAATTATATAAGATCGACCAAATGACAACATTTCAATCACTTCCAAATTAGACAAAATGATGTATCGACCTCTTCAAAGTTGTTTTACTTGGTTACAAGCTACAGTTAGAAAAACACATCTCCTATGACAACTTTTAGATTTGTTAAACAATGCATCATCTATTTCAGATCTGTTGGCTTTATAACATTTTGTAGTTACTGCAATATTTTAGCTAAAATTAAATAATTTTTTGATACAAGTGATCCAAAGTGGTACAATTTGCTATTAATAATTTATACTAATATTTGAGGTCACTATGACATTTTATTTTATTTAAAACACCTTTTTAAAATACAGTGTTTTAAAATGTTAATTGATTTTTTTCCAGTAGTTGTATTTTTTTTAACAGACATTTACTGAAATATAAATAGTTATACAACAGTTCTGTCTGGTTCTTGAATCTGACTGGCTGATAGCCGTGCGATATTCTTCAAATAACAGCACTCGTCCAGGGTGTTAACCTTTCACCCTTGTGTTTTACTACATCCACATAGAGTGATACTCTACTGTTGGACAACATCATGTAATTTTGAAGCTCTTTTAGTCGAGAATGTAGTTGTTTCGATTGCAACTATGCAGTTTATCAATAGAAATATTCCCTATTATAAATATTTATTATTTCTCTGAGACATCGCACTAGCGACTATTAGCCTGTCATCGAGCAGAGCAAAGACAGTTGACGTTGTTCATCCACTAAATGGCGACAGAGACTGCATAATAAGCCCTTAGAGCAGGGGTCACCAAACTTGCTGCTGGAGGGCCTGTGTCCAGCAGATTTTAGCTCCAACCCTAATCAAACACACCTGAACAATCTTACTAGGTATACTTGAAACATCCAGGCAGGTGTGTTGAGGCAAGTTGAAGCTAAACCCTGCAGGGACACTGGCCCTCCAGGACAGAGATTGGTGACCCCTGCCTTAGAGGATAAAAACAGCGTAATTTTTAACTACAGCTGATCAAATCATTATTAAACTGGTAAATGACCTTATATGTCGATCTCTCTCTCTCATAGTGCTGAATTTATACCATATAGTGTATTGAGTGTGAGATGGGACTCACATATAAGAAATGTTTGTATTTTGTGTTGGCCACTCTTTGTATAACCCTGAGTTACTTTTTGGTTGGCCATCTGTTTGTTTCTAATGAGTCTCCAGTTTTGGTTACTGCTGACTAGTTCAGTAAACAGAAAGAAAGAAATAATGCCCACATGTGTTTTTCTTTATCGTAAGCACAACAGTAATCTGGTAGTGATTGCGTTACTTTGGCTTTTTCGGGATTAATTATTGTGATATCCCGATTGCAACAGAGAAATAGTGGAAAATCTCTGTAGGCTGATGGCATTTCATGCCGTTCAGCCTTATTATCTTAAAATATTAGCAAAATTACCTGTTTTGTCATTACTTTCAATGTTACGCTAGATAATCATTCAAATACTAGCTGTAAAGTTATGTGTGTGAAGTAGCAACGGTTTCTGCTGTTCTGACGTCAGCTGCAGATGTAAATGAATGGTGGAAGAAAATAATTCCTCATACAAAAGAATTTTGAGACTCTCTGTGTTTGATTTTTATTTCATATACTTGATCATGTTGTCGAATTGTTGTATAAACGCAATATCACACTCCTAGCAGTGTGATGTGGCTGTATATCGTAACTGGTGGGACACTAAGGCCCGCCTTCCACCAGTGCTGACATACAGCCACATCGCATTACTACTCATGTATATATATAAAATATATATGTGACATTGATATATATATATAAGTCATATATTGGGGGAAAGTGACACAGTGACTCAGTGGTTGGGGCCAGTTGTCATTTCTGTGTGGAGTTTGCATGTTCTCCCCTTTCGCGGGTGCTCCAGTTTCCCCCACAGTCTCAAAAAAAATATACAAATACAATAAATTCATTAATAATTTTGCACATTATATTTTTTATATAAAAGCTATAAAATCAACAGTTTATTTAAATGTTTAAAAGCAGGATTTGTTGTCATATAAAAAGCTCAACAAAAGCTCAACAAAAGAGGTTTACATCATGTGTTGCAGTTAATAGAGGTTTGAGAAAAGACAGACCTTAAATTTTTACATATCATAATAGAAAAAATAAATAACAGTTCTCCTTCTCACTCTGAGGAGTGCCAGCTGCATTTGTAAACACCAGCCAAGAAAGCAGACTAAAAAACCTCCAAAGGGAAAAACTGGATGAACATTTTCTCTTGTCTAATAAGTAATACAACAGATGCAGCCTAAGTTAATATTTTTCTTGGAAGTTTCTTTGTGATTATGTTGAAATGAACGATGGGATTTTTGTTTCCATCAAATCTTTTAGAGCTGTCCTCTCAGCTAACTAAGTTTAGCATAAGGGAGGTTTTAAGATTTAGAGGGAGATGTCACTATAACCTCAGGTCGCCCTGCCTTCAGCACTGTCCCATCAAATAAACCAGCTGTTTCCCATCAAATAATCCAACCTCTGTGTTTTGTGAATTTATTATTTGCATTTTTAAGCTCTGAATAAAGACTTTTATATTCAGTTTTGTGATTTATTTATGTTATTTGTTGTGTTACAATTTGGTCATTTTGATCTCTCTTTTACTAGCTAGAATGAATACAAATGACAAATAAAAAAAATACTTTTAACTTTGACACCATAGCTTTAGAACGTTTGTGTCTAAAAATAAGAATAAAAGTTAATAAAAGTTCTGCTTTTCAATCATAATTTTTTTTTTCAAAGACTTTTACTTTTTCTTATATTAAATTATAATCATATTTCATATTAGATCTATTGTTTTTGTTGTTTTTTCCCCAGCAAATAAGTATGGTACTGTATGAGAGGCTTTTTTATATGAAAAGTGTACAGTTTTAAAGCACCAAGAGTAAATTTGAGTTAGCCTACTGCTAAATATTACTAAATGTAGCATAACAAATGCCTAGAGCAAGCATTTCCGGAATATACAGAAAAGAGCCAAAAGTTCCCTCACCTCATGCAGATTCAAACAAAACGTTTGGTTATTGGTGCAGAGCTTTAAGATTAGACCTACACCACCAAAAAATGCATGACCGTATATAACTGGCAAACTCAGGGAAAGCACTTAATGCAAACTGACCCCAAGGAAAGCTCAATCTATGCAACAATCTTTTTTTTTTTTTTTTTGCATTTTTAATTATTAATTGATATTAATTTATTATCATATTAAAAAAACAATATTTTATTTGAGAAAAATATGAGTCTTTAAAAAAATTTAAATTGCATGAGTATTAGGCTATTGCCAACTGGCAAACTTTGGTTTCATATTTGGTTTCATATTTTGATAGAAACTCACAAAAGAAGATGGCCTAATTAAGATTACTTTTGAAATGTGATGTGTTCAGACCGCACACGGATCCTCTATGAAGTCCCATTCATATGCAACCAGCTATGAGGAAAAAAACAGACGTGGAAAAAATGAAAGGTCTTGCAGCAACAGGAAAACAGCTATGAGAGCGCATTCCTAGTGAACCCCGGCTTAGACAATGAGAGGTGGGACAAAACTGTATATTTTAAAATCTGTAATCTAACCCCTAAATCAGGAACATTGCTCAAAGTTTGCTTTGCACTTATCGAGATGGAGTCGTCATGGGTTGATCTGGGAATGTTTATTTCTAAGCGGAAGAAGACTGTTCCTTCTCCGAGAAGCAGTTTCTTGTTTTCGGTTTATCAGCTCGAGATTTGACTGGAGATATATATACCACGACTCGATATGTTCACCGTTACGGCGATCTACGCAATGAGAAAATAAGACCGATCGGTTTGTGAGCGGATGAAAACGGAACTTACAAAGTTTAACTTTACTTTACGCCGAGAACGTCGGGATGTGGGAAAAGTTAAGGATCCGACACATCTGGATATGACTTGCGCAGCTGATTTCACTATAGCCGCCCGTTATGAGATTATACTTCTATGTTTGAGTAATGAGAGATGAGTTTTACAAACAGATGAAGATTGATTAACTTGATTCGTGAGTGTAAGCAAAACAAAAACCAGGTAAATTACCCATCGTGTTTTCTAATCTCTTTTAATCTCTCTGTAATTGCTCTTATGGCGAAAGAGGTGTAATTCGTGAATTTATTTTAAATTAAAATGAATGCTGCTTAGAGATGTTTGAATTAATATTAGATAAAAATGAATGATTGGTGGTAGCTTTTGAGCAAACTGGGATTTAGCAGCAGATTAAGTTTTTAAGAAAAAGAGAATCACAAAATGCTGAAATACATTGCTTTTTTTATTTTATCCACTTCCTATAATTATATTCCTACATATGTTATAAATATAGCATATAT
>CAIGQZ010001345.1:13786860-13810816 GCA_903798205.1 Danio tinwini | reverse complement strand
ATATATATATAAAACTATAGCATTTTTTGAAAAAGTAGCACTGACATTTTCTTCATTAAAGAGTAATGCCTTACTTTACTAGTTACTTTAAAAAGTAGTCCTATTACGTAACTTCCGTTACTTGTCATGTGTTACCACATGTGTTAAATAATGATAGTATGCATCTGTTGCCATGAGAAATGAGAATGAATGCTTTTATTCATTAATGGTACTCATTATATTTCAGACTGCCTTAGTATTACAATTAACTATTACAAAACTTTAGACAACATAAATACCTATATCCTGTTTAGGCATCAATGCAAGCCATGTTTTACAAGAGTCCTCACAGTCACTGATGCAAACAGCCCTAAACAAAGCCCACATCTAGTTATCATGAGCCGTGAGGTCAGTTCACTTATCTCTGTAACTGTGAAATGCTGGTGCTTACAAATACACTGAGGCATACCACTTCTTTTTAACAGCATTCAAAACAGACAAGTTCCTACAGCTGCAAGATGGAGCCAGAGATAGGCTGGTGAATGCTAAAATTCCCCTATTTCAAAATCCTGATTCAAATTCATGATTTGTAACAATATAGACTATTATGGGCAGCTGATGTAAAATGACTTTTTGCAGGACTTTAGTATATCCTGTAGAGAAACATACAAACAACATTTTCAACTGAAATTTCTTTTATTGTGCATTTCATTTAAGACACTATAGGGAATATTCTGAACTTTTAAAATTTATTTTGTTTTATCAACCAATTAAAAAGAAGCAATGGTTATTTTAAAATACACTAAAAGTTGGATCTGAGGAAAAATATGTATGTAAAAAACAAAGGGGTTTATTCTATTTTAGTGACTCAGTCCTGAGAAAGTGTACTGCATGTTAAGTTCTCATGAGTCTGCTGACTGCTCTCTGTCAGAGAGAATGCTGACAAGCAGGTCATCGAAACAGGAATCTCATTTCATCATGTTCACTTTAGGCTTTGATTTAAGATGGACACTATCTGATTTGAGAAACATCCTGGCAGCTTAGAAATAAAGATCAACATACCCAGAGAGAAAAGCATTTCTAAAGGGTGGGGTTGTTTTCCGTCCTAAATGTGGCCCAGAGGGCCCAGCAATTACCCATTTTTGTGCACCAAGTGTACGTGACAGAGGTGTTTACACTGACCCACCTGTGCTGGGTTTAAATGGAGTGTTTAAAAGTCTTTTACAGACAATGTGACTCCTGTTGGAATTTTGTTGTATGTCTTTCTATATCAGGCACCCATCATCATTTTCATTTAACTAACTTATTTGTTTAGACTTGCATCACCATTCATTTCTATCAAATATATAATAGATACTCTAACAATAGTTGTCATGGATAACATAGATCAAACATTTAAAAACATTTTAGGAAACTTCTCATGTGGCCATGTCACCAAGGACAATTCTTTTATATTTCTTCATACACACTAACTCTGGCTCTAATTATCTGTTTCAAAGCACGATGGCTGACTCTGTTTTTCCATGACCTCACATAAGTATATAGTATGCCTACTTTAATTATAGTGTTGGGGCTACATGAAAACATTCTGTTGTTTTCAGCATACTACAGTTAAATTGACTTAAATATAATTTTGAACAGTTTTGGTCACATTTAAAAATGTATGAATAGCTTTCCATTTGATATAAAACAATAATATGCAAACTGATTTCACAGATTTATTTATAAAATCCATTATATTATTCAAAATTAACTGCAATAATTATAGCACAAAAGTGATTTTAAACAAAATTCTAAAGGTGACCATCAAAATGGGTAGGAAATTAGGTACTAGATACAAATATAGATCCTTAACCTGTTTAGCACTATGCTGGTAAGCAATTGTGGAGGACTTGATTGAGTTAGGGACATTGTAAAGTTTTCAAAGATTGCAAGATTGAAATCAATATTGTAGAAATATTAGATTAATCACAGATTTGATGTATCAGCTTCTCTGGCTTTGGCTAAAAGGGTCGTCTCTTTGACCTTTATAATTTGAGAATGACTCACTGTCTTGGATAATGTGTCAAAACTTTAAAGTTTGGCTAAAAAGTAGTTTATCATATAAGTAAGGAAATTACCACCAGGTGTCAGTTTAACACCAATAACTGTGGTGTATATGACAGTCCAAGCTTTTTATATTATGTTTTTCAGAATATGTCTAATATAAAAGATGTTTAAAAACTGCAGTTTTGTTATGACTTAAACTTAAAATAGAACTAAACTTATTTCCTAGAATTTAGGAAATTCAGCTGTTCTCTGATTTCGATGCCTATTAAATATGAATCCAGTGTATATAATATAATAATAAAACAATTTGAAGTATACGTAACGTAACAAAGGAGGGTACCCATTGCTTCTTAAAAGCAGCCTGGAGACAAGGCCAATGTTTTTGACATGCAGATCTTCCATCCTTTAATTTCAATCAGCCATGTTGCTTGCGTGACCAGCCAACTTCCAGGCCTAAAGGAACAAGCAATCCAGAGTATCTGGACGGCTAGCCGGGTGCGGCCTCTGAATGGCAGGAAGTATAGCCATCAATATTTACTCTGTGTACGCAGCAGCCAGAGTGTCTGCAAGGACCAGTGGCGCAGAGGAGAGCAAGGCCTCCACTAAAGTCTCTCCCACCCTCTCCGACTATAATTGCAGCACAGACAGACTGACTGGACCCTCTGCATCTGTGACTTCCTTTGGTGCAGACAGGGCCTATTGAGCTTTTCTCCATTAAGATTCCAACACTACATGTCATTGATTGCACCATTATATGGTTTCAAGAAGCGGTAACTTGTAAATAGTGATTAGCAAATGATGCTGCAAGCCACCATGTGATATGCACATATGACTAAACAAAAGTTTGTCAAAATGCTTTCTCCCAAGTCTCTCTCTCATCATATATCCCCTCCTTCCTAGACATGAAGGCTTCAGTGATGCCCATATTGCTGTTTGTTTTGGTGTATTCTGGAAACTACGCAACAACTGCAGGTGAGGTTACAAAATTAAGGTCACAGAAGTGTTAATATGTGTGTGAATGTCTGAACACACCAGAAAAGAAAAGAAATTTTCTTCCTGAGTAGACAGTTAAAGGAAGGAAGTCTTCCTGCTGCGTTGTGACATTTTTTACAGTTAATTTTTTTTTCAGATCATCTTATGGAGACTTCTACTCCAAAGAATGGTGAGTGCAAATCAGTCTATTTGTTTAGATCACGACCCATGAATAGGAACAATCACAAAGTGAGACCCAGTTTTTCCATTTTTCTTTTTATGTTGTTTCACAATGATTTTATGGGAAATGCAGTAAGGTGTTCATGTGAATGGGTCATGTTAATTCACACTACAGGATTTTAAGCCCAATTTGGGCCTGACAGATTGGGGGAAAATCTGTGGGTGCTCGGCACTGAGCAGTCTTTATGTGAGAACTACTTAATGACACATTACAGAGGCTAGCTGACTCGCCGACACCTCCAAAATCCAACATCTAGCATGCTAAATAGTCCAGACCAATCAGCCAACTCAACCCCACATGGTGTCAGATGTAGTGACAAGCTGCAACCAATGACAGGACAGGTCATGAGTTGAATGGAGTTGTATTCAGGAGCTCAACAGAGATGTCTGTGATTGGCCAAAAATGGTCATCGATGCGCTTGATTCACCCTGCGTTTACACGGACACAAGAGTATATTAAAGCCACATCTTTCAGCTGAACCATGCAGATTTATAAGCGATCAATCCGCTGACAGATCAGCTGACTGACGATGCTTTCAAATACTCCTTAGTGATGGGTCGTTCTTGAACGATTAGTTCATTTTGAAGAAATCTTTTGTATGACTTGAGAAAGATAAGTCTTTTCAGAGAGTGATTCGTTTAGTCGCGCATGCGCACATTTGTGCAGGTGGAGGAGAAGATTAGTTCAATTTTTGAGTTTCCATCAGGTTTCAGTCATTCATTCATCACATGGAAGACAAAAGCCAATCATATGCATTTAGAGCTGGAAAAAGATTTGATCCATTCATTTTTTTCGAGTCCTCGGTTTAAGTCGTTCATTTACCACATGACAGACAGAAACCAATCATATCCATTTAGAGCCGGAAAAATATTTGATCTGTTCATTAACTTAATTTCTCGAGTCCTCGATTGGAGTCCTTCGTTCATCACATGAAAGATAGAAGACAATCATCTGCATTTAGAGCAGGAAAAAGATTTGATTTGTTCATTTCTCGAGTCCTCGGGTTTGAGTCATCTCTCTTTACATGCTGTCCAGGATGAACGAACAACTCAAAAACCAGAAGACTCAAAAGGTGAACCAATCATGGCTCCTTTCAGCTCATACTGTGTGCATTAGTTATGCTTATATGGGACTGTCAGTGTGATGTGAACAAACCCCTCAAATTTGAAGACCTGTCAGAAGAGGTGAGCTGACATAATCATAGACAAAAGACAAGGTAAACAATAAATAATTGTTTTCTCTTTCTTATGGCATTCTAGTTATGACTTGTCTGTAGTGTGATCAACGTTTGGTGTAATTGTAGATGAGTTTGGAAGCAACTTGTAACATTTTAATAATATTGTGGGAAATTGAATGAAATGAATGAAATGACTCGAAAAAAAAGATTTGTTCATCTCAATGAACGAAACTCAAAGGTCCGAGTTAGTGAAATGATCCAAACTTCCCATTACTAATACTCCTTTGAACACTTTCAGGAAGATTTCAAACAATGTGTGTCAGTGATGTCATCATCACACTCCAAAAAAATATTTTCTTTTCATTTTTTGACTTGTTTCTAGTCCAAATATCTAAAAAATCCTAAATCAAGAAGAATTTTGTAGACAAGCAAAACATACTGTCTTGTTTTAAGCAATAATATGCTAAAATGAAGTGGGTTTTTCCTTAAAACAAGCAAAATAATCTGCCAATGGGGTACGCAAAATAATCTTTTGGAAAAAAAAGTAAAAACAAGATTATTTAGCTTACCCAATTGGCAGAATATTTTGCTTGTTTTAAGGAAAAACTCACTTAACATTGGCATATTATTTCTTAAAACAAGACAATATATTTTGCTTGCCTAGAAAATGCTTCTTCATATAATAATTTTTAGATATTTGGACTAGAAATCTAAGTAAGAAAAGCGTTTTTTGCAGTGCGCACATCAGCCAATAGTGTTCAGCTCTTTCTGACGGCTCCTCCCTCAACATTTTATTGGCTGTGGTAAACAGTGCTGTTTGTTGAAAGAGTTGTTGTCAGATCATGTAGTGTGTGATGCCCCTCTTGTGGATAATTTACGTAAGTCGCGTAGTGTGAACAACATAATGATTTAAAGACACAAATCAGGTCATGTAGTCATAGAGATCTGCCAATGTTTAAAGTCATGTAACGTGAACTAGGCTTCAGTGGACTTAAAAAGTATAGGAGCACATTAGCTTCTCCATAACTTATGGAGGCTGAGAATGAGGAGGGAAGAACAGTGGTAGACAAAACCATTTCAATACCTATGTAAGGATTGTGGCATGAAAAAGTGACAGTACACTGATCAAGTCTTTGCATCTGAAGCAACATTGTACCTAATTTGTGTTTTTTCTATTTAAGTTATTACAGTTTTCAATAATAAAGCTAATATATGTACAGTATGTATATATGTGTGTGTGTGTGTGTGTGTGTGTGTGTGTGTGTGTGTGTGTGTGTGTGTGTGTGTGTGTGTGTGTGTGTGTGTGTGTGTACAATTTTAGATCTTTAGACTATTTAACAACTCATTCTATCAATGAATCCATTTATCTCCATCCATCCGTCTGTTCATTCAGTCTATGGATTTGTCAATCCATCCATCTAACCATCCAATTGTCTCTTGTCACTATCAATGAAATCTATCCTTCATCTATCCATCAACCCATATATCTAAACTGAAATACTATACTATTAGTTACACATTATATTTGTTTGTTGACAGATGAAAGCAGTTTACAGTGCAGTTGTGAGAACACAAACTTGTGTGAAAACAACAGCTGCTGGGGTCGTATCTGCTTCTACACTTCGGTCCATGAGCGAGTTGTCAGGGGCTGTTTTCAGACCGCCGAACAGTGCTACGTACCTGCTATACCTGGAGTTTATACCAAATGCTGCTACACACACCACTGCAATGCAAACCTCACTATGCCTGAAAAACCAGGTCAGACATTTCAATTTTAGCTCACTTACTCGTTTCTGAGTTGTTTATATACATATATTTATATATATATATAAAAGTCTATTGCCTTGTTTGACCTGACATGATCCATCTGTAGAAGTGTGCTCTCTCCTGCCTCCTAGTGTTATATTGGTGTTTTACAAGATAATTATACACTTTTAAAGTGTCAGTTCAAACATACATTAAAATTATGAGTGTTGAACAGAAAGATATTTAGAAGAATCTGTGTATCAAATTAGTAGTATTAAAAAAATTGTTATAAATTTTAAAATATAATTTAAAAAAATGTTTTTACATTTACCGAAAATTGCTGCAAGGTGTTCATTTGGTAGCATTGAGTTACTACAGTAGTATTTATTTATTAACTATTTGAAATTGATTTAAATTTTATTTTTTTAAATGTTACTCAAAGCTTAATAATTGTTATAATAGTGTAGAATTCTGTGGTTTTACGTATATTTATTAATTTGTTTTCAATTTCAGGGTAATAATAATTCATGGCTATAATCTTATTAATTGCTATTTGACTATTGACTAAAGTTTAACAAAAATGTGTCTCTCCAGTATTGTCTTTTATTATTGTGTTGATGTAGTACAGTGATGTAACTCAGTGTGTCTGTTTGCAGTGGAGAAGCCCATCAGAGTGATTCTGCTGGTTGGAGTGCCATTGCTGGTGTTGTTGGTGATGGCCATGGCAACTTGTGGACTTGTGTTATGGCTGCGTACAAGACGTCAATACTGCCATCCGGTTGAGCACGACACCTCCATGCTCAAAGTTCCCAGTGGAGGAGATCCAACATATGGGGTAAAACACTTTTGTATTCTGTGACATTCAAAGCTTTTTACTGGCTTCACTATGCTCAGTTCATTCATAATAAGTCGTTGCTAATAGACAGCCATGTTTAAATGACTCAAATCTAATTATTAAGCTGCAAAATTATAAATGTTCTACTTTCTACTATTGATCTCTGAAGTCTTAATATCATATCCACCTTTTTCTGCATGTTCACTCGTGACTTTACTTTAAAAAAAGTGTAAACCTGTTGCTTTTTTAAAACAATTAGTCAATGTTGCTTAAAAGGTTTGGGTAAACTCATGCTCTTAAAATTAGGTAAATGAACTATGTGCATAATTATTAATTAATTAGGTCAACTTATCAGTTCTACATTGTTCTACAACAGGTTAACTCACTTTTTATGTGGTCAACTTGTCAATTTAAGGCAATGGGTTTACTCTCTTTAAGTAAAATAACTAATCGAGTGAATACTACATTTCAAATTATGGGTTGTATTTTCAGTTTGTGGGTCGACCAATCAAAAAGAACCAAAGCAAATCATTTTAAATAATAAGGCTTTGCTACAAATAATCCATAGTATATATTTATTGAAAACTGATTGGGCAGATTTTGTTTGGCTTAGCTCTTCATTTTTATCCATTATGAAAATAGCACAGTGGTGAGGAGAATAATGTCAACCCATTGTTGACATTATTATGATTGTTGACTGAACTAAAGTTACTCTCATAAATATGTAATTGTCATCTTTAGGATATCTTCGATGAGTTTTGTACATCGGGCAGTGGCACCGGTCTGCCCTATCTGGTGCAGAGGACCATGGCTCGACAGATCTCTCTGGTTGAGTGTGTTGGTGAGTGAAATCGATCTCATTATACAATGCTGCGTAGGCAGAAGATGAAAAAACTACAAAATAAGGCTAAGGAGGGTTTAGATTATAGAGCTGCACAATATATAGTTTCAGCATCGATATTGTAATGTACCCATCTGCAATAGTCACATCGTAGGGTATGCAAAGTTGAATCTGAATCATACTTGACCAGGAGCCACAGAACACATGTGATTTATAGAGTGACTGCTAAGTTTAACCATAATAAGGTGAAAGTTTACCATTTGCATGTGTTTGCATTACAGGCATGTGACTGTACATTTCAATGTGAGTTTAAAATATTTGGACAAAAAATACTATGTTAAGATTAATTGTATTTTATAATTTATACGATTTATAAAAAAAAACACAACAACATCTTTCATACCAAAGGTGCGTCCCAAATTGCATACTTATGCACTATTCTACCCCATTTTGTAGTATAAATAGTGTAAGTAGTGCGTTCACACTGAAAACACTAAAAATAATAAGTGCACTTTAATCCGGGTGGGATGATGCACTTATTCAACTGGTATAATGAAGTGTGGAATGATTCACGCACACAACAGCCGCAGCTTTGCTGACGAAGCAGAAGGGGCGGAGCTATCAGGTGCACACGTTGGATTACTTTATTTATTTTGGATAGTGAAAGCAGTATTCTCTTACGAGAGTGATTATAACGCCTCCTGATGGTGAATGCGGTTTTAGTCATGGAAGGTATTATTTGGTAGTTTGGTCATTTATTTAGCTTATTTGGCAACCGTCAAACATCATCAGGGAAACGGTTTGAATTTCCGCTTAGTAAAAAAAACATTAGTGTTCGATTTGGGACAACACTACATACATATACTATGCTGTTGAGTGTGTAAGTGCATAAGAACATAGTGCATAAGTGCATAGTGTATAGTGTGCCATTTGGGACGCAGCTTTAGAATTTTTGTCTCGTTTCGTGTCCAAATGTCTACATTTCTTATCCCATTGGCAGATAATTTAGCTTTCAATTGGTTTAAGAATTTGTAGATTTTTGGACTACAAACAAGACAAAGCAAAGTAAGAAACGCATATTTTCCATTGAGATTATTCAATTTCTGTACCAGAATACTGTTAGAATTTTTCAAACCATCTTGTGAAACTGTATTATCACAATATTTATTACAGGAAAATAAAACATTGCAATATCAGATTTTTTTATATTGTGCAGCACAACTTCATTGCCTATTTATTACTGTATACCTTTACACATTATTTCATTGTAATTCTAAAATTCAGAAAAATTATAAGTCATGGCTATACCTTATTACAATGATACACACCTAATTTCAAAGTGACTTCTTGCTTTGAATGTTTCTGGTAGGTAAAGGCCGTTATGGCGAGGTATGGAGAGGCACCTGGATGGGAGAGAGTGTGGCTGTCAAGATTTTCTCCTCTCGTGATGAGCAGTCTTGGTTTCGAGAGACTGAAATCTACAACACGGTCCAACTAAGACATGAAAACATCTTGGGTAAGTTCCACCCACACTGCATTTTTCACTGCTCGTGTGGGAAGGGATCGTTCTGTGTGTACAGCTTCAGCCATAATATGATCTGACATAGCCAAATATTGCTTTTCTAATGAGAGGGATTTACACAATGTTTCACTTAAAATGTAATATTTCTTACTTACACGTGTTCTCTGTCCATCAGGCTTCATAGCATCAGACATGACGTCTAAAAACTCCAGCACTCAACTGTGGCTGGTCACACATTTCCATGAGTTGGGCTCCCTCTATGACTTCCTGCAGTACAGCACACTAGACCCAGAGGGCTGTCTGCGCATGTGCCTGTCTATCGCCAGCGGCCTCGTGCACCTCCACACAGAGATCCTCAGCACACAAGGCAAACCAGCCATCGCACACCGAGACCTGAAGAGCCGCAACATTCTGGTGAAGAGAAATGGCCAGTGCTGCATTGCAGACCTGGGTAAGAAAGCAAGACAAAAATAGATGAGTCTAAATAGATTTTGGTGCACCGCTCATTCCGCAGCTCATATTGTTTAGTTTATTTAGGAGATGTGTTCTGATTACCAAAATATCACAGAGGCTTTAAACCCAGGTAATCACCTAGCAACCACCAAGAATACCATAGCAACCAAAAGAACACCTGGCACCCACATTACCCAGGCATTCACAAATATTTGCCACCTAACAATGGCCAAGCCAACTTAGCAACTAAATAAGATGAACTAAAACACTCTGAACCCTAAGCAACATCTTAGCAATACAACCTAATAACCTCCTCCAAAGCACATTTGCAACAGCAGGAAAACTTGTTTAAATACTCAGAGCACCTGAGAAACACCTTAATAACTAGCTTACAACCACATAAGCACATTTCCAATAGCTTCAAGCATGT
Source organism: Danio tinwini (assembly GCA_903798205.1). Taxonomy (NCBI): domain Eukaryota; kingdom Metazoa; phylum Chordata; class Actinopteri; order Cypriniformes; family Danionidae; genus Danio; species Danio tinwini. Next base: position 13,800,571 of record CAIGQZ010001345.1, on the reverse strand, counting down.
TTAAAAAACAGAACACCTAAACAAACAGAACACCAAAAAAAACTGCATAGCAACACTCCACCTGAAACCCACCTGAAACATTGCAACTACATAAGAATATACTAAAACACACAAAAAACCCTTAGCAACCGCTTAATAACACACTAGCAACCACTTGAAACACTGTAGCAACCACCTTACACCTTTGCAACTATGTAAAATATACTAAAACACACAAAAACCCTCAGCAACCACATAGCAACACCTTGACAATAACCTGAAACCCTGTAGCAACTGCCTTAAACTAAAGGAATCCGAACAGCTAAACAGCCACTTAATAACACACTAGCAACCAGTTGAAACACTGTAGCAAGCAAAAAAAAAACCTTTGCAACCACATAAGAATAAACTAAAACACACAAAACCCCCTTAGCAACCATACAGCAACAACCTGACAAGCACACAAACATTTTTTAAAACATCAAAACATGTTTAAAACACACAACACCTGAACAAACAGAACACCGAAAGAACTGCATAGCAACACCCTGACAACCACCTGAAGCAGTTACACCTTTGCAACTACATAAGAATATACTAAAACACACAAATCACCTTAGCAACCAGACAGCAACATGCTGACAAGCACTATAAAAAACACTATAGCTAAACACTGTAAAACACTGTAGCAACTGTCTCAAAGCATAAAAACATGCGAAAACACTCAAAACGCCTTAGCAACCATATATCAACACCTTGACAACAACCTAAAACACTGTAGCAAGCAATTACACCTTTGCAATATACATAAGAATATACTAACTGTAGTAACCACTTAAAACATAAGAACATGCTAAAACACTTGAAGCCCTTAGCAACCATATAGCAACACCTTGACAACCACTTGAAACACTGTAGCAAGCAGTTACACCTTCGCAACTACATAAGAACTAAAACACACAAAACACCTTAGCAACCATACAACAACATCCTGACAGCCATGTAAACCACTGTAACCGCCTCACATCTTTGCAACTGCATAAGAACATGCTAAAACATTCAAAACACCTTAGCAACCATATAGCAACACCTTGACAAGTACCTGAAACCCTGTAGCAACTGCCTTAAATCAAAGGAATCCGAACAGCTAAACAATAGCTTAATAACACTCTAGCAACCACGTGAAACACTGTAGCAACCACCCTACACCTTTGCAACTACATTTAGCTACCATATATGCAACACCCTGACAACTGTTTAGCAGCCAACACCATAACAGCAAGCTAAGTTTGTCAGTGCAAATTTTTTTTCAAAGCATTTCCTTATATGGGGTGAAATTTCTGATGTCAGCAATGAGCAATAATGTCAACAAGCAATGATGTCACTAAGTTATGATAATGCTTAAATAATAATTTGTGTGATCTCTCAGGCCTGGCTGTCATTCACTCTCAGTCTACCGACTATCTGGATGTGGGAACCAACCCGAGAGTGGGCACCAAGCGATACATGGCACCAGAGGTTTTGGATGAGACTATTCGTGTTGATGTTTTTGAGTCCTATAAACAAACTGACATTTGGGCCCTGGGTCTCGTATTGTGGGAGATAACTCGTCGGACTATTGTAAATGGTGAGATGAAAGAGTTATTCAACTTTATTTGCTGGCACCACCCCCATTCTGGGCTCTTGTGACTTGTGGAATTAATTATGTTTCAACTGTACAGTTCAATTAATCTCTTTCTTTGCAAGCTGTTCACACATTGGGAATTTAAAACTATAAATCCTTGCCAAATTCGTACATATAGTCCTTTAATGTCTCATTGCATAATGCAGTGAGAAGCCCCGTGATTGCAGGATCTTACCATTTTAACTAACTTTCAGTTTTTTGTTGCCAAGCAACGATTTTCACCATGCTGATAGATGTGATAGACTTATTTTTTTATCCAAAAGTTTTTTTACTTACTTCCCTCTCCTCAGTCTCTCCCTGAGTTTTTTTTCTGCATGTCTACATCTCCCTCCCTATCCACCCACGATTAGCGGCCCAATAATTATAAACAATCTTATCTGGTGTCAACACTCCTGCTCATATAGTCCAGATGCGCCTGTTCTCTCTCTTTTTTTCTCTCTCACACACACACTCCTACTTTTAAAATGCATTTAATCAACCTTTATAAATAACTTATGTGCATCTTTACATAAGTTCAGAGTAGCTTTAAACATGCATGTACACATACATACATAAATACACACGCACTGCAGTTCATAATTGGGTTCAGTCGGTCTCATTCTCTTTTAAGTTGCATGTATTTAATCAAAATTCAGTAAATACTATGTTACATTGTAATATAGTGAGATTTTATTACGATTTTAAATTAATGTTACTATATTTTAAGATATAATTTATTCTTGTGATGGTAAAGCTGAATTTTTCGTCATCTTAACTGATTTGAATGGTTTAGAACTTATGCTGAATTATATGCTGATAATATGCTGATTTGGTGCTCATTTGTTTCTCATTACTCTCCTGCAAACAGTTGTATGCTTAGTTTTTTGTAAAATGTGATGCATTTTATTCAGGATTCTTTGATAAATAAGAAGTTTAAAAGAATAATTTATTTTAATGGGAAATCGTATACATTACGTTAGAGCTGCACAATCGTTTCAGCATTGATATCGCAATGAAATCAAGGATATGCAATGTTGAGTCTGGGTTATAATTTATGATATGCAATGTTTTTTGAGGCCTGTGACAATATGACGATTTGAAAAGCATTCAGGAATGAGAAATTGTAACTATAATAACAATTAAGTTTATTCATATTATTCTTAAAATGAAGAACATGCAGTATTATTCTCCTTCCTTCGGCTTAGTCCCTTTATTCATCAAGGGTCGCCACAGCGGTATGAACCGCCAACTTATCAGCATATGTTTTACACAGCGAATGCCCTTCCAGCTGCAACCCAGTACTGGGAAATGCAATATTAATTGTACATTTAATTATTCAATTACTGTATACCTGAATACTGTTAGACTCCTCTGAAAACAATAAAATGCAGTTAATTTTATTTTTATCTTCTACTTTATTGTATTTATCTATGTCTGTAGATTCTTATATTTTATATTTTCTTATATTTTATGCACAAATTGTATTCATATCACAATATACAGTGCTCAGCATATATAAGTACACCCCTCATTAATTTATATTTTAAATTTAGGAAGCTATACAATATTATATGTGTGCATATACATTAGATTAGTCAGTACTGAAGCTAAATCTGGAGCTTATCTAACAAAATAACTTACAATAACGGTCCAAAAACTAGCACACCTAAATTTATATGTTAGAGAAAAATATTAAATACAAATAAATACATAAAAGAGCAAAACATTTTTTAAATTTAGTAGAAATTTTGTAGGTTGTAATTTTCTTTGCAATATTTTGCTTGAATTTTATTGTATTATCTTTCAATTTCTAAATATGTTTGATGACTAAAATATTATTTTAATAAATATATATCTTTAATAAATCTGTTTTGTTTAAATGCACCAAAATACATTGCCTATATTCACTGAGAAATGGATAAAAATATTATTTTTCAAAATGGGGTGTACTCAATTATGCTGAGCACAGATTTTTCCAATGTCATGCAGGCCTACATTACACATTTTCACTGTCCCTTTTGATAAATTTAATGATTAATTTTGAGTCTTTGTGAAGAGGTATTAATTCCTCAATCTTTTTGAGAAGCAGTGTGTGCATACACAGCTTAAATAAGCTTAAACAATAATTATAATAATAGTAATAAAAACATATAAGTGTAAAATATGCAAAATAAAAGCTTTTTTTAATGATCATGCTGTAGTTTTTTCCCCATAATGTCAGCAGCCATATGCTCTTAGTCTCCCTGGACATATTCCAGTCATCCTCCCACAGAAGTATTAGTACTGCCAACCTCCCTCAACACCCAAACCACAGTTTTATAGATATGGTTAGAACAGACTTTCAGTCTCCGCTCACATCTGCATTTTTTGTCAGTAAAAATTCACATGCAATGTAGTCAGCAAAAGATGACAAAAGCTACCATAGAAATGCATTAAATCTGTGGTTTTCTTAGGAATCGTGGAGGAGTACAGGCCGCCGTTCTTTGACATGGTGCCCTCTGACCCCAGTTTCGAGGAGATGAAGAAAGTGGTGTGTGTGGACCAGCACAGGCCCAGTCTCCACAATCGACTACACTCTCATCCGGTGAGATACTCAAGCATACCAGAGATACAGACTCAACATGATTCAAACTCTGCACAAGGCTTTGCTTTGACAGCTGCAATCGGGAGCAATTTCTTAGAAAAGCATTAAATAAATGTACAACAAAATAACTTGTCAAACTATGATCTCACTGAGAATAATCTAGTGGGCTTTATTAGTTGTAGAGAGCATATTTATTGCATATGCAACAGAAAATGGATGGAAATATCCATTTGTCTTGCTTAATGCCATAATCTAGACAGAAGAAAACAGCTATTGCAGAAGCCTGGTAGGAGTAGTAGACTTCCAGGCTAGTTGCTAGATTTGTTGCTTGTTGCTTCTTGACAATAATTCTCCCTTTGAGTCCATATCTCTTGCTGAAACTATTTTGCCATATTAGACTCTTTTATGTCTGCCACATACACACTCTTCCTCCTACAGTGTATCTGTTATAAGCACTAAGCCAAAAAACTTACAGTTTTTTTTTTTGAAAGACAAATACAATCTGACAGATTTTTCAAAGCTAACAAGACAGATTGACACAAAAATACCATTGTTCTGTGTCAGATTTGGTATTGAAGCAGAAACGCAGTGAAATCTACAGGTCACTTATTTTGTGTCAGTTATTGGCCACAGCCGTATCACCCTGTAGCCCAAGACCGGTTACTCACTGAAGCTAAGCAGGGCTAAGCCTCGTCAGTACCTGGATGGGAAAACTAGGTTGCTGTTGGAAGGAGATATATCCATCTGCAGACCAGCAAAACCACACGTTTCAGGCACACACACAATCTAGGCAAACCATATATGGTTAATGATGGATCAGTGTTCTTATACATTTTTTCTTGTTTAATGACGACTAACTCCTTAGGAGCATTATCGCCACCTACTGAATTTAACAAATATGGGGATCGAGACCACCATAGACCGACACAAAGAAAACATAATAGACCATCTAATTGTAGGATTAAGTGTAATAAACTAATTCAGGATCTTAATGTTGTCATATTTAGTTAAAATCGTTTTGTAGTAAAATATAAAAAATAAACAATAATGTTTTACATTAAAATGAATAACTATAGATAATAATTAAAAATAAATACAGTTATAAACTGATAAACTACATTATCTTTTATTAAACTGTATCAACTGTTAGTAATATATATATATATATATATATATATGAGCAATTCCAGCGTTATGGATGTGACATTTGCAGTAAAAACTCAAAACATAAATTCACATAGAAAGTTTTTATTAAAATTACATTGGACCATCTGTTTATATTTTCCAAAACTACTAACCAGAGTTATAAGATTATAAAAATATCAATCTGTAAACATGTTTTGTACTTTAAAAAAGGAAAATAAACATGCGTTATGGATGTGACCAAAAAAGTCTGTGAGTTTGCAGTATATAACATACTTTGTAGAAATTCTGTGAAATAATCTGCACAACCCACCCAAAAATATGCTAAACAACAGGATAAAGAGTTGGCTCACTATAGAACAAACATGTTTAATTTTTTATATTTTTGCATTTATGAGGAAAAAGCTTTGTTAGGGATGTGACACCTCTGCCTTATATATATATGAGCAATTCCATGCAACAAAAACAAAACAAAAAAATTAAGTTTTCGCCAAAAAAGCTAAACCATTTCTGGGTTTTAGTGTAGGCTTGTATTTTACAGTGCTTTAAAAATACTCAAAAATGTCTCTGTCAATGTTTTTAAAAAATTATATTTGATTTACAAAAGTCACACAAGTGGCATTTTTACATCTGTCACATCCATAACGGAAAATCCTCACATCAATAACAAAGCTTTTTTTTCCTTATAAAAGTAAAAATGTAAAATTAAATAAAATTAGTCATGTTTGTTCTATAGAGAGCCAACTATTATTATTGTTCATTAGCATAGTTTCTTTTGGGCTGTGCAGTTTAATTCACAGAATTTCTACAAAGTATGTTGTAGTACTGTAAAACTCACAGACTTTTTTCATCACATCCATAATGCATGTTTATTTCCCTCATTTAAAATATAAAAAATGTTTACAGATTGATATTTTTTTGTTTCTACAACTCTGTGGTTAATTGTTTTGAAAAATATAAACAGATGTTTCAATATAATGTTGACATGTACTTCCTCTGTCAATTTATGTTTTGAGATTTTACTGCAAATGTCACATCCTTAACGCTGGATTAAATATATATAGCTAAATTGTCTGTAGTATATGTGTGTGAGCGAGAGTGAATGGATGTTTCCTAGTGATGGGTTGCAGCTAGAAGGGCATCCACTGCGTAAAAAATATGCTGGATAAGTTGGCAGTTCATTCCAGTGTGGCGACCCCAGATTATAAAGGGACTAAGCCAATAAGAAAATGAATGAATGAATGATAAATATGTTTTATAGCCCATACATATTAACTTGCTATTATTTCCCTCTTTATAATGAATCCATTATATAAATTTAACCTGTCCAATTTAGATATCTCTAAAAAATGTTTCAGCAAGGCCATCAATCAATTTCTGCTATACCAAAGTCCCTTTAAGGTGTATTTTATAGTCTTTAGCTATACTGACTCTAGCAGATAAATAATGACTGATCATCTATGATGACTGATCAGTCTATTATATTAAATAGCGATCGTAAACAATGTTCTTCATTCGCCCGTCACGATCGCCATATTTGTGAAATAGTATACATTATTGTTTGTTGTGTACAATATTTATTAACAATATATATAAAATATATTGATTACGATGTCCGATGTCCTTTCGGATGAGACGTTAAACCGATGTCCTGACTCTCTGTTGTCATTAAAAATCCCATGGCACTTCTCATAAAGAGTAGGGGTATAGCCCCGTTGTCCTGGCCAGATTTCCTCCATCGGCCCTTAACCATGGCCTCCCAATCATCCCCATCCACCGAATTGGCTCTATCACTGTCTCTCCACTCCACCTATAGCTGTTGCCCTGTGGCTGCTGTCGCATCAGCTAGGTGAATGCTGCACACTGGTGGTGGTGTGGAGAGACGCCCTCTCATGATTGTGAAGTGCTTTGGCGGTATGGCCATACACTATAAATCCACTATATAAATACACATAACATTACATTACATATTGTCACTATAACTGTAGGTACATCAATTTTATTCATATAAATATATACATACTGTATACTGTAGCTTGTTTTCAGGAAAATAAGTCATAATGTGTCAAAACTGCATTGTCGAGAGAACAAAAATGCATATAAGTTGCACTAGTGGTACGTTTACACAATAACATACTTCAAATGGAAAACTTTGCATTTTTGAAATGTTATACAATGATACTAACAATATCAGTGTCAATATTCCAATAGCCCTATTCACGATAATCTCTGTAAAACATTATTGCTGTAATGTTCATGACACCCCAGTAAATAATTATGTCAGTTTGTAAAGAAACTCTCTTCACCTTATTCTGCAATGCATAAGTAAGCTTTTTTGTGATTTTTTAGGAGTTTGACATTACAATTTTAGGACAATAGAAACTTGTAATTTATTTAACAATGGGGGAAATGACAAGGAATAACAAACAACAATAAAGAGTCACTCTACAACTACTCGCTCTACAAATAAAAGTGAGTAGACATAAAAATATTCATTAATTTTCCTTCGGTCCCATCAGGGGTTGCCACAGTAGAATGAACCGCCAACATATCAAGCATATGTTTTGCACAGCGGATGCGACTTCCAACTGCAACCCAATTCTGGGAAACATCCATACACACTCATCTATTCACACACATACACTACAGCCAATTTAGTTTATTCAATTCACCTATACCGCATGTCTTTGGACTGTGGGGGAAACCAGAGCACCCAGAGAAAACCCACGAAAACACGGGGAAAACATGCAAACTTCACACAGAAATGCCAACTGTCCCAGCGGGGACCTTGAACTTCTTTGGTGTGAGGCGACAGTGCTAACCACTGCGCCAGCATGTCGCCCAACATAAAATTAAATACAATATAATAAGAATTACCAGTTTGCCATATCAAGAAACATAACAAGTAGTTTTTTACGTTTCTTTAAAAATCAATGGAAGTGAAAGAGACCATGCAGAAGTCTCGAGACAATTAGGTTCCAATGGCTGCGTCTGCAGGAGGAAAGGAATACTTGAAGGAAAGGAATAAGGTCAATATATCTACACATGTACAGTGCTCAGCATATATAAGTACACCCCTCACAAATCCATCTTTTAAATTCTATATATTCACTGAGAAATTGATAAAAGTATTCATTTTCAAAATGGGGTGTATTCTATGCTGAGCACTGTATGCAAGCTATTTATTTTGTGTACAAACAATCCTGTAATCTGTTTTTTTTATTGAGATGTCAAATATCTGATGTCACCATTTTAAAAAAATCTAACACAGGGACAATAATGACACTGTTTTCAGCTAAAAAAAAAATCTTTTTATGGATTTGACTGTTCATTTACATGACTATAATGTTTTGAGTGCCTGAAAAGTAACTTTATAATATAAGAATGTTTCAGATAATTAAAAGAAAAAGACAGATGCTTTAAAAAAGACATCCATGACTAAATAAATGATCTCTTTCTGTATGTTTCTTTAAGATCCTGTCTGCGATTGCAAAGATTATGAAAGAGTGCTGGTTCCAAAGCCCTTCAGCCCGACTTACTGCTCTGCGTGTACGAAAGAGCCTCTCCAAACTGGACCAGGACCATGACTACGACATAGACAAGCTTAAACTGGACCTCTAGAATAGACATAAGACCACTGCATTTCAAAAGACACTCAATTGTATTAGAGCCACATGACATATTCACTCCTTTTGAACTCTTTTACTGTGCCTTTTAGCTTCTTGTCCTAAGGCTCCACTGAACATATTTTATCATGACATTCATTCACTGTGAGAAGTTGACTGTGCTGTTAACTTTCTTCTCAAATATATCCACACGACTGCTCTTCCAGGATCTGTACATTTCAACACAGTGATTCATTTGTTACTGGAAGTGATAAATCCACTAAATTCTTGTTGGTATGAGAGTAAGATGGGGTTTTTTTTAGACAGGATGTGGGTTATTGTGGACTTCCTAACTGTGGCATTTCCTGAAATTTCTTACTTCCTAAACATGACTGTTACGTAGAGAGTTTGGCACAAGCTTTTTTGCACTTATAGCTTGTTTTTGGTTCCAAGAAAGACTTTGAAATGAACCAGCTTTTTAGGAACAAGAACTGCATTACAGCTTGCACCAAGTAATCATTAAAGAGAACATATTAGTATAGTGCACTTTTATAAACAGTTTTTTTTATGCAAGAATAATGTTATAATCATATTGGCTGTACTATATATTTTTTGTTACAAAGTAATAAAAATGTTAAATATATTTGCTTTGTGAAATATTCTAATCAAAAATGTGTATAATTTTTTTTGCGCACAAAATGCCTTATTTTCACTCAGAGAAAAGTATTTAATTATTAATAAAGCTTAATAAAAAAGGATGTTGAATCAGACTTTCTCTGATGGAAACTGAGGCTCCATCAAATATTATTTAAACTTGGGGGAAAATAAAATTATTAATTAGTTGCAAAAAAATATAATGAATGAATAAATGTATAAATAATTATATAAATACTTATATAAATCCAAAAGTGAAAACAAACACACAAATGCATTTACATATACACTTACTGGCCACTTTATTAGGTACATCTTAACATCAGAACTGCCTTAATCCTTTGAGGTGTAGATTCAACAAGGCACTGGAAATATTCCCTTGAGATTTTGGTCCATGTTGACATGATAGCATCACACAGTTGCTGCAGATTTGTGGGCTGCACATCCATGATGCAAATCTCCTGTTCCACCACATCTCAAAGGTTTTCTATTGGATTGAGATCTGGTGAATATGGAGGCCATTTGAGTATAGTAAACTGATTGTCATGTTCAAGAAACCAGTCTGAGATGATTCACGCTTTATGACATGGTGCGTTATCCTGCTGGAAGTAGCCATCAGAAGATGGGTACTCTGTGATCATTAATATAGATAGACATGGTCAGCAACAATACTCAGGTAGGCTGTGGCGTTGACATGATGCTCAATTGGTACTAATGGGCTCAAAGTGTGCCAAGAAAATATCCCCCACAACATTACACCACCACCACCAGCCTGAACTGTTAATACAAGGCAGGATGGATCCATGCTTTCATGTTGTTGATGCCAAATTCTGACCCTACCATCCGAATGTCGCAGCAGAAATCGGGACTCATCAGACCAGGCAACGTTTTTTCAATCTTCTATTTTTCAATTTTGTAGCCTCAGATTCCTGTTCTTAGCTGACAGGGGTGGCACCTGGTGTGGTCTTCTGCTGCTGTAGCTCATCCCCCTCAATGTTGGACGTGTTGTGCATTCAGAGATGTATGTATATACACACACACACACATACATATATATATGGGCATGGATGGGCATCTGTTTATATATTATTTATTAATACACCACAAATATAAATAATATATAAACAGATGCCCATCCATTCATTTTATAATACTAATAATATAATATAATTGAAGTGTTACAGATAGATGGGTCATTGAACGTTTTACCATGTAGTGATAAAAGCTTTGTCCACTAGAGGGCATCATTAATTACTCTTTTGCCCCCTCTAAAGTGTCACATTGGGTTCTTATTGCCTCTTTCTCTATCAGTCTCATCTGAACAAACTGTGCCACAATCTGATCTGGTTAAAGAATATAGCGTCACTTCAGCTGTTCTAAAGGAGATACAAGGGGATCTATTTCCTTTAGCCTCAACCCATTTCTCATAAACCATAAACAATATGTGTCCTGTCTTACAAGGCAATGCAGTCTTGTAATTGTTCAAGTTGTTGTTCGACACAAGAGACGCGAATGGACCTGATGCCCCTCGGGAGCAACCAAGACACACCTCAGTGTTGTTGAACAACATTTCACAAATACAATACTGAATCCATCCTTCACGATCATGTTTCAGACAGACCTATATTTACCCGGTGCAAAAGGATATCTCACATATCTTATTCATAGAAATGAGACTGCCAAATGGGTGTCTTTCCAGTATAAATCCCTTCCTACGCACACCGCCACGCAGAGCAGGCCAAAAGAGCAGATGCTCCACTGATTGATGGATATTTTTAAGATGTTTATCTCGCTCTTTTTCTCCCTGAGCCAAAGTTTCTCTTTAGAGTGTCGTGTTTGTCTTGCTGTCAGACTGGATGGCGGAGTGAGAGGATGGGCATTGATTTCTGTCTGCCTGTTTATCTATATCTGCGCCCTCACTATATCCATCTGTGAGAGGGGGCTTTGCCAGAGATAATTCCCCAACTCTGCCTGTCCGGTCAGACAGAGAGAGGGTTATTTTTAACATTGCACAGCAGCAGTAAAGTATCAATGCCCTGCTCTGGTCAGCCAGACTCCTCTGAAATTGTGGCCTTCTATCAGCTGTGACATTTTTGCTCTCGTTCCACACGTCTTTGTTTGGAAAAAAATGTCTGGCTGAAATATGTTGATTGATAATTGACAGATATGACCCCGCTTAATAGACAATAGACAGTCAGGGACCAGATTGCTATGTAATCTAGTGAAGGAAAAGAGGTTAATGGCAACAATAGAGGATTAATGCAGGCCGCAATTCTTTGTATTTGACCTTTGCTTTTGAAAGAAATTTTAGCAGAATTAGATTAGGTCTTCGACATACTTCCTTATGTACCCATAATGCTTAATGCACTGAGTCTCCTCAGGTCATGTGGCTATTAAGAGGACAAATAGTGAGTGCATCAAATGCCTCTTTATTCCTGAAAATTAAAATCACAAGTTCGCCTCTGCTCTGCTACTTAGAGGAAGTAAACATCCTGAGGTCCTGACAGAAGCAAGAGCGCTCCTATAGGAATATTCTCATTCCCTTAAGATGCAAGTTCCTTTTTTATACTAGATGAAGTTAGGATCTTTTTTTTTAATTCAGTGATTTGTTATTTGAGAGTCTGAAGCTTAGCCCATGCTGTGGTGTTTGTGGGAGTCCTGAATGGTTTTTGTGCTACTCACAGGGGGTTCTGTAAGCTCCTTTAGATCACAAACATCACACAATGTGGGTCCAGATCACAAAGGTAACTTTGGCTCCAGAGGCACTTTATTTATGTTAACAACTGTGAGCACAGCCTGTGGGACCACTAGAAAGACATTACCAAAAATACAATCCATTTTTCACACACATAATTTAATAAAAAATATGATAAATCATTCATTTATGTGACAAAAACATTTCTTTTGATACAATTACGTAAGATCTTGCCATGATCTGAATGTAGTTTTGTCATTAAATTTTTTTTTCCTCATAAGCTTTAAAAATGATCTTAAATTGGCATTTTAACCATATATTTTCTAGTTTATACTACAATTTCATAAATTGTTTTAAACATTAAATGCATTTTGTTAAATTTAACCATATTTATGACAAATAAAATCATAATTAAATACTTTCTGCAACTCCATTATACAACAATAAAACAATGTTTAATATATTTTATTAGTTTAATTTCTCTCATTTTAACTATAACAATGTAAGGTTTATTTGTATAGCACTTTTCAAAAACAGTGGTAATGTCGTGCTTTACACTAAGACAAAATATAATCATAAAAAATATATAAAATATATAATAAAATGCTGAATAATACATTTGTTAATTAGAAGCTATAAATAGTTTGCCACAGTAATGGCTCCTGCATTTATATGTGTGTGCGTGTGTGTGCGTGTGTGTGCGTGTGTGTGCGTGTGTGTGCGTGTGTGTGCGTGTGTGTGTGTGTGTGTGTGTGTGTGTGTGTCATTAAAAAACTGTCATTAAAAGGGCTAGTGAAAAACAACCAGTGGTGGAAAGAGTTCTGAAAAATCATACTCAAGTAAAAGTACCATTACTTACCCAAAAATGTAGTGCAAGTAGAGAAAAAGTATCTGTTGTAAATATTACTTAAAGTACACGTAAAAAGTAGCCCTTTTAAAAGCACTCAAGAGTAGTGAGTATTACGCTGTGAAAGGTTAAAATATATACATGCAATTTGTGCATGTGTGTGAAAATGTAACATTCTGTAGTGCATTTAGCTATTGTTTATGACTGTTTGGTATTTCATTCATCATACAATAGGCATCCTTCATCTTCTCATAAGTGACAAGCAGTCTAAACAGTCTCTGAGTCATTGTATGCAAAGACTTTTGACATCTTCTTGGACTTTTTTGATGTATTCAAATAGTTTGCTGCATTTATAAAGCGTCCATGTCTTGAGGTTGTTCAGTATGATGCGATTTACTTTCTATGTGCGATTGGACAGGAATCCCAGGATTTTTCTACTCAGTCAATAACCATAGACAAGGAAAAATAAAGTAGAGACTGCAGATTGAAGGAAAGTAGTGGTGTACAAGTACCAATACAAACAGTATTATATTATTTACAT
>CAIGQZ010001345.1:13724001-13786760 GCA_903798205.1 Danio tinwini | reverse complement strand
ATTTGTATGTGCGTGCGTGTGTGCGTGTGTGTGCGTGTGTGTGTGTGTGTGTGTGTGTGTGTGTGTGTGTGTGTGTGTGTGTGTGTGTGTGTGTGTGTGTGTGTGTGTGTGTCATTAAAAAACTGTCATTAAAAGGGCTAGGGAAAAACAACCAGTGGTGGAAAGAGTTCTGAAAAATCATACTCAAGTAAAAGTACCATTACTTACCCAAAAATGTAGTGTAGAGAAGTAGAGAAAAAGTATATAATAATATAAATTTCATAATTATACTTCTGTTACTTCTGTGTATATATGTGTATGTCGTGTATGATGTGTATGTTATGTGTATGACTTCACTGTAGACTGCAAAGTAAGAATTTCATTGTACAGGGAAACATGTTTCCTCACTGTGCACATGACAATAAAAAAATTGAATTAAATACAGCACTAAAAATATACTCAAGGGAAAGTAAAAGTACGCATTTTTTAAACTACTTAATAAATTACAATTTCTGAAAAAAAACTACTGTTACAGTAATTTCAGTATTTGTAATTTGTTACTTTACACCACGGCACTGAAAACAACTTTTTGTAATCGTATCGCAGTCTGATTCACCAGAAATACGTCAATGTAAAATGTTAGTGAATCAGTATGTGAACTATTCATGTGACAAAAATGTTTGGGAGAAGCTAGTTTTTTGTTTGTTTGTTTCTCCATTTTTCAATCTTTATCTCACATCAATCATTTGTTAAACTGAACCTAATATATGTTTTTATTATATTATGGCTTATAGCAAATATAAGAAACATTACTTTTGTATTTGGCAGCATTGACCAATATGACATCAAAGTCCAGGAAACAAACTGTTTTTATGAGAAAAATAATTTCCTTCATACAACCCTACTTTTTTCCAGTGCTAAAGAATCACTTTTGATTGCCTTAACTCGTCAACTAAAGCCACAAGCCAAATGTCAGACATAAAATATGACACTGCATAAATAAACAACACGCCAGACGAGACCTCAACTACAGACAGGACCATCAGGCCAATTCACAAATGAGTCCTTGTAAAGAGACATTTCACCACAACAAAGGAGCCCAAGCGTGGAGCCCTCCCCTTTAAAGCTGGGCACACCCCTTTAACCCACTATTGTCTAGCCGAGCCTGGCAGGCGGTGTATGGTTGGTCGGTTTGTGGTTGTGTTGGAAGTCTCGCTCGCTTGTCAATATCACACACAACGAATGCATTAATGCAAAGAGATGGGAATGTTGCAGTCATGCCTCCACGACGAACTGCTGTAGCCTTGCTTGTCCTGTGTGGATTACTAGCGGTCGGCGATGGTGAGTCGGGTGCTTGTGATCGTGTGTGTCTGTGTGTATTTATTTATTTGCTAGGCTGATGGTGTGCGGAGAGAGAGCGTGGCCAGGCTGTGCTGTGCTGGACGGGGCAGGCAGCCTGGCGCTCATCATGGCGCTGTGTCTGGGGTTTGTAAACCACTCATCTGTATCCTAAATTATTCCGTATACATGTAGTATTGGCTTTGGATTTTCTAGTGAGCTTGATCCCTTACTGATTATTTTTATTTGTATAGATAGTTTCGAGGTTGCATCTTTTTAGGATTTAACCGCGCAATAGTGTTTGCTGCCCCCTTGGAAAATAAAGCCAAATAGATTTACGTTTAAATTATTAATATATACACTTCCCCCCTGTTTACAGACGAGCCTGCTGTCCTTGCTAGTGAAATGTATGGATTTAAGCTTGCCTTACGTTTTCAACTACTATTACATCTCGGACGAAACTACATCCATAAGTCCTGACGTGAGGTATAGCACGTATGGCCAAACCTCTAATACTTCCAGGACCTCACGAAACGTCAAATGTTGCAAAACTTTAATTTAATAGCTTGAAACGCCAACCTTACCTGGTAATTTACACGTTTTGACGACTGTTTCATTCCGTTCCGAAACGAATCATGCGTATTTGACTCGAAGCTTTTCAGTTAATCGGTTGAATCGGGTCGTTTCGTTTTGTGATTCACCTGAATTACGCAAAATAATAGCATTACGTTCGTGAAGCACTGTAACAATTAACTATTGGATTGATTTTAGTTTTCCCCTTAAAATTTCTTAATTGTTTTTTTTTACATCAAAGCATTTTCTTATAACAAATAACTACGTCTAATAACAAATTATTACATCTTGCACAACATTTATTTTAGATATTGACTTCATTGCACTTCAGATTCACAAGCATTCGAATGGATTCATTTTTGGATTCGGTTCAGCCAAAATCACTTTAAAAAAGATGATGATTTACTGAAAGGAAATCATAACACACAGGCCAACATAAACTCTTTTTATTTCAGGTACACATCGGTACATTTAATACATAGCCTATCTTTACATTTCAGATCAATATGTGTTGTCAGAATGCGGAATTTTGAAAAAGGATTCATGGATTTTAAACATTAACAATGATTAATTCAAAATTAATTATCGTTTTATTTTAATTTGTAGCGATGTTTAAAAACATCTGTATATCATGTGCTGGACTCCATACTTAACCATAAAAACTGTAAAAAAAACTAAATTATAAAAGGACTTTTGTAAATAGCCTGCATCATTAGTTTATGCTTTTCCCTCATTTTATTACTGTGATTAGGATGTCTGATGTTTTTGTGATTGTCAAACTTTTTGGTTCAGAAAATGTTCAAAAGAATTAATACGTCGATCATCCCATTGCTAGTTGTGACATGTAGCTTGTCATGAATTCCAGTGATTCATTTAAAAATGACTGGCCTTGTTTGTAGTTATGTTAGATTATATCGTAAATGTTGTTGTCAGTACATCATTTGCTGTGGTGTACCCTGTTTACAAAACAGTCCGGCGGTGTTTCTTAACATTAATCAGCATTGTGTATTTCATCTGATGGAAAAAACAGTCCTCGTTGACCCTGTTGCCAAGCCATAAGGCCTAAAATTATGTCATTATTTTTATTGCTTCATTTATTTTACAGATCTTACTGGTTCTTGTGTATTCTAAACCTGGCAAGTGCATTTGTGTTGTAGACTACGATGGGAAGCTGGTCATTGAGCAAGTTCAGACTCAAGTCAGATTTGGAGTCTGGTCCTTTGTAATGGAAATGTGGGCAATGAGCCCTATTCAGTGGCCTGTCAAGGGAGTCTGCCTTTCTTTTGTATAGCCAAACGGATGGTGGTTACATCCACAGCACAAATAAACATGTCTGTGGTTGCATGGCACAGCATGATAACTGTTTGTGCTTGAAAACACTGGTGTGATTTTTCTGGAAGGACAAAACTGTGTGAATCAGAGTGATGTTGCTCAGACGATATTGAGAAGAAATTCAGTATGAAAAAACAGAGCCACCTTCTTGTAGTGTGATGATAACTCAAGTCTGAGAAGGAAGGCTGTGTAATGAAATGTAACACAGCAGGGGCCATGATTTGAAGAAGTTCAGCAATCTGTGATCTCTAATTGGTGACTCATCTCTCTCTCTCTTTTTTCCGAGAAGCACAGCATCCACTGTTCACAAATTGTTGTGTTGCACAAAATGCTGCCAAATGCTCTAATAGAACTTGATGGGAAATGCTAAACAGACAGATCCCACCTGTAGTACGTCTGACTGGGTCAGCTCAATGTCAGAGTCTACAGAGAGTGGATTGTAGCGCAAGAGGCGCCTTCAGGCTGCCAGTGATGGGTTTGCACAGCTGCCGGTAGTTGGACACAGACTAGTGGAAATGAAACAGATTGGCGTCTTCAGCCATGTTATGGTAATTATTTGACTGAGCTGAGGTGCTGCTTCTGCTGAACCCAATTGAGTGTTTCCAGGCTCTTGGCTCATAGTAGACTACTTGGTTGCTCAGTAAGCATTCTGTTTTTGTTTGTTTTTGATAAACTACCTTCTTGTGAGTCTTCTAGATGTCCATGTGACGCTTCTCTCAGGCCTGTGTGAGAAAACAACAGCAATGTGATATGGGCAGTGTGTGCTAGGCAGACAGCCGTGAGGCAGGGTGCGTCACTTTCATTCTCTCTCACACTATTCTTTTCGTTTTGCAGTCCAAACCAAAGTATTATTAATCGTGCTCTCTGCTCTTCCGCATTTACGTTTGGTGAAAAACACTCCTGGAATGACACAATGACCCATTCAAATGTACATTTTTACGAGTGACTCAGTTGCTTACAAGAAATGACCATTAATGCGTTCCACTCCTCATAACATCAGCGCCAGGTCAGAACGGAGTGAGATTATTCTCTACTTTTGCAATTCTTGCATTTGATTGATGCATATAAAGATGTGTGTTGTGAAGTCAGGAAGGAGCAGACGTTTAAAGCTTGTATGGCAGGAGGGCTCCAGGTGCTGTTATGGAAATGAAAGGGAGCACATTAAGCCATATTTTGCATGTGTGTGCTTGCATATAAGATCAGAGCACGAAAAGATATGTGGGTTCATGGGGAGTGTGTGTGCGTGCGAGCGTGTGTCTGGGGAGGCCGGCTGCTGGGGTTGAGTCCACGGTCACAGCCGAGTGAAGCTGGTCTCCGCTTCATTAATGACCTTGCTAATGACCCGAATGGCCGACGGGCAGTGCTGGTTACATAGTGACAGACCTTTGTGTGACCTAGATTATAGTGTTTGTTTTAAAATAGCACAACTAAATTGATTTTTTTTCCACTCTGTACTCAAACTATTGTCTTTAATTTACTTCAAAATAAAGGTCATTTGTATTACAATAAACCTGTGATTATTAAAATTATTTGTGTACACAGTAGTAGAAAAGTAGACCATGTTCAAGACTCCAACTTCCAAAAAGGCCAAAAAATATGATGACAGCTCCATGTGAGTTGTACACTATTTCACGAGGGGTACAATAATTTATGCTAAAATCAAATCATTTTCTTAAATATTGTATCTAAATGTGAAGTGACTTTTTAAAAAAAAAATTTTTAAATCAGGACAAGCAAAATGATCATAATTTCATGTATATATCATTCTCGGACAAACATATGGCTCATCAGAGACTTGGACAAGTCATGTTGGCTGCTATTATCATAATGTTAAGTGCTTTCTTGATCACTATGAGCTAATGATGTACACTACCTGACAAGTCTTGTCGTCGATCCCAAATGTAAGAGCAACAAATAATAACTTGACTTCTAGTTGATCATTTGGAAAAGTGGCAAAAGGTCGTGTTTTTTTTTTTGTTTTTTCTTTCTTTGATGAATCATCTGTTGAACTGCTAATCATCACAAATACTGCAGAAGACCTATTGGAACCCACATAGACCCTAGATTCTCACAGAAATCAGTCAAGTTTGGTAAAGGAAAAATCATGGTTTGGTCATGGCAATATCAACAGCCTGAGGTATCAGGACATTAATACTGCCCATTACATTACAAAGTTACAAATCACAGGAGAGAGTAAATTCTTCAGCAGGATAGCGTTCCTTCTCATTCTTCAGCCTCCACATCAGAGTTCCTGAACGCAAAGAAGGTCAAGGTGCACCAGGATTGGCCAGCCCAGTTAACAGACAATGAACATTATTGAGCATGTCTGGGGTAAGATGGAGTAGGCATGGATGATAAATCCAAATAATCTTGATGAACTCTGGGAGTCCTGCAAGAACACTGCCATTCCAAATGACTTTATTAATAAGTTATTTGAGTCATTGCAGAGATGTATGGATGCGGCTCATGGGAGTCATACACAGTATTAATTCTTTTTCCACTGCTCCATGACTTTATATTCTATACTGTACATTATTTCTGTTAAGTGACAAGACTTGTCTCAGCAAAGTCAGACCTTACTGTCCTAATTTAATAATTAAAAATCAATGCATGATCTTATTTTATTTTGGTAAAATAAGCGTAATCTAGAGGCCTTTGCCTTTCATAAAAGCCACTTCTGATACCAAATGATCAACTAGAAGTCAAATTAATATTTGTTGTTCTCAACTTGGATAGGCAACAAGACTTTTGTCAGGTAGTGTATAGTGTACAAACTTTCCAGTTTATTTATTAAGATATTTGGAGTTAACTTTTAAAAATGTTGTATCTTCAGCAAGGATTCTTTAGATTAATTAAATATTTATAAGTCTGAACTGATGTAATTACAGAAGATTTCAAATAAAATCTTTTTTTATAAACCTTTTAATATAATATAATTTTAAGTTGCACAACTGCTCTTATACCATTGGTTGAATTGCTCTCAAAATCAGCACCAAACCAGCATATATCAGTAATTTCAGAAGAATCTGGAGTAATTGCTGCTGTAAATGTACCAACTATAAACACTGGAACAATTTGTCTATTTACTACTGCATTTATTCTATTTATCAGACAGAACTGCATTATTTTGATGGCATGAAATGTTCTGAGGCTGCTGCACTTAAAAAAACAAACTGAATGTTTTCAGGGAGGAAAGAGAAATTTGTGCCTGTGGACCAGATGAGTAATTTGACCATAAGGGTTCTGAAGAAGCTCCCCTTTCTTTTGCTGCATTGATTTTGTGAGTGTAGTTTGATGTGTGTTTTAGAGTGCATGTCCTCGTCTCTATGTGTGTGTGCGTGTGCGCGTGCTCTCTGTCTGGTGGCGTCGGCATGTCTTAATCAGCTCCCTGTCTGGGTGCTCAATGGATCTCATTTCAGCTCTATGCATCTTGGGTAACTGCACTCTCTCAGTCTGCCCGCTCTCAGTAGCCCCTGGCATCCTGCTGGAAGAGGAGGATGATGGGCTTTCATTATCCAGAGGAGGTGAAGCAAGAGATAATGCCTTCAACGAGAGACAAGCACCGCTCGGGTCGTCCATTTGTAATAGATATGAGAGGACCGCTTGTGTCGCAGGGGGCAATATTTGCCTCTGAGTGTTTAAACCACAAACCCTGTGAGCTCTTAATTCTCACTTTGACCCCAACATGGAAAGCTGGTGCTCATGCGAAGGAGAGGTTGTGAAATGTGTCCAGGCTTTAGTCACAGTACCAGTAATGTGAAGTTGTTTGCGGCTTCAGTGTTGACTAAAGGCTTCCCCTGAGCCCGACTATGATCAGCCAAGCGCACTCTTAATGGCAGCGATTTCATTCACGTCTTCCCGCAATGGTTTTCATTTCCTGTCTGAACAAGAATGGAATGATAGGAACTTCACACTGGCATTAAGATTTTGGTTTTGTCCTTTACTGAATTCCCCTCTTTTTCTGTTGGGTTAAGCCAAGTCTAGACTGGGGTTTTAAGGTCTGTCTCTCTGCTAGTCTCTCTGCCGAAATCCCATCGCAGCTGGGGGTTCTGTAAGTCTCCCTATGTTACCTCTCTGTGTTCTGTCCTGGCGTATCTGTTTTCCCCGGCAGCTCTTAAAAGCATGTTGGGGGAGTCCCCTACCCCCCAGCCACTCTAACAGTAAAACTGCACCATCCTCCACCGCACAGCCCACTCCCATCCTTTGTCCAGACACAGCCTGGCCAATCCCTCCTCATGTCCCCTTAATCTCCACACAAAGAGCCAGTGTAAGGCCACCAATTATGCACATACAAGACCTCGCTTGGCCTGAACTGCTCACGTTACTCTCGCCGTAGGTTTTGGAGCCACGCTCACAGTTTTGTCGACATGCCTTGCATAGACTTTGATTGGTCTTTTTGAAGTCTCTCCGACTGTATTGCAGGAATGTGAGTGGAAAGAGTGTCGGGTTTCTGTAGCCCAAGTGATTTAGTGTTTGATAATGCTGTTGTGGAAGGTTTGGTTTAGCAGGTTAGCAAATTCTTGCAATTGTGAGACGTGAAAGCACAATTTAAAAAATACAGTAAAATAAAAAGATTGTATTTCTCATTACATCTCACAATGTTTGATGTAGAAACATAACTGACTGATAGATTTTAAAAGTAATGGAAATTGATTTAGTTAATTGATTTTTTTAAGGGACTGTTTTAAGCAGAATCTGTACGAAAATTACTAAAAACATCAGCCTGGTCTGTCTCTTCGGTCATCAAACCAGAGATTATTCTGCATTCCTAAGCTGAGGCTGAAATGCAGGGGTGTCTGTGTTTTCGCAGTAGCTGGTCCTAAATTATGGAATGCTCTGCCCCTCTGTATTAGATGTATATCACTATTACCTTTTTGATTTGGCATTTTATCAGTGAGAATTGTTTGTGTTACCTATAATTTTAGATCTTTCTCTTTGTGATTTGTTTTGTGCAGCACATTGGTCAACTTTTGGTTGTGTTTAATAGTGCTACATAAATAAAATTGACATTGACAAAATTAATTGATTTAAAATGTATCCCCATACGTTCAAGAAAATGACTTAAATTGTTGTATTATGCATGCCAGGCAGATGGCAATGCTACTTGTAAAGACTACGTAAAAGTCCTGTAGTTTGTCAGTTTTGGTTGTCAAGTACTCCCTCAAGCCTATAGACTAAATGTCTTTCATAGTTTGCACCATATTATATAAAAAAAAACATTAATTTTGTTTGAAACAGGCCTTCACTTTGTATTTTCAGGCCCCCTTAAAGGCTGATTTATACTTCTGCGTCAAGCTCATGCTTATGGTCTGGTGCAGCCTCCGTGAGGTCGCATAGCTTTTGCTGTGAGGTCGCATAGCTTTTGCTGTGGAAGATGTACCTCTCAAAAAATTTAACTATACGTCACAACAATTGCTCTGTAATTCGTCAGCTTGGTAGCTGCGACGAGTGTGGGTGGTGCTGAGAGCCCCGAGCCCGATGGAGCGAGTGTTTACAAGTGTCGAGTCCTGTGAAGGAGCTCTAAATGGAAACTTTTGTTTTGTGTTTAACTTATGATTAATGTTGTTGCACGTCCGCCAGTTCCCGCCTGTGAATGAGCTAGTTTTAGCTACTTGTACATTAAGGTAGCGTTCAGAAAAAAACAAAACACACGCAAAAAAACTTGACACGGAGGAACGTAAAAACCTACTGCCAGCTAGTGTTTCTGAAATGTTATTGCAGAGCAACACAAACAGCACACAGAAGTATTAATGCACAGCTATGTGCAAGGCATGCACTGTGTCATGATATTTTTGTTGTGTAAATGAATAGCCAAAACTTTTTAATTCATTTATTTATATTTTGAAAGAATCTTTGTTGAAAATAGACTGCTCAAAGAATTTGAGAGGTTCCTCACACAAGTTATTGGCAAGCTGATATGTGTATTATGACAAAATGGAGAGGAAATATCATACTGAAAGGTCTTATGGTTGACCCAAAGCGAGACATAGTGATGTAGTTACTTAGTGATAGGACTGGCTTACTGTCATTTAAAGCCAATCAAGTGTGTTTGAAGGGCACTTAAAAACTGAAGGGTGCAATTTCCGTCACCATGCAGAATTTTATTATCTTCCATTAGTGGATGAAACGCATAGCCCCATCCCCAAACCACACTATTAGTTGAGTAGGTTTGCTTTGACCATTTGTTTGGGTTGCTCAGAAAAGTTTCGACAGTTTCTTTACACTTTTTGTAAGTAAGCCAACAAATAGTTACTTATAGGTTACTTAGTTGTTTCTGTTTATTAGATTAAGTTGCTTACCACTAATATTACTTTGGCTAGGCTAGTCCCTCATTTTCTTTGTATAATAAAAATTAAAAGTGCTTACATCAAGTATTGTTTATTTACAAGTATTAGTGGAGCTTTAAAGATGCTCTCCTCATTTTTACTGTCAATTCAGTATAACTTTATACAAAAATGTCTGGCGATTTGTTGTCAAACTAAAAACACGTTAACATTTTCTACATCAATTTACAAATACACTTTCATTGTAATTTACTGCTACCCAGATTTGTACTTTTGTAAACGATGTGACGGACAAGAAATATAAATGTCCTAATCCACAATGTTTAGCATAGCCTTTATTAAACCCAGTTTTCTTCCCCTAAGCATTTTAACAAAAATTACACACTTCAGCTGTAAGTATAGTTATCTTGATTGTGATTAATGGGATCTCTATGATGCGCTTTCTCAGACTACTTTGGAAAGAGACTACAAGGCAATTACGGTCATTCTATTTGCTGCCCGGTGATTTAATGATATCGCGTGTGCTCCATTAGAGGGTTATTATGGCACCGGGTTGTTTTTCCTCTCGCTATCAGGGCCTGGTTACCTCCATGTAATCTGCAGGAAATTCCTTGTGCATGTGAACTTCAGTTGACTTGGATCCGCTCCACTAACGGTTACTGGCAGTGTGCTTCGATGTCTGTTAGATCACAGCCTTTTTAAGATTTATAAAGAGTACACAAACAGCCTCTCGCACTCCCTTCTCCTTCTATATGACATTTGACACACACCCCCACACACATACACACGGCGAAAAAGCGAAGTTGACACTTGTTCAGCAAGGGTGTGGTTCAGCCAATAGCATGTCGTGAGTTGTGCAATAAACCTGTGTGCGAACAACTGTGGGAGGAAGTGTAGTGAGTCAGATCAATTAAGTGTGTGTGGAGTGAGATGAGTGACAGTAAGAGTACAAGGTAAAAACAGAGGACCGAACATGTGGGAAAGCGTTGAAATGAAAGGATTAGAATAGAACTTTCTTGACAGGGGCGCTCAGAAAAGACTGCATTAAAGAGCTTTTTGTCACTTGGTGGACCCTGTTGTGATCAGCCGTCGAGCCGTCTGAACTCCTTGTTATTTTCAAACCACTGCAATTTGTCTTAAGTGGCCTGCTATTGTACGCGACTCGGATAAAATCGAGGGTGCCGGTGAAGTGTGAACACCACCCCTCGAGTCATGACCTCTCTGCAGTCTGTGTACCAGCCGTGTACCATCATATCCTGTCTGAGTTTGCCTGATCTGCTGAAGCAACACAAAAATACACAATGGTGATAGTAGTTTGAAAATAGTTATAATAGGAAAGATGATCGTTGACCACAACTTTTGAACTGCCCTGAAGAGTGATATTTATACCTTCTGACTTTTAAGATCATGCTGTAGGCAAAATGAAAACCCAATGGATGTTGTTCTTATTACATACTGAATTTTAGATGTAACTATGATTACATTTCTAGATTACATTAGTATATGTTTTTTTTTTTCATTTTATATATGTGTTTAAATGGTACATTTTTAAATATAATGCTCCAAAAGCATGATTTAATGGCTTTAGATGGTCAGGTTTATCTTACAAAATAAATCAAATCAAATCAAGAGCACAAGTCTTTAAAAAAACATTTTATTTTGAGAACAGTTACATTTTTAGGGGGGAAAGTCCATACTTTTTGCAATAGAAAGATTAACTTACTACCAAGTTAAATTATAATACTATTTATCATCTCTGCACCATGGTACCATCAGTATATTTTTTTAAGTGATCTGACAAACATATACTTGTTGAATACCCTATTTTTAATGTTCTCAGACTAATTTTTTTATCTGGAAAGACTTTAAATAATATATTTTTAAATGTGAATCCTAAAATTTCTATCAAAAGTAAACCTCAAACTGTTTTTTTTTCTTTTTTATTATTATTATTATTATTATTTATATATTTTACCTTGTGTATTATTTATCGCTGTTGATGACTTTTAATTGTTAGAACATTTTTATAATTATAGAAAAGTGGTATTTATAAAATGTGGTAAACATGATCTGTTTTTTTTTTGTTTTGTTTTTTGCCATGACATAGCCAGAAAAGCTGAAATTGCAATAAACTCAAAATTCTTTCTCCCTTATGTGATCTGACTAGATAACTATAATCCAAGCAAATAACCTGTTCCGAAGTAGCTACAATTTCTTGTGCCCAAATACTTTTTCATAATCCAATTGATTGCTGAAAAGCCTTCTGGTAAACACCAGTCGATTGAGTGAAATCTGAAAATAATCCAGTATACCAGACAAAAAAATGCATGTTTAAATATGCTTTTTCTATTTTAATTTCTGTTAAAGGAGTTCTGAAACTGGTTAGTGTATGAGATAAAAAATTAACTAACATAAGCAGTTTTTTTAAAAGCTTTTTAAAATAGGGCTTGCTCCAGTGACATTGCAATGATCTAATGCATATCTGAATGAATATGTCAGTTGCATTGCAAAGTTTAGGGTTTATGTAAACACCTTTCAGAATCTGATTTCATGCATGCGTACTGATTCCTACTTCTTGATATACCAATAAATTAAAGTGTGTTTTTTTTGTCATTGGCAAGCCTGCGTTGCTGGCTTGTTACCTAAACTGTTAATTACAACAGTTTGATCCATTATTGCAAAAATGAACTAGGCAGTTGCAACAGGCAGAAATAAACACTGCTGATGCAACAAAAGTTTAGGATGGCAACTTAAAATATTATTAAATAAGACCAAATCAATAATGTAACCTATATGTTACATATAATAATATATTTTAAAGTTGCCATATTAAACTTTTGCTGCATCAGCAGTGTTTATTTCCACCTTATAAATATATTTTGAGCACAATCTGCTCAAAAGCCATTTTAAAAGCTTTTGCTGGGGAACTGACGGTTTTACCCTATAATAACTGGTCTGTCATATGAAGAAGACCCAGAGTTCAAGATTCAATCAAAGAAAGTTTACTGAAGATAGTTTGCAGTTTCATCAGTAGAACCCAGCTTCAACACTTGCACATAGTTCATAGTAAAGTACATTTATATGTGAATATTTAAATGTAGATTTGAATTGAAAGTTATAACTAATATTAATTGACAATTCAAAACTATTTGAATGTATAATATTCTAATATAATTATAATGCATATAATGCAGATGCATTAATAGCAACAAAAGACCGAGTTGTCTCAGAAAAGCTTTAATTTGGAGCCAAAAAAGAGCCCTAGCTGACTGGTAGTGGCTTAATTGCATCAGATATATGTCACTTTAATCACAACTGATTAGTCCATTTTGGGTTACTCTAACCCAGAATAAAACCTGCTACAAAGCAGGTTAGCCATGGAGTGCAAGTTACCATGATGATGAAACCTACCCTCTTGATCCTAAAAACTGTGTAAGTGCAAAAGCCTAAATCCAGCTTTATGCAACAGCTAACACGCCTATGGGTTTTGAACCAAGTTAGTTAGAATTGTTGTTGATGCTATGCTTGTGATGCAAGTATACAGTATATAGTACTGCATGTTAGCTTGCTTAGCTTTTGCTCAAGTGCATGATCTATTTAGGTCCATATGTCATAGAAAAAGAAACTATGCCAACCACAGAGAGCTGTTGTCCTCCAACCTCAAGTGTGCAAATGAAATGTTCATTGGAACTATGAACGATGACGTTAATATCAGCAATTGCCACCGTAGTTGGCTAATGATGCTTTTAAAAAAGGCACCCCGGGTTGGTAAACAAAAATCTAAATTCCCCATGTTATATATTATGTGAAAAGTTTTCATGAATACTGCAAGTAATCAAACAATACAAAGGGCTAGTGTGAGCTCATTACCACCCAGACCATCCTCTAGCAGCACACTAGAAAAGATTAAATTGAGTTTTTAATGGGTTGCTAATAATAAGGCTTTAATAAATCATTGTTTACTTCCTTTGAGGTACCACAGTAGCTCCTAAATGTCGCATCTTATCATCTTGTTTATTGTTTATTTCAAACTGAATTCTGTGACTGTGTAAAAAAAGCAAAGCTGTCTGTGAAAGTATTCTGCTGATAAAAAGGTGCTGCAGTGGGGGTCCGAATCAGGCTAGCTTCTGCTGTACACAGTGTGTTTGGGTTCATCTGCAGTGGCGGATTCAGTTTCATGTTATGCAGTTTGGGAGCAAACTGAACTCTGCATGCAGACCAGACTTGCCTTTACCCAGTCATTTCCTGCCTTCAAATTGGTTTTGCTTGCCCTCTGCTGGACATTTTGACTTACTAGTGCAGCTCATTTAAAGCATCCACTAAAGGAAATCAATACATCCTTGTTTATAATCAGATTTTATGATGAAGACACATATTTTTTTTTTGTCCTATTTAAATTTGTGATCTCTGTGTCCCTCTCTAGCTCTCAGGTGTAACTGCACTGCTTGTGAGAGCACAGGTTATGTGTGCGAGACAGATGGGGCCTGCATGGCCTCCACATCCTACATCAATGGGCAGGAAGAGCAGCAAGTACGGATCTGCATCCCTCGGGTCAGCCTGGTTCCTCCTGGACAGCCCATCTACTGCTTGAGCGCTAAAGGCCTGCTCAACACGCACTGCTGTTACACAGACTTTTGCAACAGCATCAACCTCCAGATTCCCAATGGTAGCAGTACAGGCCAAACACAATACCTTTCAAATGTTTGGGGTCAGTAAGGCTTTTTTAATGCCTTTTTTTTTTTTTTTTATTCAGGAAGGATCAATGAAATTATGTGACATTATTATACTACAGAAGGTTTAAATTTCTATTCATTAAAGAATTATGAAACAAAAATTGTGTGTATTTTTTATGTTTAAAATATAAAGGCAGTTTTCTTCATTAATAGTAATGTATGTTTATGGAGTAACAAAAAATTGAATAAAAAAACAGCTTTGCTATTGAGTAAATTCAATTTTTATACAAATTTACAATTTAATTTTTACTGTAATAATATTTTACAGCACAACTGATTTGTTTTTTTAATAAATGCAGCCTTGATGCATGTACACATTGCTTTAAAAATGTCTTGCAACCTCAAACCTTTGAATACAATAGTAATATTAGTACCAAAATGTAATTTTAATGCAATACTTGCTATGTTAATCTGGTGGCATTGTCAAAATTATCAAATGTGGCATGTGACATTTACTTCTGCTTTCTTTTAACACTCACTTTTTATATTCATCTTGAGGAAAAGCTCATAATTTAATTTCACTGTTAAGCAAATTGAATGATGAAAATATACTATTCTTTATAACACAGGAGTCAAAGCCGGTTCCTGGAAGGCTGGAGCTCTGCACAGTTTAGTTCAGACTGTAATTAAACACACCTGATTAAACGAATTGAGTCATTTAGGCTTGTTTGAAACTTGCAGGTAAAGCTGCGGGCACACTGGACTTTTCTCCCCATAGACTTCCATTCATACGCATGCGAATGCGACACGTTTCGCAGTTCGCTGCATTGCAAAGTTCAAGCTTGGTGAACTCTGACCTGTGAAATCGCATCACTTGACTGCGTGAGACCAACTGAGGATCAAAGCATGATCTCTCTGGACAGAAATTTTAAATATGGATCAATCGCTCGCTTTTCTGAAGTCTAATCATCTTGTTTAATCTTTACGCAGCACCGTATGACAGAATTTTGCAAGCTTGAGCTCTAGTGTGACCGCAGCTTTAGTGTGTTAAAGCAGGGTTGGATCTAAACTGTGCTGGGCTGCGGCCCTCCAGGAACTGGCTTTGACAGCTGTGTATTCTAACTTTTATTTTGTATAAATTCAACAGAATACTTTTGTTTTTAGTGTTAAAATATAGTAGCCCAGAGAACTTGACCATTTGTCTCTTTTTCAGCCGTAAAAATGAAAATATTTTTTTTACCTGCCTCTTTCAGGGATTGCTGATGGTAAAGGAGGTAGTTGGGGTCCGGTAGAGCTGGTGGCAGTGATAGCAGGCCCGGTCTTCCTCTTTTGCTTGCTGCTTATAGTGGGAGTGCTCCTTTTCCAGCACCACCAACGAAACTATAACCACCGGCAGCGACTGGATGTTGAGGATCCATCCTGTGATCACCTGTACTTGGCCAAAGACAAGACCTTACAGGATCTCATCTTTGATCTGTCCACCTCTGGTTCAGGATCTGGTAAGTTGCATCCTTATCCTTCTCCTGCATGTCTGAAAAGTGTTTTGCCTGTGTGCTGATTTTTTTCTCTGTCTCTCTGCAGGGCTGCCCTTGTTCGTTCAGAGGACTGTGGCCAGGACAA
Organism: Danio tinwini; assembly: GCA_903798205.1. NCBI lineage: Eukaryota > Metazoa > Chordata > Actinopteri > Cypriniformes > Danionidae > Danio > Danio tinwini. The sequence goes on along the minus strand of CAIGQZ010001345.1, from coordinate 13,770,961 downwards.
TCGTACTGCAGGAGATCATAGGAAAAGGTCGCTTTGGGGAAGTGTGGAGGGGGAGATGGAGAGGAGGTGATGTGGCTGTGAAGATCTTCTCATCCAGAGAGGAACGTTCCTGGTTCCGTGAAGCGGAGATTTACCAGACCATCATGCTCCGCCATGAAAACATCTTGGGCTTCATTGCTGCTGATAATAAAGGTAAGACTTGCATGTCTTTGTTTACATAATAAGTTGTTAAAATAAGTAATAATAAATTAAGGTCCGAATTAAATTTATATTATGGTTATTTAAACATTAAATTTAATGTTTTATTATATTATATTATATTATATTATATTATATTATATTATATTATATTATATTAAAGATATAAGATACTCACCTGTCACTTGTTAACCTATTTGAGTTTCTTTCTTCTGTTGAACACACAAGAAGATATTTAGAAAAATGCTGGTTGCTAGCACCCATTGCCTTCCATGGTATTTTTTTTTCTACTATAGAAGTCGATGGGAAACCAGCATTCTTCAAAATATCTTCTTTAATGTTCAACAAAGGAAAGAAAGGTTTAAAACCACTTGAGGAGAAGTAAATGGATGAACTATCCCTTTATATGGTCATGGAAAAGTGGTGGAATTTTGACATGGCATTTTCCAGGCCTGGAAAACAAAGTTTTGGAAAAGTCGTCGAAATTAGTTTAACAAATATCTGTATACTTGAATATTATTCAGTTAGTTGTCTTTACTTCTACAGGGTATCCAGGGTATCCTTAAAAAGTCTTAATGTCTTACATTTCAAAAACAAACTTTTTTAGGCCTTAAAGTTAAATTGACAGAAATATAGTGTCTTTAAATCATTTAAACAGGTTTTAATTTTCCTATGTCCATGTAAAGCCACCCGATCGGGCCGACACCCATTCACTAACATTCCATCTTAATAAACATTTTAACAAAATTCTATTTATTAACTCTATTTACCAATATGGTTTAATTATATTCCTTACAATAACATTTGTTTTTAATGGTTTTTTTAATGTTTTAACTGGGCCATTAGAAAGAATCCTTAACGTTTAGCCTTGTGTAAGTCTGAAATTTCATTCATAATGGTATTAAAAAGGTCTTAAAGTCTTAAATTTGACTTGATGGAACCTGTAGAAACCCTGCTCTAGTCTGTTCTTCGCCAATCATATGCCCTTACATTATTAGTGCTGTGTAACCATTATCTAAAGAACTTTTACATAGATATAAATTTTAATAGATTGTGTTTTATGATTATGGTTTAACACATTTGAACGTGGATTGTTTTTCTTATTATTTACCATGTATATGTACACAAAACATTAGGTTATGAAAATTTACTTGAAAGTCTTGTAAAAGTCATGCAATTTTAGTCTTAAAAATGTGTTTGAACTACTTTAAGTGATCAAACATTCAGAGAGGGTAATTTTGTTTCATTTTTTTAATGTTTAATGTTTCATTTTTGGTTTAAATATGGTTCTGTTTCTTAGACAATGGCACATGGACACAGCTGTGGCTAGTGTCGGACTACCATGAGCATGGCTCATTATTTGACTATCTCAACCACTACTCAGTCACAATTGAGGGGATGATCAAGTTATCGCTCTCAGCGGCCAGCGGTCTGGCACATCTGCACATGGAGATCCTGGGCACACAGGGTGATTATCAAAAAATATCCTTCAAACTATAAAAATATATGATCAGTCAATTCGTGGACTCCCTAATCCATCATGATCTCCTCCTACAGGGAAACCAGGCATTGCACATCGTGACCTCAAATCCAAAAACATCTTGGTGAAAAAGAACGGTACTTGTGCCATAGCAGATCTAGGACTCGCTGTTCGGCACGAGTCTATCACTGATACTATAGACATTGCCCCCAATCAGAGGGTGGGCACTAAAAGGTACATCTGGCCCTGCCATTACTAATAATAATGGCTGCTTGTATTTAAATGTAACTATGACTTATACTTATTGTGAACTTTTTTTTGTCTTTTAGATATATGGCCCCAGAGGTACTAGATGAAACGATCAACATGAAGCATTTTGATTCTTTCAAGTGTGCTGATATCTATGCTTTGGGACTGGTATATTGGGAGATTGCACGACGGTGTAATGCTGGAGGTGAGGAAAAAGGAGATGCATCTTACACCCACTGTATCTTAACAAATGGAGCCTGCAATTAATGTCAGTTTTTCACAGGTTGCATAGAGCTCTTATAATAGTGGTCTATTATTATGGGCTTTTCTTTGAAAATTTTTAAAATAGGTAACAACTACACTGCCTCTGTTAAAATAAATGTAAAAAATCCCCAGCAAAGATTTATTGAAGTGATCAAATGTGACTTTAAAATGCGATTTAAAAAAAAAAATTCTTTTGAATTACTTTTCATTAAAGAATTTTTAAAGTAATCCAAGTGACTCGAAAAATGTGAAAAAAAATATAAAAAAGCCTTTATTGACATGGCTATTCCTTAAAACTGTGCCTATGCATTTCGGCAAACACTTGATTTCATAAAGTCCACGGAGGGTTAACGGAGGGTAACTTCAACATTACCCTGATGAAGGTAAGTGCCATGTCAGTAAATGCTTTTTAATATTTTTTCCACATTTTCGAGTGCCTTGGACTGACTTTTTTTTGTTTATTCTGATGAATCCCTTACCTAAAAAGCACCGACACATTATGTAAGCTACCCCTGAGCACTTTTTGTTTGGTTTTAAATCTGTAAAGTTGTTTTGCAAAGCAGCAGAGCTGTTTTCAGCTTTAATAATATTGTATTAATATCAAAATATGACCAAATCAGCATGTTGGAATGAGTTTTAAAATTCAGCTTTGCCATCACAGAAATAATCAGTGTTTTAAAATATACTTAAATGGAAAACACTTTCAATCATATTTCACAATATTTGTTTTTACTGTATGACACAATTTAATCTATAGTGCATTTATTTAATCAGAAATAAAGTTACATTTTTGCTTTATAATTTGCTCCCCATGCCATGAGTAGTAAAACCAAACCCATTTTAACTATCTTCTCAGGTATCCATGAAGATTATCAGCTACCCTACTATGACCTGGTGCCGTCCGACCCCTCCATAGAAGAGATGAGGAAGGTGGTGTGTGACCAGAGGCTTCGGCCTAATGTGCCCAACTGGTGGCAGAGCTATGAGGTAAGAAATTTGTATCTTATGCTGAGCCCTAATTCACAAACTTGTATGTCATAAAACTATGTGCTTAATTTTGGTGACGCACATACATACATACTTTTGAGTGTGTAACAGAAAGGTATGCAAGCTTTGGGACATACTACTTCCTCATTAACAGGCCGTTATGTTGCTTAGTTACGTCCCCTGTCAATCATCTTGATGCATAATCCACATTTCTTAAATTTTTAATTACCTAGACTACTTTATCTGCTTGTGAAGTCATGACGTATAGGTCCAAGCCGCTATATATTAGTGATTTTCGAAAGTATTACATCACTTTGTAAGCATTATTACCATTTGTTAAGGCTCCCCGTACAGTTTAGTATAGCGATTGGACCCGAAAGCTGCTTCCAGTGATGTCACACTTAACAAGCGGATTGGAGATTCACCTGTGTGTTAATCTGCCATTCACGAGTCCTTCATGCAGACTTCATCTCAGGTCTTTGCATAATTATGCTTTCAGAAGTTAATGTCCAAACATGTCTTTTATATAAGTTGACGTTGTTGCAGATGAAATATAATGCAGAATACATTATTTAAATATTTTCCAGTTGGCAAGATATTAATTAAGTCATTCAAACATCTTTACCTAAGCTTTTCTACTTGACTGTTGGTCTTACGCACCTGCCATGTTTGTAGTTTGTTTACACTTTTTACCTGAGTTTGTAGTTCTAATATAATTTACGTCCAACGTGCAATTTGACTTTCTACCAGAAATAGGTGACCATCTGGGAACCAACATACTATGGTTTGGGACATACTAATTCTGTTTATTTAGGACAGATAATATGTGATATGGGACACAGCTTTAGTTTGTCCAAGACCCTCCAATTCAAGCCAAAAGAGTACTTGATGATTTTTATATATAAATCTGTGCACATGCATAGTTGATCAACCTAAGTGCACTGTAAAGTAGTCAAAAGGACATCTGATTGACATTTACAGTGACCAGCCAGTTTGTTCTGTCATTACTTGAATTTTATGGTGAAATTAGTGATAGTAGTAAACCATAATGAGAAAAATAAACTGGCACTGCATTCAATGCAAACGTTCTTGCCAATTTGAAATACCATTTGTCACTGCAATATGCTTAAGGCATCCCATCTGAGAATATTCCATGTGGAAATACAGACTTTTGAAAATTCAATTCAGCTGTTATTTGTAGAGAGCCTTGTGAGAGAGGCTGGGAACCTCAATTTTTTATTTGGTTTTTCTCTCTGCAGGCGCTGAGAGTGATGGGAAAGATCATGCGGGAGTGTTGGTATGCCAACGGAGCGGCACGGCTTACAGCTCTGCGGATTAAGAAGACTCTTTCGCAACTCAGCGTCCAAGAAGACGTTAAGATCTGAAACGCGCGGGATGCTGTAGATCCCTGTAGAGACGCACAAGCGAATAAAGACTTGCGCTAAAAGCAGCCTGCCAGTTTTAGCCCTTTTTTTTTACCTTTTAAAGTTGTGACGAGGCCTACCTCACCATCTAAGATGAAACTACTGAGTATGAGTCCATCCCAGCCCTTTTCCATATCTCCAATATCAGCGTTCCTGATCATGGACAAGCCTCCAACTGCTGATATCAGCACAACCGCCCTCCATGGATTTATGGTTTTATTATTTTGCCAGGAATGACAATTAAACTGTGACAGGCATTCTTATTTTTAAGGTTTTTATTTTACTACTTGTGTCCAAAATGAACTTTTACTGTGTGGCTTTTTAAACGAATGTGTTTTGTTTCATTTTTGTCTTCATTCATTAATACAACATGTCATATTCCAGCGTCAGTCTACGATTATATATAGTGCTCTACTGCTGTTGTGAGAATGTGAAAAAACGTGGATAACACTGTCTCCTCCTGTTATGACTAGCAATTCATGTACAAAGCTAAGTGTAGCAAAACAGACACACCGTGACTGTGTGACAAAGTGGCATTGCAGTTCTTTATTCCTTTGGAAGAAATGCAGAATAATTACTCTAGTAAAAAAAAAAAACAGCCAGATTTTATTTTTTCAGGCTGCGTTTGTTAACCTACTCCATCAATGTTGTTACGGATGCTTTTAAATGTTCACAGGGAGCATATGTGCATGTTTATTTAATTATTTTTCAGGATCTTCAAATCTGTAGTGTTTGAACTCTCAATTTTAGTCAGTAAACAATTCAGAAAATGAACGATTTTGTCATAAGGATAGTCACTACCACTTGTATGCTTTTCAGAACCAACTGTTATTTTAATGAGAATGTTTTTAGTATGTTGTATCATTATTCTGGGATGTTGGCATGCTCAACTGCACTGTTGCTATTTGTTTGCAATCCTTTTAGGGATCTAGTTGTGAGTACCACTTCAGAACACACACATGTATAATACTGAAGTAAAATGATGCATCTTTCTATTTGCCTGCATTATAACATTTAACTTGCATTGAAGAGTCATTCAGTTTATTTTTAAAGTACTACTGAACATTTCTTCCTCATTTTTGTTTGGGGTTTGCCAATTTTGGGCAATGTGATATTGCATTACTGGCACATTTGTAGAATGCCAATTTCACTATTCCCTCCATAATTTAGTAGTTTCCACCAATGTATTGATCGCAGTCAGAAATCTGCTGTTAACTGGAAGATGGGATAAATTATTACAGTAGGTGTGAAAAATAACTGGAGCATTTATTGTCTGAAATGCATGTGGAAGGGCTGGATTGTGTAACATTTTTTTAAAAATGATTGCTGGCTCTATTAGTCAATTCATTTTTTATTTTTTTTTTTACTGTCGAGGTCATATATAACAAATCTGCTCTGGGTAGCTGGAATGTTTGATGACAGTAGCATGATTCAGTCAAGCTGAGTGACATTGATAATAATTCTGACTGAATTGTGTTATACCATGGTGCTCTACATCAGTGTTTCTCAACCACGTTGGTGGAGGACCACCAACACTGCATGTTTTGGATGTCTTAGTCTGTCACACCCTTTACGGGTCTTTCAGTCTATGCTAATGAGCTGATGATCTGAATCAGGTGTGTTTGGTTAAGTAGACATGAAAAATATGCAGAGCTTGTGGTTCTCCAGGAACGTGGTTGAGAAACACTGCTCTACATCATACACTGAGAATTGTGTCCTTTAGAAATCTAAAGGTTAATTGTTCCACTATTTATACTGTGCTTGCTTTTTCCCCTCTAAAGCTGCGGTCACACTGGACTTTTCTCCCCATAGATTTCCGTTCATACGCACGCGAATGGGTCAGACTGGAAACGCAGGGTCATGCGACAAGTTTCGCATTTCATTGCGGTGCAAAATTCAAGCTTTGTGAACTCTGAGCTGCGAAATCGCATCACTTGACTGCATGAGACCAATCCAGGATCAAAACATGATCGCTTTTTTTAATGCCTAATCATCTTGTTTAATCCCGCCCCTTTTCGCAGCGCCGTGCGGCAGAATTTCACAAGCTCAAACTCTAGTGTGACTGCAGCTTAACTTGGATTTTTGGAGTTGTTTGTAAAACATGTACATCCTTTGCTCAAGACATTTCAGAAAGACATTTGAATGATGCTCGTTTCAAACTGTAGTTACTGCCGCTTTGTGAAGGCAGTTTAGTCTAAATTTCCAGACGTTTGTCTATTTTAGACTTGATATTAAGACTTGATAGATGATGCTTTCAATCAAATGCATACGAGTTATTGATCCTAAGGTTCCATGTGTATTTTAAACACGTTGAAAAGAAATCCACTTATGGGTTTGTTAATATATTGTACATAAATGCTATTCAGTAATAAATCATTTTTTTCTTATTTCTGTCTTGTTTACTTTTTCCAATAACATATTTTTAAAAAGTTTTTGTAGCCGTTAAACCAGTGGTCTTAAACTCAATTCTTGGAGGGCCGCAGCTCTGCATCGTTTAGCTCCAACCACCTCTAACTAGGGATGGCTGACGTGAAACTGACGTTTCGACACAGTGTCGAGATCCGGAAGCGCAAGTGTTTCGAAACACTGCACCGAAGCATGGTCCGAAACACCCAGGTCACGTGACTAAAGTGTTTCGAAACACTTGGTCATGTGACTAAAGCGATTCAAAGCCTCGATCAGTTCAGAAGCGTTTCGAGATCTGGCGAATGTGCATTTGACTGACAGGGTCTGACAATTTATCTGTCTGTTATGGCCTAGTGGACTGTGCGTGTGCATGTTGTAACTGAGCTTCAAATTACTTTTGGGTTCGAATCCCGACTTGTACAAATACTTCGAAATCACGATTTTATGTATTTTAATCATGTTACTGTTTTATGGTGTAGTCTAAATAGGATACAGCTGCTGATACGCCATCAATACAGCATCGTTTTTGTAACACTGTAAAACAATAATTATCCTTTTTTACAGTACTCTGATGGTTGGGTTTAGGTTTTGGGTAGACATAAATAAAATACAATAAATGGGAAATTTTATGAATAATATAAATAATTCTTGTTAACTTCTGGCCACAACCGTGTTTGATCTAGCAACAACCCTGTTTTGTGACCAAAACAAGACATATTTATTCACAAAGTGTTTATTCGGATGTCAGACCAATGTTGAAACAAAACAATACAAGAACAGAGCAATTCAAACTGATATTAAAGCATTTCAAAAGAGCTGTCTCAGCCTGGATTCGAACCCAGTATGCCCACATGGTAGTCAGGAATCCTAACCGCTCCACTAAACCACTTTCAGGTTTGAATTACAAAGTGGAGTTCAATACCTCAATTTGCTCAACTGTTCTTTGCTGACGCTGTTCCAGTGCAATACATAAAAAATGACCACTAGGTGTCACCGTAGAGTGGGGTTTTGAAACGTTTCGAAGCTTCGACACATTTGCTTAGACTGTTTCAGTGTTTCACGAAGCCTCGCTTTGCTCACCACTACCTCCAACTCATACCTGCTTAATAGTCTCTAGAAGATCAGTTGTGTTTGATTAGGGTTGGCGCAAAACTGCATGCTGCGGCTCTCCAGGAATCGAGTTTGAGATACTGTATGCGTTAAACCAGGGGTGCTCAACCCTGTTCCTGGAAATCTACCTTACTACAGAGTTCAGCTCCAACCCTGATTAAACACACCTGAACCAATTAATTAGGACTTGAACAGCACTTGATAATTACAGGCAGGTGTGCTTGATATGGGTTGCAACTGAAATCTGCAGGAAGGTAGATCTCCAGAAACAAGTGTTGGTCACCCTGCCATTAAACCATTGTGATACACCTTACTGTCAAAAAATGGTATTTGTAGTTGTTATGTGTGGCGTTCACTTCTGCCCCGTAATTATTACTTTCCATTGATCTTGTTTGTCTTTTTCCATTTTCAGTTTTCTATTGGTTGATTTGGTGAGGCCAGGCTTTTAAAATGGACAGAAGTGGACCTCTGTCGCTCGCTCATTCCTCAACGCCACTACAGTTTCTGACGGCTTTATTGTGTTCTCCTTTAAACTTTCCTTTTGTCATTTGTTTGGAGTGGGTAGTCCCAACCTGCTTTAGGTTTGTTTGGTTGCTATTTATTATGTTGTTGGGCTCACCATGTCTCATCGTTTTGGATTGTTTTGCTGAATATGCTATATGCTAATAAATAATTTAGCTGGAGCACTTTAGCTGTAGTTTATTTATGTTATGTTGTCTTAGGATAATGAGTTATTTAAGTAGAGACCGTAACCGTAGTAAAGCTGTAGTCAAATGATAATCTTAAAGTGATTTCTTCACTTTACCTAAAATTAATAAAACAGTGGTAAGTTTTGTAGCTATGATTTTACTACAAATAGCACAGTTTTAGTGCATAATGATCAGTAGTGTCTACCTCAGAGGAGAGATATGAACAGTTCATAGACTGGGCAAGAGGTGTCTTGAATGATGTTACCTGTCTGTTTCCTCATGCTGGAGATGTACAAGTCCTGTAGGTTGGGCAGGTACACAGCAATAATCCTCTCAGCTGTCCTGACAGTCCACTGCAGCCTGTCTAATCTGAACCAGACAGTAATTGAAGAACACAGAACTGACTCAATGACAGCCACGTAAAACTAAGTTAGTAGCTCCTGTGGCAGCTTGAATGTCCTCAGCTGACAAAGGAAGTACAACCTCTACTGGGCTTTTTTCAGTCGGTGTGACCCATTTCAGGTCTTGAGATATAGTGGTGCCCATGAACCTGAATGACTCCACTGCTCCGCAGTGCTGTCCATGATGCTGCATGAGGGGAGAGCAAGGTTTCTCCTAAAGTCCACAGCCTTCTCCACTGTTTTGAGCGTGTTCAACTCCAAGTTGTTAAGGCTGCTTTACTTCCTGTCTTTATGCAGACTCGTCACCATCTTAGATGAGTCCAATTACTGTGGTGTCATCTGCAAACTTCAGGAGCTTGACAGAGGGGTCTTCTGGTATTGGTGTAGAGGGTGAAGAGCAGTGGGGTGAGAACACATCCCTGAGGGGCGCCGATGCTTGTGGTGCAGGTGTGTGATGTGAAGTTTTCAAGCCTAACTACCTGCTGCTTGTCTGTGAGGAAGCTGATGATCCACTTGCAGCAGACAGCTGGCTCAGTTTGGTCTGGAGGAGTGTTGGGATGATTGGGAAGTTGAAGTCCAGGGTTATGGTCTCTGTTTTAATGGAGACCTATGTTGACTGCAAGCAAACTGAAAGGGGTCTATTAAGGTCCAGTAATTTCTTTCAGGTGGGTTAGCACCAGTTTCTCAAACAACTTCATGACCATGTTAAAGCAATTGGTATGTAGTCATTAAGTCAACGTCTGAAGCAGACAGAGACTTCAAAAAGTTCCAGTGCTCCGTTGAAGATGGTTCACAGCTGAACAGCACAGGCTTTTAGACAGGCCAGTGAGACACTATCTGGGCCTCTGGTTTTCCTAGTCTTCTGTTTGCTGAAGACTCTGCATACATCCTCTTTACTAATCTGTTGTGATCAATACACAAACATATTAATTTTTTTTAAGAGATTATCTAATCATCTATTTAATGTCAGCTGGTCAAGATGATCTTCTGATGGTCAAGCAAAGAATCTGAATGGGGAAGATTGAGAGATGACATGGTTTTTACTGCAGATGGGCTGGTGTGATTTCTTTCATAACTGATCTGGGATTTTCAGGCTTTAACACCTGGTTCACAGTAAATGATGTGAAAGAGCAAATATCTGAGCGGAAGTTTTGTGGGTAACAGGATGGCCAAACTAGTTTGCATTGACCATATTTACAGTACATCGCACCACTCATCACAACTACGTCTATAGAAAGCTTTAAAGGTGCAGTATGTAAGTTTGACACCCAGTGGTTGATCTAGGTATTGCATTCCTGGATCAAAACAAATGCAAGCGCTGGTTGCCAGATTGAGGAGCAGGGGTCTGTTCTTTGTACGTGGATTATTCAGTTAGCTGGATTTGGTTATTGACAATTTGACATGATCCAGGATCGTTTTGTTCTTCAAAACTCAGCCGAGAGTTGTTGTCATAGCAACAGTTCTGGTTGCTCAAACCTGATCGGAAGCAGGCTCATTTCATATAAACAGGATTAGATCGGGGGATGACCCGATCTAATCCTGTATATTATAAATAAATATATAAGTTTAATAAGTTTAAAAATATATATTAATAAAACGAAATAAAAGTAAAAATACTGCCACGTGGTGGTTTAAAGATTAAATTTATTGATGTAAACTTTTTAGATACAAACGCGTACAATCGCTGTAGTACAATTTTTATTTGATAACAGACTTGCACAACATGTGACTTTTTTTTTTAAAGGATTTTTATAAAACTTTTTATACATTTATGCAGTCATTAGCATGTTTTGACGGCTAATATAATGATGAATTGATGCTTCACAAAAGTTGCAGACACCTTTACCAATATCAAAATGCTTTTGTGATGCAAAATTAATTTAAACATCCAGTTATTCCTTACACCGGATACTATAATACTACTATGGCTACTATAATAAAGAAAATCAACTCTAACTGAAAAACTAAATAAATTGCTAAATACTCTTGACACGTGAAAGTGTAACGCCTGCAGCCCACAACAAAGGTGTAAAGTTATTGCGTATCATTTAACAAACCGTTTACTACGAATTTTATGTAATTTTGCTCACATGGATAATTGAATATTACTCAGATGATGTCATTACGCTGCTGTGTCGTCAGCCATTCGTTGCATTGCTGATCATGATTTCGAAGATCCTTCACAACACGCGCAGCGATCTCAGATTAGTTCATCCAGACATTTTAAACTAATTCGTGAACTTGTTTGAAGAACCAAATTAGCCAGAGATCAGTTATCAAGATTAAAAGACCCAGGATCTGTCAAATCATCTTAGTTCATTTAGATGAGGTACGAAGAACAAACCCAACTTATAGTTACAATGTTTTATCAAAAATCAACACCACAATTTCTGTTTCATCAACAGAAAGCTGAAAAAAAAAACTTTTGATGAGCTTTGATATCTGCTGCATCAGAATTTGGCATAGTCTACTGTTGGTGGAATGGTGTCTGACATTTTCTTGCCACATTTTAGGCCCTTCAGTAACAATTGTGCATTGTTTAAATGCAACAAAGCACCTGATTATTGTTGCCCTTTATGACCACATACCATGTAACGGCTACGTTCCCCATGATAACACACCATCAAAGCTCACATAATCTCAAATCACTTTCTTGAACATGGCAGTGAGTTCACTAAACTAAAATGGCCTCCAGTCACCAAATAAAAACAATTTGTCGTGAAGAACATGACAACATACAGAAATGTATATTTAAAATGCATTTTATTTTTCTTTACAAGAAATAAAGCAGAGACAAAGAAATAAATGGAGGGCTGGGAGGGAAAGGGACAGTTGTATATAAAGAGATGCAACCTCTGACGTCAAAAAATATGTACAATTCAAAATTATATCCATACAAAACATGCCACATACAATAAAAATGACAATTTTATTCATCTTCCCTAAAAGTAGCTTTGCTGTACAGTTGCAGCATCTTTTTTTTAAAAAGTCGATCAGGTTGAAAACCAAAATCAGGATCTATTTAGTTAATTACAACACATGTAGAGATCTTAAATAAAGAGATTTCAAAAGAACAAAGGCAGGGGGGGCAAGAGCTGCTCAGGCTAAAATCCAATGAGCATCTGCATTTAATAACAGGCTACCCTTAAAAGAACCAACGCTAGTTTGAATGACGTATAAATAAAATAATGCTGAGTGCAATTCACATGTAATTAATGGAGATATTTTTGATTAATGAAGTCATACCATTCACTGGCTATGCTGCCTTTTCATAAGTCGTATAAAACATTCACTTCTACAGGGAGGGGAGGGAGAGAAAAACAACAGGACACGATTCAAAAACAGTATCATCTTGGGAGCTTCAAGATTTTCCATTTACTACTAATTAAACTGTCACTGATTCAAGGACAGGGTTCAGTAATTCACAAGCAGTAGCATAAATAAAAGAAATGTATGTGAACAATATTACATAAATACACAAATGCTATGCACCATTTTACTGCTGTTTCTTTCGAAAACAAAAAAAAGGGGATCTGTTTCCGTGTAGAAGAGACTTTCCATTTCAAACGTTTGACTTATTCACCGCAAGCACTCTTCCAAAATTCATTGGTGAAGACGAGAGAAAGATCAAACCCTCTTAGTTAACCTGTATATGGTCTTGTAGGGACAAAAAATATGCAGATATATATATATATATAAAAAAAAACATTAAATGCAAAAAACACTCTGGTTCATATACATAAAGATATTACTTAGTTTGCCATTTTACATATATTTATAGATATATACACATTTAGTTTTCTGATAAAATGATATCCAGTGGTTGCTTTTTTTCTCATGAGTTTTATTACTCTACAATTTTGAATTTGATTAAAAAGGGGCTGGATAAAGAGTTTAGACCCCTATTATGTACAGTTTATACATTTTGCATTTATTTCTTAACGTGAGGTCATAAGTCAGGGGAGAAAGGAACAAAGTAGCATGGGCTTTGTGGAGACTTTGTTCAACTCCCTTCTTTGAAAGTTTGTTTTTTAAAACTGTTTTAAATTACTTTAATATAAAAGAAAATAGAAATGCCCTTTTTAAGTCTTTCTCCGTCGCCGCGTCGAGCCTGTAGACTGTGCTACCACTATCAAACCACAATACATCGATTAGATACAACCGGCCGTCAGCAGGCAGAGAAAGACTCACTACAGTAAGTTTACAACAGTCCACTATCACAGAAGGGAAGAAGTTTACACCTAAGGGTCCTGTTGGAGTGACAAGATCCGAAAGGAGAGCTAATGAATGCAAGGATGTAAGGATGGGAAAACATGTCAAATGCAGTGGCAGTCTTGCATCACTAGTATTATTTGCCCTAAAGTCTTTCAAATTGCACCAACGTGGATTTGCACTGTGACCCTTTGTCATAATTCGCTCCACCGTTATGAATGCGAGATGAGCATTTCTACACTAAAAAGCATGATGCGGCGGCTACATGATCGGAAATAAAAAGGTGGCCTCTGAGACACCCGTTTGAGTTTGATTGCTCGAAGTAATGCATCGTCATATTGGAACTGTCCTATAATGCATCTCGTTTGTGTAATCAAATCAAAAAAAAAAAAAAAAAAAAAAAGAGTTGCACTGGCTCACTATTGTAATCGTCAGAAAGCAAAATATAGATAGGAGCAAACCTGCTGCTTAAGTTTCCCTGCTTATCCGAGAAGGCTATTGCCAAGGACACATTCCTGCCTTCCCCTTTCCACAGTAGCACTTAACAGTTTTAATACAAAGCAGTGACGTCCCACAAACTCAATGAGGTAGACTGGGTGAAATAAACCCACCTTTTTAACTCAATATAATAAAACATCTGGTGCCTTTCGATAGTCAATAGTATTTCAGCGTATCTCGTCACAGTTCTAAGCAAAGCCACTCCAGGATTGTCTTGCCAATGTCCACGATCTTCACTGACGATTTGATGGGAAAGCGTTTGGAAAGGGCGCTAGCCGAAAGGATAGGTCCAAGCTAAAGTGTACGAGTTAACTTTTTGAGTACGTACATGGCTTTAATCAAACATCTTCACTGAGTTCTAGTCTAAATGTATTGATATGCTATAGCTTCAGTTCTTTTGGTAGATGTTGAAGGGGTTGATTGCAGCCAAAGTCAGCTTATTGTAGGAGGAAACAGTGGAGGAAGTAGAGGTGCTTTTGGCAGAGGTTTTAATCAACACGATAGATTCAAGCAGGTCTATTACCTTTGAGCTCATCTGTAAAAGGTTGTGGCATCAAAAGTTTGTTTCTCTTCAAAGCTTTGGCTCTTGTTGTAGGTAACAAAATCTTCTTTCTGGTGACTGAGAGTGAACTTCTCTTTCTCGAATCAGAGCAGCTTATTAACTGGAAAGTAAGAATATAACAGGCTTTGGCGCAGGAGTGTTCTGGCACCAGGGAGCAAAGACGCATTGGAATCTTTCTTTGTCCTTGTTAGTTCATCCACTTTCTGCAATTCCAGGCTCCACAATGGCAGGGGATCTTGTGCTGATCGTCCTCAAAGTCAAACTGATAGTCATACGTCAGCTAAAAATTTGATTGAGAGAGGAAGATACAAAGTGTTGAAAACCAAATGTAAACAATGTCAAAAGGGTAGCATTAAAACTACTGTAACAAACCTCTTCGCCCTTCGGGATCCTGCGACTAGAAATGATGATGATCTTGTCCTCTTTGTCAAATGTCACAACTTCTGCGACACAGTTCGGTGCACAAGAATGATTGACATAACTAGGAAAAGAAAAAAAATCATAAACCAAGTCACGGACCAAACAATTGGACTGCAAGAACAGCACAGGTAGCATGATCTTACCGAGCAGGACCGCCAGTTAAGGTTGCATCAATTACATGCTCATTATTGATACGGAACATGTAGATTCCACGGTTCTAATGAAATAGACAATGGGTTTAGAAAAAAAGTGCAAACCTAAAACATATGATGGAAGCTTGACAACTACAAACCTGCTCCTCGTAAATCTTTTCTCTGCGATTTGCAACCTCATTGCGAATGATAGTGCCAATGTACTCAATGACCATGGTGTGTTTTTCAAGGTCTTTTGCAGCGTACAGACCCAGTCCCTGAATGCGAGAGCGAGCCAGGTACACATTCGTCTTCCACTCTGTCTTTAATCGACGGTATTGAGAGGATTTGGAATGAACAAACTGCTTGCTGTATGGGGTGTTGATCTCCCCTGTAAATGTGCTCTGATAGGCTTTGGACATACTCGTGCTATTGAGGGTATGAGGCCTGGAAAGCAGAATAAATTTACATTAGATCCTTACAATAACTATTGATACCTCAGGAAATGTATTCACATGTAAAGATGAAGGCTTAGATTTGTTTTGTTCATTACCGTTTGCAGTGGGTGAGAATTTTGGGTTCTGATCGTGCACAACCAGTAGGATTGATCATGAGGGGAAGTTCCATAAGAGGATGGCGGCCATATCGGAATGTATAATTCTGACAGGTTTCCACACCAGGAAGCTGCAAGATACAGGTGAGTGACATGCATTATAGTGTATATAGTCAAAGTTAATTGTTTCAACAATCGACAATTCAGTATCAGTTCAGTAATAGATCCTAACCGGTTATAACGTACTGATGTCATTTATCTCATATGCGCTATATATTACAGTAGCTTACTACAGCGCAGTAGGTGACTGCGAGTAATTAAAACACTCCAACTACTTAAAAAAATGCAGAAACTGTGAACAAGACACTGCGTGGGTGTTTGCTGGATAGTCTTTCACTGACACTGAATTTACAGCAAAAGCCCTGTTACACTTTTATGGGGAAAATGAAAGTAAACTCAATTTTTCTCTCTCTATTTGACCTGCTGACTTGAGGTAATGTTTCCTCTCCTCTTGGCTGTTACAGCGATACTTCTGGATATAGATAGGAACGCGTGTCTGCAGAGCAAGTTTTCTCCTCCGCGTCTATCATGGATCAGCTGTGATCACTGCTGCCGTTTATCAGCGAGCGGGCGGGATTATTTACATTTTTTTATTTGCTATAAATGCTTATGTTGTTCTGTGCGTGTACTTGAGTTTTTAAAGGTACAGTTCATATATCTGACTGTTCGTATTATAGGACAAAATTTTAAAACAAATAATATATAAATATATTTATAAACTTTAATACAAGAATTCTTGTGCTGTGAAGTAAAATGTAATTGTGTATAGAAAGCATCGTCAATGCACCGTGAAATCAAATTGAACCGAATCGATAGCATGATAATCGTAACCAAACCAAACCGTAAAACCAGTGTAGGTTCACACCTCTAGTACATAATCAAGTTTTTGTTTTCAAATAGGAATGAAAGATGCCACTGATGATTCCATTGTAACAAATCCTGTTCCATTAACAATTTATTATCTTTTAATAAAGAATTTTTGGGGGACAAATTACTGACAAATAAAAAAAAATTGACAAATTAATTAAATTTCTTATAAAAATGGTCTAATTTGATTATTATCAATAATGTCCAATTATCTAATTTGATTATCTAATCATTAAATCTGAATAAATAGATATTTTCAACACTACGTATATGTAAATATTAATAGTGTGTGTCAGTAGTTTATTGTATAAATGTAAACCATATTCTTATTTGTATTTAGCCTTAACTATAAATTAAACCCTGAAAATGCAAACGCAAGAGCAGATTAATATTATGCCATCATTGCATCAAAAATAGTTCAGGAAAATGCATAATAATTTAAGGTAAATATTTTTAAATAAAGCTTTGAATAAAAACTCACAGATTCAGTAATTCGCATCACTGCATGCACAGTGAGTCCATACATCTCTTCTCCCCTGACATGCTCGGTGAAAAGTTTCAGCATGGCCGCTTCATCTCGCAGTTTGGCAACCTGATGCACAATCTTAGTCCAGATGCCTTAAAAGCAATGGCATGATGCAGCAAGAATTAAATTAGACATTTACATTCATTTCCACAAACAAATGTAAATTTACATACCATCTGGAGTGGAGTCTCTGAAGTGCAGGTCTTCATACCCATGCTCCAGTACACGCACTTCAAACAGGGGCCTGCCATCCTGCTCACTGATGCGGCATCGGTAGCGACATCTGCGGTTTGGCACACGAGTGCTCCAGTAAATTCGTGTGGCCTCATAACCCACTGGATAGATAGCGCTGGGGGAGTGAAACACAGCCATCTGAGAGGGCAAAAGCTGGCCCACAGCATGGAAGATGAGCCCACCAACACGGAACAAGTGAATGCGATCACCACGTTGCAGGATGCTTGCAATCTGCTTCACCTCATCCCGCTCAATGTAAACACGTCGAAAAACAGCAAAACTGCTAAGCTCCTCTTCACTGGGACCTTTAAGCTTGTGCTGGGTGCAGAGCATAGTTTTGTCTTTGAAAAACATGCAACGTGCCCGAATAGCACATGCAAAATGATATACATTCGGGCAGCGTAAACGGTTGCAGCTGTTAGTAGCACCCGTTTTTTGACAGTAGGCACAACGGGTGCGTAATCCACGCCGAAGGGCAACCTCCACATTAATAAGTGCACCACCCTGGGTTTCGTACACCTCTGTTGACCACAGAGCACAGTTAAGATGCACCCACAAATCAACATCAATATTAAGTAGACGCGCAGGACCATCTGTTGCACCATCTCCCTCCTCATGGCAGAAACAGCACTTGCGCTTATCTCTAGGCAGCTTATCTGGTTTCAGTGTAATGCGGAGGCGCTCCATGAGCTCTGAAACTTCACGACTGCTCTCTTTTTTAGAGCCACCTTTGCGAATAGTAATGACTATCTGGAGTCGTTTCCAGCGCAAACCTTTCCATTTTTTGACCTTCGGTCGTTGTTCTTCATCAGAAAGAGGCCTGCTACGATGTTTGATGGATTTCAGGGATATCTCTATAGTAGGAGAGTCTGGAGGAGGAGAACTTGCTGGAGCAGAAGGTTGTTCTTGTGGTGGTGGAACAGCTATAGGTAGGACTGCAGGCTCATGAGATTCAGGCTCTACTGTAACGGGGGAGCTGTGAGATTCCTGTTTGACCAAAAGTTCGGTTTTGACAGGAGCACTTGGACTTGCAGAAGGGCATGATGTAGTCTGAACAGGTGCTTCAGATTCAGGTTTGGGCTCAGGCTGAGTGGTGTTTTCTGGCTCAGCTACAGTAGTTGATGGAGGTGGAGGTGGAGATGGTGAAGGAGGTGGAGAAACTTCGACAGGAATAATAGGCAGGTGGCGCACATCCAGATCTGAAACATTTGTCATGTAACAGTGTTGGGCAGGTTTATCTTCTTGCTCTTGGGATTCCTACAAAAGAAAGGTAAAAAGCACAAATAAGTGTAATGTACATGTGAAAAAAAAACATTTAGAGGAAAAAAAAAAGTCAAAACTTGCCTGTTTGATAAGAGCAAGAATATCAACTTGTTTCCTCAGGGTACACCCTGGGAGGGAAACATCGAACTGCTTAAGCCATTCTGCATCATTGCTCACAGAAGCGTCTGTCTTCAAACCTGTTAAAAAAAAAAAAAAATATATATATATATATATATATATATATATATATATAATATAAATAAATTCAAATAGTTTTTGATAAAAAGTTTAAAAATAATACAACAATGAAAATAAATAGCAGCTAAACACTTAGCTGACACTTTAAATTAATGTTAAAAGACATCTAGAAAGCAGTACCTGGGTTGGAAGAGTCAGGTACTTTCCCAGGTCCAGCACCTACTCTACCAGGACTCTGGGGAAATGCCAACTCGTAAGAACTTGGCATACGTATGTGCAGCAGTTGAGCAACAGCCAACATCACTGTGTTGAGATTCTGTTGAAGAGAAAGCAAAACCATACTTAAAACACATCCCACAAAATTACCTAGAACTTTATGAGGGCATAAATGAGACATAAATACCTTTGCAGCAGCAGATGAAAGCATGAAGGTTACAGACACTTCATTGCTTTTGGCTTTGTCCCACTGGCTGGATGAAGCTACAACCTTTCCATCCACTGACTCAAAAGGTTTTGTCTCTGAAAAGTCTGAACATAAGATAGGATCAGCAAGTTAATTGGGCAAATTATTAGCAAACAAATTCTAATGATTTCTAAATGACACTACATACTTGGAATGGTAGAACGAGGAATAATGGGTATAACAGGAGAGATGGCCCTCTCTTCCTCCTCCTCTTTGGGATCCAGTAGACTGGGAAAGCGTGTTGTCTCATCACCTAGCTGGCTTTCAGGTGAGGATGCAGGCACAATACTGTCTGGAGCATCACTGTCATCATCACTTTCCATACTGAGTTAAAAGAATCCATTAGTGCACTGGTTTTACACAAGCTCAAAATCTGTTGTTCTGTGGAAACTACTTTATTTTACATTTTGGTAACTTACCGAATATCTTCATTCTGGTTGTGAGGTGGAGTGGGAAGAGCTGCTAGTATGTCTACACTTTTTACTTCCTCTGGAACAGATCCTTAGAGCACAAGGAAAGATTTAAGAGTCTGTGAAAAAACTAAAGTCATACCAGCTCACTAGTAAACACGAATCAATACTATGTCTTACCATTGGTTTCCTCTGAGGCCTCTGCCTCTTTTTGACCTTCTGCTAGTTCTTCTACCTGAGTCACTCCGTTTAAAAGCTTGTGCTGCACTGAAGGTGGCGGAGTTGGGGGAAGTGATGATGGTGGTGTTGGAGGATTGCTGAGGTTGTTCTATAGAAAGGAAAAGATAACAAACAACAGAAATACAGTACTGTAGTTGTTACAGGATTCAATCAATGTTTGAAATTACTGAAATAATGAGCACACATGCAGACCTATCTAGTCTTGTTGTCTACATGGTTGAATTTAAAGGCATAAAAATTCCAAACTACAACATACCTTTGTAAGAAGCTGGGAATAGTAGTCTGGAATATTGTCTAGTATAGCATTTCCAAATGAGCCTTTCAACTGGGTCTTGGCATTGGCTGGACTGCTGCCAAAAGGTGCAAACAAATCTAGACTAGCAGTAATAGAGGGCTCCATCAAAGGAAGAAGAGAAAGGCCCTGCAGGTTAACCAAAGAAGATCAGCAAATTAAAACCAAAATAATCCAATGAATTACTATTAAAAACCAAAGCAAAGATTCAAATAACACACATACTTGCTTCAACTGCTTCATTATTGCCTCTGTTTTTCCAACCTCTTCTTTCTTGGTTTTCTTTCTAGAGTTTGGCCCACGTTCTCCAGCTTTTGCAGTACGTTTGGCCTTGACAATTGGAGCTCTCTTTGTGAGTGACTGCAGATCCTAAACAATAGTAACAGATAAAAATTAGATGCTTAAAAAATTAATAATATATATATGCACCATGAATTTGCCTGCTTGGCTGTACCTCCATGTTGCGTGGAGTTCCTTGTAGCTTTTGTTCCAGCATTGCCAGCTTGTTATTAATGTGTCCATTTATCTCATTATGAATACCATCTGAGGGCCTCTGAGATGCAACCTGCAAGTTTTTGGTTCGAAGGAGTTTCTGTAGTAGTTGTTGGCCAGTCTCTGTCCTTTGAATGTGCGATCCAAGATCTCCTGCTTGATTTCTAGAGCCCACAGCGGAGTTCACAATACCTGAGCCACTGACAGATTCTCCAGACATTTCTCTCTTTATGCTATCAGAATGGGTCTCAACAATATTTCCTGTATCGCACTGGACTTCACGTGGCTCTTGTTTAATGTTTTGCAATGTCATCTTGCACATTTCACTGGGCATTTGAGTTGGTTGAGATATATGACCCCCAGATATTTGACCAGAATTTGGTGCTTGGTTCTGTGCTGACTGAGAAGACGGCCCATTAAGTGGGAAAGGAGCTGAAAGAGCTTCAGTATTGGGGCTCTGAGTCTTGGCAATTGGAGACCTCAGAGGTGAAGGTATCAACCCCCCTGCCTGGCTAAAGGGGCTACTCTTTCCTACAATACCATCTGGTCTAGAAGGCGATGACAAGTGACTGGAGAGGGCCAGGTTACCTGGTTCAGGTTTATTTAAAGATGGACTACCAGTTTCTGGAACAGAAGACCCTGCAGGAGAACCTGCATGCGAGGGAGATGCTTGAAATGGGCTCAATGCTGTTGTACCATGTGACTGTTGTTGAAGATGCTGAGTACCTGGTGGAGTCTGAGACATCCTCATGAGCCTTTGTTGATTAGAAAGTGGACTTCCAGGTGATCCCTGCCCCAGTAATTGGCGAGGAGACATTGGTCTAGCCAGATGTCCAGGTGCTGGGGTGCGAACCTGACCCATTATTGGTCTAGGCACCTGACCCCTCATCATTTGATGCTGATGCACTTGTTGCTGTTGTATCATCTGCTGCTGCTGCTGGGCACTATTGATGTACTGAGGCAAAGGTCCTTGAGAAGGCTGTTGCATAGCACCTGCAACACCTTGATGAAACTGTGGAGCCATGCCAGATTGTTGTCCAATCACTCCTGATGGCTGCTGAGTGCTGGAACCATGTTTGCCTGCCAATCCAAAGCGGTGTTGCTGGGTTTCAATACCTGGAATCCGTGGACCAACTGATGGCACCTGTGGAACCTGGGGACGCATTTGTCCTTGAGCTTGACTCTGCAATCTTAGCATCTGGCCCTGCTGAAGCTGTCTTTGAGCAATCATTGCCTGAATTTGCTGCAACTGTTGGCTGGGAGTCAGATGACGCAGTTGGGGGTTCTGTGCAATGAAGGCCTGAATGTTAATAGAGGTACGTATTTGCCCTGCAGGAACACCAGGCCTTTGAGTTATCATCATTTGCTGTGCTCTAGGAATGCCCATCTGTTGAGTCAGTAGAGCTTGCTGCTGTTGATTTGTAATGTTACCCATTGTCTGATTGCTATTTTGGACAGCCACTTCTTGTGGTTGTTGAGCAGCAATTTGAACAGCTTGTTGCTGGGCCATGAAACACATTTGTTGATCTTCCTGTTTTATATGTATTTTGGTCTGGGTCTGAAGACCAACTTGCATCTGTGGTTGTGGTGGTTGTACTTTAAGATGCGGTCCAGCCTGCTGATTGCCAACAAAACCATGTTGTTCAGCAACTCCAATGTTCTGGTTTGTCTGAGGTTGTGCTGTCTGTTGTTGACCCAGAAAAGCATGTTGTTGCTGTGGCTGTCCAACAACACACTGCTGCTCTCCACTTGATCCCTGTTGCATCTGAAGTGGTGTAGGAGGTCCACCCTGCTGTGGGGGTGTTTTTGGACTAAGTAATACTCCATCCTTAATGGGATTCTGATGATCTTGGACACCTTGTTGCAAGTTCTCAGCAACCCCTTGGTTACCTCCTGATGATGGAGCTTCTAAAGCTCTCTGTGGCTCAGAGGAACCAGCCTGTTGTTTTAATTGTGAAATTTGTTGCTGTTGAAGTTGAGCAAGATTTTTTGCAGCATTCTGTTGCTGTTGTGACATGAGCATACGCTGAGCCATTACACTCTGTTGCTGAGGTGTGAGTTGGGTTGGGGGTCCCCTAACAACATGCTGTCCGACTGGCCCATGCTGATCCATCAAACCCTGAGGTCTCTGAAGCTGCTGTACAATCTGTTGATTGCCAACCATACCCTGTGGTTGGCCTGCCATAAGATTTGCAGTGGGAGTCATTTGCTGGCCCATGACATTATGTTGTGTCTGCCCATGAGCCTGGTTCCCCATCATGCCTGGAGGAGTCTGCATTAACCCTTGCTGATTCTGTTGGCTATTTATTAAACCTTGTTGTAAGTTTGGCTGCCCCATAGTGCCCATCAAAACTTGGGCTGGCTGACTGCCCATAGCTCCAGGCTGCTGATTCATTATTCCAGGCTGCTGAGGTTGATGTGACATAGGCTGCTGTCCCATCATCAGCTGTTGTTGCTGCTGTTGAATTTTTTGGACCATTTGCATTCTATGCTGTAACTGTCGTTCTTGCAGAACTCTCGGATCTGGTCCTTGAGGTCCAGGGCCTTGTGGGAAAAAACCAGGAGGTGGCTGTACTGGGCCAGCTCCGAGTGGGAGAGAAGGCTGGGCTGCACCAAAAGGTTGCATCTGTGGCATTCTAATTGGCATACCTCCCTGGGGCAGAACTGCTTGTGGCATCCCTCCAGGTGGCTGACCAATCATTTGTCCAGGCATCTTGGACAGCATGTGGGGTGCCTGTGTAGAGGGCCCAGGAGCTAGCATGGCAGAACCTTGTTGATGCTGCTGCTGTTTACTTCGGTACTCCGCAATAAGATTGGTGTGCTCTTTTTGCTGCTTACGCACCTAGAAAAAAACAAATAGAATTGTTATAAGATTAATGAAAAATATTTTTTTGTTCATTTGTAAATAGATATATTTTGCATACCTGATCCAGTTGTTTCTGGATTTTACTCTGCTCCTCAGTTACCAGTTTAAGCTTTTCAGCATCTGCTTCTGCAAATTCACGTCCAGCTTTTTTTGCAGTGCGCTGCTTGGCACACAAAGCTTTACGTGATTTGCGATGTGCTCCAATTTGCTCTTCTAAAAATTTCAATTGCATCTGCAGCAACTGCTGGGTGTGCACAAGCCATTCTTCATATTGGTGCTGTTCAGCATCATCTGTTATGAAGATTGTAAAGGATCAAAAATAATAAAAGAATAAAATAGACTACTAAGCAAAGTAAAATGTCTGATTGCATTATACATTTATAGAACACAGGACAAATAATAACAAAACTCACAATTTGTGCTTTCATTTAGACCACAATACCATAAGAGAAATCAGGGTAATTTCAATGAATAGAAATTGGTTTAATGCAAAAACAGAAATGCAAAACATACTGATGATGCCAAACTGTGGGGGATTTGGTCTTGTTTGAACCTGATTGCTGCCTTCTCCTTCCTAAAACAGGAAAATAATTTAAGATACTAGTTTTAATAAAAACAAAACAAACTAAAAAAAATGCTACTTAACGGACCTTGGAAGAGCCAGGAGCAAGTGGAGGTTGGGAATCTTCATTTCCAGGGGCAGAGGTTAACCTCTGAGCCAGTAGAGATACTTGTTGCCTATAGTTAAAAAAATTACATCTCAAACAAGGCTGAAAAAGACTTTTTACATTTTTGTTTTACATTTGAGCTCATGACATTGAAATTCCTGAAGAACGTCTTTATTAACAAACTAACAAAAATAGTACCTATTCATGCCAGGTGGTACACCCATTGGATCTTGAGCCAATACCCTATTAATGCCTTTCAAAGCAATCATTTTAGCCTTCGCAATAGGATCCATGTCATCAGTGATGAATTTATCCAGATCTGAAAAAATATATATATATTTATAAGAATAAGTAATTTTTTTGTATATCAAAACCAAAAATACACATCAAGTTGATGAAATTCAAACAAACCTTTTTCTGGGAAAAAGTTTTGCTGTTTAACAATATGTGGAGGTTGTGTTGTTTGCTGCTGTGGAGCAAGACCAGGATGAAGTCTGCCAGGCTGGCCACCTCTTAAAATGCCTGGCTGCTGTCCCATTGCTGCATGGGGAGGTGAAGGCATTGCAGCAGTAATCAGCCTTTGCTGTTGCTGTGGGAACATGTGAGGTGGCCTGGGCACCATACCTGCTTGAGGCACTATGCCCTGGGATGGATGATGGTGCTGTGGCATCATAATTTGATTTGTAGTCTGAGAAGGCTGTTGCTGATTCTGAATGCTGTGAATTTGACTTCCAATCCCGCCTTGTAGAGCACTTAACTGCTGCTGTTTCTGAAGCTCCTTTTTTTCATGCTCTAAAAGATCTTGAATAAGCAAAGGCAGTTCACTCGCTTCCAGTGAGCTTTCAACTTTGTCAAGATCATCTGCTGTAGAGTGGTGGCCAGAATCTGGCAATCCAAGTGGGTCACTGCCCAGGTCTGGATGGGGTTCAGTTTGTGGAAAAGACAGTGTATCAGCTTGGCTGGGAAGAGGAAAAGGTATACCACCTAAACGGACTGTGTTCAAATTAGCAGTTGGGGTATCTGGTTGATTAGAGGCTTTTGTTCCACTGAGCAAAACTGACACAGTTTCACTGATGTCATCTTTAACAGAAGCTTGTCCTGACTGTGGTTGTTCAACCAATCCTTTGTCTTCAAGTTTTACTGAAGACAACCTAATGGCATCAGAGGACTCTACTTTTGGTGTATTGACAGCAGATGAATTCTCAGTCTTTAAAGTTGGTTGAGTGGCAGTTGTGTGCGTATCCTGGGAAGCTATTTCAACTTTTGGTTTCATTTCAACCTTGACTTCAACATTAGCAGAAGACACTGGACCTTCCACCTCTGCTTCCACAAGCCGCAACTGGTCAGAGAAAACATCTTTGGGATCACCCTGATCAAGCTCAGGGTCAGTGTATGCAAGCAAATCAAATTCATCGCTATTGAGCAGATCGTCCAAATGAGGATCATTGGCCTCAAGATTGTCAAGGTTTCCCAAATCATCATCACCTTTATCAGGATCAAGGTCAAGAGCAAGATCATCATCCTCCACTCCACTTTCTGCTACCGGATCACCCAGTCCTTTGGGAGCAAAGGCATCCACTAGGTCAGACTCAGGTAGGTCAACTGGAACAGTCTGCTGACTGCTTATTGAACTAGTTTGAGGAAGTTGTTGAGTAGTGTGAGAAATGGATGTTTTGGGAGTAGTAGTTGGCACCTGCTGTAGTTGAGAGTGAGGAGGAGGTGCATTGCTTTGTTGTTGCATCAATAGGTTTATGCCACCCTGCTGTAACCCAAGTCTGGGATCACGCATTCCTGCTGCTGAAGTATTGAGGGATGGGGGTAAATTCTGCTGAGCAAAAGCAGCATTCATTTCCTGCTGTGGAAGAAACATGCGCGCTCTGGGTATAGGTGCCCTTTGCATAAACTGAGGACCCAGTGGCATCCTCTGGGAATTATGCCTCAACTCGATAAACTGAGGTGGAGCTCCTGAAACATGACTTTGTACTGCCTCTGCTCCAGTGCCTGGAACTGTGGTCAAAGGATTGGGCATATTTTGCATGGACTGTATGTTGAGGGGATTGTTGATGGGAGTAGTAAGGTGCTGCCTGGGAACGGCTTCAATCATAGATGGTTGTGGAAATCTTCGTGGAGCTCCTTGGTTTTGCCACTGTGCAGGAAATTGTGGACGAGGATACATCCCCTGAGAAACAGGCCCAGTTTGCCTTAAAAAAAAAAAAGTAGATTACAAATTACTTTTTTTGTAAAAATGTAATGTGTGGGGACTATGTAAAACCACAGAATAATCTCAACCAGTTGGATTTCTGCTTTGTACCTTAATGCACTGGGATCCATAGTTGCTGGTGTCCCAGGAGGAGGTGGGCGGCAAAGCTTTTCATCCATCACACCCATTGGAAGAGGCATCCTGCTGGGAAGGGCTGCCTGTGTAACAGCAGCTCTGTCCTGATGGACAAAAGGTGATGTCAACAATCAGAATTTAACAAAATGATTGAATCAATACTATTTATAAAAAGCCAGTTTAAAAATATATATAAAGTACATGTAAATTTGTTACTTTTCATATTTTTGGCAATATTTGTTACTGAGAAACCAAATTGTGCCTACAAGCAAGCACGGCAACCTTTAGCTTCCCACACGAACCCCCTCTGCCTAATCATATCACATATCTGTACAATTTTGATATATCGGTCACATCCCATTCTATATATTAAATCAATAATAATACCTGAGGGTAAGGAGGTGGTGCTCGCTGACTTTTATCTTGCTGAAAGGCAGGCATTTCCCCATCTTGCCAACTTTGAGCAGGATTACTCACCACAGGTGCTTCCTTCTCTTGGCGAAGTGAGTTTCTCTGCATTTTCTGTCTTATTAAAAACTCTCTTAATCTCTGCCTCTGTTGTATAAAAAACAAACAGTAATATTAAAATCTGCCTCATTGTACACAAAACTGCGTTTGTATACTGTATACTTGGTGTCTACTTCACCTGTCTGTGCTTTTCTAACTCTGATGGACTAAGGCTCATGAGAGCTGGATCCTGTGCAGCTGACATGTCCGACATATCCTGCATCCCTGGTATGTTGGGTAAATGTGAACCATCTGATGGCCGCACAGCTGTATCTTGGTTTCCAGGTGGAAGTGCTATTCTGGAGTTAAAATCAGCACCCACTTGTTGAGTCTGGGACTGTGGCTGCTGGAGGTGAACCTGAGCTTGCTGAGAAGTCATATGCTGTTGGCCAACTGCTTGTTGCGGGCCCATTTGAATCCCTACACCAGGACTGCAACTGAAAGCAGGGGGTTTTCCAGAGAGTGGATCTGCTACTGAGGGTGAGCAGGGGGGTTGCTGGCTAGAATGGGGTGAACCTCTAAAGGGTGAGTTGCCTTCTGGTGCTACAGAAGATGGACGAGGGGGTTTATGCAATGAGGCAAAGGGATCTCTGGATTGAGGTCGTGAAGGTGGGCGGGAGTAAGGGTCAGGAGACTGGAAACGTGGAGTGGCTGGTGACTGCACCGAGAGGACATCATTGGAAATGGCTCCTGGTGTGAGTGGTGACTGAGAACTGCCTTGGGATTGAGGGCTGGAAGGCAATCTCGAATATGTTTCTTGTTGAGGTGCAGGAAGCCTTTGGGGTAGTGGAGAGGAGCCATCACCCGACTGAGGTCTTGGTGTGAGGGGAGGCTGGGCATAGGGGTCAGAGAAGGTAGAGGGAGATTGGCGGTAGCTCTCAGGAGGATGATTAGGAGAAGCACCTGGTTGGTGTGAAACAGACAAGCCACCTGCATCTCCTTGATGCATACGAGGTGTCATGGGAGCTTTGAATAATCCATCTCCAGTGTCTAAACTTGCAGGAGAACCAGTGTTTAGGTCTTGCCTGCCAAAAGAAGAACGTGGAGATGGGGCATTAATATCTGCTCTACTTGGGCCCGCTCCAGCAGGTGAAGATGCTATTGCAGATGGTGATGGAGAAGAAGCATGATCTTGTCGGCCAGCTCCATGCTGGCTACGATAGAGGTCACCACAATGGCTCATATGAGGTGGTGAGAACATCTGTGCATCTCCAGGCCCACCAGGTCTAGGTCGAGGACTCTCAGGTGGACCCAAGGCCTCCTGAGGTTTAGGAATCTGCTGCTGTGGTCTAAAAAATGGGTCAACCTGTTGGGCCCTACGAGGAGCCCCTGGTTGCATTTCAAGGGAGCCGAAATTGGCTGGCCGTCCCTGAGTAACACCTTGTGGGCCAGGCATACAATGTCCTGAGGAAGAGGCCGGCAAGGGGCTGGAAGAAGGCTGTGAGTATGGTGTGGATGGCTGAGACTGAAGGTGCGGAGACTGACTGGAAAGTTTAGAAAATGGATCGGTTTGCAAATCAGCTGAGCAAGGAGTTTTAAGAGGTCCATCAGGAAAAAAGGCTGAAGATGCAGAGTCTGAAGCAAGGGTATAAGGACTCTCAGCAGAGCTTGGCTGGGAGGAAGTAGATGCAGAGCCTGAGGGTGGAGGAATCTGGAGATGCAGATTAGGGCGCTCCCCTTTAATACGGCCAGGTTCAGTTTTGATAGGCCGACATACTTGACTCTCTGCCTGCTATTGAGAAGAACAAAGAAAATGATTTCATTTACAATGTAACATTAAAAAATTACACAGTAAATTTGAAGAAAATGACATTTACCTTCTGTGCCTTATTTATTCTCTGAGCAGCCCTATTATCTTTGGCCTTTTGCTAAATAGATCAGGAATAAAAAGCAAACAACAAAACTGTTAAAGAACAAGCAAATCACTCTGAAAGTTACACTATAGGTTCAGACTAGCACCTACCAGATAAGGAACCTTGTCTGCAGCTGATACCTTTCTCCAAATCTTCATTATTTGTTTGCAGCGACTTGCCCAGTCTATGAAAAAAGGTAAATAATAAGCAAACCGATAACAATGTAAGGCCTCTAGAGGTTGATGAATAAAATACTCATAATATTAAGGTTGAAGAAGACATGTACTAACACTTTAAGATTCCAAAGCCAGTTTAATACTAACCAGGGTAGTCCTGTTTGAGGCTGGGGAAGTTCATGTTAGCATAAAGTACAGGAGAGATGGTTGACAGATTTCCTAATTCCTCATCCTTCTCCCAACGCTGCAGACTGCGTTGATTGTAAGAGAGCCCATCACCTTCTTGTTCAGTAGGAGTTGGAGGAGTGGAAGGGGTGGCTGGAGTAGATGGTGTTGCCCATGGACTTTCCTCATCCTGGTCTGGACTGAAAAGACCACCTCGATCCCTTAAGATAAGACAAATAAACAAAATACATATACATACATACACATATTATGCACACACATATGTAGATAAATAGACAGAAGGAGAGAGAATTTCATAAGGGGACAAAAGGGTGAAGATCGTCCAAACCTTCAGCTTACCTTAAGTCAAAAAAGGGGGACTGAGAGAGACCTGAAAAAGAGTCCATCATACCAGTTGAGGGGAGTTTGCCAGATAAGGAAGCACCTGTAGTTAAATCATGGTATTTTTTTAAAATGTATAACATATCTGAGTGAGTAACAATTAGGTAAATTACAAACATAATAAATTACATCCCAAATTCTACACATACCTGGAAGAAGGTTTCTTTGAGGGCAACTACTTTGATTTGGATCACCCTCCTGAACAGGCTTAATGCTAGGCTGCAGCTGCCCACTTACTGAGCTCCCCTCAGTGGGTCCAAGTACTTTCCGAAAGAACTGCTCAGAGTCCTGTCTTTCTAGTCCCTGAGGGAGATCTGGTGGGTGAAAGGAAGAACTTTAAAGTAATGTAACTGTCAGGTAGCCCACTTTTTATTTAAAAAACATTATTTACCTTTATTTTTCAACATGTCAGACCCATGTGCAGCTCCTGAGCTCTGATCTTTGTTGAAAAGTTGCCCAGTTGCTCCTGACCCTACTACTACACATTTTATGCAAGGTAAATATTATATGCTTAAAACATTCATGGCTAAAATTATTAAGCTTTCTTGTTTTGAAAATCCTACCTGCTCCATCTCCTGGAGGCTTGGATCCCTCACCTTCTTGCTTTAGTTCCATGGGCAGACCACTCGGTCTGACTGTGGCCTCAACTGGAAGAATAAAATTTAAATGTTTACTTTTATGGCATATCTAACTTTGTCAGTTTTACTGTTTAACAGCTGTATAGTCTTACTTGATTCGGAGGCTGCATTTCTGGCTCCAAGCCCAGGGAGTGGAGGTCTAAGTAAACCTTGCGTTTGTCTTGGTGTTGGAGGAGCCAGAAAAGCTCTTTTACTCTGATCAAGTAAGGTCTTGCCAAAAAAAGCCTCTTGTAGGTATGTGGGAAACATGTCCTCTAACTTGCTCTTCTTTCTGCCCCTGCGCTTTTTGGCTTGCTCAGCCTCTCCTTCTGCTGTCTTTGCCTCTGGGACATCAAGAGGTATGTCAGGATGAGGTCCTAAAAGGAAAAAAAACTCAACATTATAAAGATTTGGTGATCTGTTTGAGGTGAAAAGGTTGAGGATAACATTGTACATTTCAAACATTCATTTTACAGGACACAGAAAAGCAATTTATACTGTCCCAAAGACAGACAAAGATTGCATTTTGTGTTGCAATAATTAAACAAAAATAATCTTAGGTAATTTAATATTTAAACATAAATGTAAAAGCCTAACTTGGGGATCCCACTCTTAACCACATGTCAAATTACATGACTTTCCCCTATTTTACTTATTTTGCTCAATTTCCATGACCTATAATGAACAGAAGAAACAGCACTATTATACCTTGCATAATATTAAAATAGTTTGAACTTAAATATAATTTTTCATTGACTTAACAGATTATGTGAGCATAATTTACCCAAGATAAAAATAAAAGTAATCAGAAGTATTTTATTGATGTTTGCAGAAACAATGGCACTTTGTGATCATGTCAAATTGCATCTTTTTTTTTTTCTTTTTTTTTTTTACCAGAATGCTCAAAGCATGCCAAGACTCATCAAAAGCAGATTAATTTTGAGATGACAGTGGTAACACGCTGATTCAATAAAAACCAACATACACTAGGTGCTGGTGTTAACTGAAGCAGTGCAAACTCTTATTTGGCTTCACTTGCCTTCCTCAAGTTTTGTTTCAGCTGCTTGACCTTCTGGAACACCCTCACCAGAGGCAGAGAGACTCCTCCTCATTCGTGTGTGACACTTTCTTTGCCGGACCATGAACCCTCCAATCCCTACAAGTGAAAAATTTCCTGATTACCAAACAAAGTTTCACAATATAAAATACTGCTACAGCTATTGAAATATAAAGCAGCACAGTGACCTGGTCTGTATGGTTTACGCTTTCTCTTCTTCCCGTCATCGGTCTCCTCTACTCCTCCTTTGAGAGTTTCACAGTCAGCCATGCCCTCTATACCTCCATCTGGCCCAGTTTCTCGGTCCGCTCCTCCATCCCTGTCTGGGCTCCCAGGGGCTTCAGACTTGGGCTCACATTCCATTGCTTCTGCACCTCCTATTACAATTTCAGTTTTTATCATTTGCATTTCCAATCATAATGAGTCACCATGCTTATATATTAATGCAACCTTCCGGAATACAGACTGGAGATAAGAATATAAATAATTGGTCAGCATACAGTATAAACATAATTGGAAGTAAACTCACCTTTTCCTTCATCACCATCCACATCACCCTCTTTTAGCTCATCAATAGACATAGTGCCCAGTCTTGAGCGGCGCTGTCTGCGCTTATGAAGTGGTGACATGGAGATGCTTCGCAATAAAGACATGCCAGTCTCTGTTAGCCAGACTCCCTCCAGACGATAAAACTGTGGCTCTGAACAAGGGGATACAGCAATCAAAATAAAGTGATCTAAAAATAGCTGACAAATTAAAGCCTGACAACAAATGACCAAATATACACATACCTGGTTCTTTTATTTTGAAGACAGACATCATAGGAGACTCCACTTTAAGAGAAAGAATAAAACGTATTTACTAAGTGAAATAGATTTAAAAACTAGCCCTTTTAAGTGGACTGCAATAAGAATTAAATACTTACCAACAGGCCTGGGGACATATGGAGTGCAGGCTGTACAGGCAAAGCCTTCATCAGATGCTTGTTCAACCTCATCCTCAGTGTAAAGACTCTCACATACAGCATGAACCCATCTATAAAAGCAAAGAATCAAAACGTTAACTCTCAAACTCACCAACAGTGTTGGGGAAAGTTACTTTTGAAGGTAGTGCATTATAATATTGAGTTACTCCCCCAAAAAAGTAACTAATTGCATTACTTGGTTACCTTTTTATAGAAAGTATTGCGTTCTAGTACTTTTAAGTTACTTTTGCGTTACTTTTCTCTACCTGTTTAAAATAACAACAATCCATTGCAAAAATGTTAGTCTCCGGCCTGCCATTGTTTCTGTTTCTGACTGTCTGATGTGATGACAGGCAATTCGCGAATGAATCGTTTGTTTTAACTGGATCTTCTAAGTGAACTGGGTTGTCGTGAAATGATTTGCGTCTTCATTACTAACATACCGGATACCCCTACTGACTTGAAATAAACCAATATCCTGAGTTATTCAGTTAATAAAACAGTACACTGACTCATCTGCTGTGAAAAAAAAGAGACCTGATGATGATGAGTGCGAGCTGACTGTCTGTTCGCTCGCAGCACGCTCTCGCATTTAGTGCGTTTTAACGTGACTAAGGTCATTTTTATTCCGCAATGTATATTGTAAAAGCCAATTAAGCAAGGTAAAAAGTAACTTGCATAACTTTAAGTAACTCAAATAATATTACTTATTTTTAAAAGTAATGCGTTACTTGTTACTTTAAAAAAAGTTATATTATTATGTAACATGCATTACTTCAAAAGCGTTACCCCAAACACTGCTTACCAATACTGTTGTTTTTACATTAAAAATACAAAAAAACAGCAATGTTGTGCAATTTAACGGTTTAAAATATTTACTCTAATGCATTCTAAAATGGACTTTATTCCAAAACTTTTCAACAGCCACTACCCCAGTTTTCAGTAGCTATTTTTCCACTGATTAAAAGGCATAAATCATTTGCAATTAAAATATTGGAGATAACACAGTCAGCTTTCTAGTGTCATCACTAGTTCTTTGTCATCATGCTTACTATACAATAAAAACACTTATTATTAAATGTCAAAAACTGCTGTGCTGCTTATTGTTTTAGGAAAACAATTAATTCTCTCATCATTGTTTTAGTAACAACAAGTTCAATAGAATATGACAGTCACTGACCTGTCACAGTGCTGACACTGCAGAAGCAGCTCCTCCTCCATGAAGTTCTCATGACACACAGGACATGTTACCAGGCTGGCGCAGGGGCCGCAGTGATTGTAGTTATTTTGCCACTCACAGTGAAACCCAGGGGAGCTGGCACCACACTGCATACAGCACACACACCTGATGGGGTGGTAGATCAATAGCTCAATTACCACATTTTCTCTTTGGGATCCCAACTGACACACACACACACACACACATATATATATATATGCATAGGTATAGCAGCAACGACAAACCATTTGCACTTCCAGCCTCCCTTGGGGACCGTCTGTAAGGGTGGGTCCAAGCAGTAAGTGTGATAGCTGACATCACAGTCGTCACAAAGCAGCAACCGAGAAGGATCTGAAGCCTTCCCACACACCTCACACACAATGCACTCAAGACAACGCCAGCCTTTTCTCAACATCATCTTGGTGATCTTTAGAGGAGACAATCAAACAAACAGATAACGAGAGACTATGTAAAACAGGGGTTATTGTGCAGAATGCAAAAATAAATAAATAACTTACCTTGCTGTTCACACAGTATGGATGATAACACTGTGCACACTGAGCACATGCTAGGAGCTGGCCCTCCACACCCTGTCCAAAACTACCACAAACTACACACATGTCCTGTTTCATACACACAGACAGACATGAGACAAATCAGATCATTTATCATTTATGATGTTGTACTTTATAGGGAAGCAAAGGTAAATAGCAATGAGATTCATACCTGCTGCAGGACAAACTTATCAGTGTTGGAGAAAAGTACCACAGTATTTTGCATGGTGTCATCTTCCTCCTCATCTTCTTCTTTGCTAATTCCAGTGTCTGCAGTCATGCTTAGCTGTAAATATTACAGATGTTTTCATTTTAAACCTGCAAAACTTGGTTTATTTTTATAAGAGGCAACAGCTGTTTAATGAAAATAGGATGCAGTGTTGGTATTGCTGTAAATGAAAGATGTCATAGCTGCTTTTTCTTTTCTTTTTTTAAGGACATGAACAGTTTTAACAAGACAGTGTCACATCATGAATGTTAATGTTTGATAAATATGTCTTTTATTTTATATTTTGCATTTTATGTAGTTTTAAGTTAAACACTAATACAATAACTTTAAAATGTTTTAAAACTTTTAAGTGTTCATGGCAAATAATTTAAGTGAATTAATGTGCTACTATTTATATTTAGTTTATTTGAATAAATGCTAATTCATTTAATTAAATTAGTTTGTTAATCACAAAATAATCTTACAATAATAATTATTATATTTAAAATATAATTATTTGCAATTAAAAATATCTTTAAAACTAACATTTTTAAGAGCAATTCTGTGAAATACAATTAAAAATGCTAGTAAAGCAAGAGCTTGAAAGTGGACATACTCCATAAAGTGATAAACTCACTAGAAAGGCATCAATGCAAGAGGCCATTGCTTTTAGACGTGACCGTCCACGCCCTCTTCCACCACCACCACCACTGCCACCACCACGTGGCCGCCGTTTCCCTGGGAACCCACTGCCTCGGCCCTGAAATATCATAAGACATTTATGTGCATCAAACATACTTCGTTGGAGTAACTTAGAACTCATCTAATTTTATTCAGAAAAACATTGTTATGTGAAACTCACCTGTTTCATTCGTGAGCGTCCTGGAGAACCCCTGCGCTTCACTTTCTCACCATCGGGCTTCAGTGGATCAAAAGGCAATGAGTCCTCAGTTTCGGTGAGCAGCGAATCTGATCGGGTCCTGCCGGCTGGCACCAGGCTAAGCTCCATGGACAGCATCTGAGAGTCTGCCTCAGCCGGCGAGCCAAGAAAACCACTACTGCTCTCGTCACCATGGCTAAGGTTTGAGGTCTCATCAAGGACCAGCTCCGGCTTCATATCCTCCTGCAACTCTTTCCTGGCATGATCCTCTTCACACTGACTCTCATCTTTAAGAAGTGAATCATCTAAGGATTCCTCCACACCCTGCTCATCCTCTTCTTCTTCATCCTCAGACTGGCCCATTCTATCATCTGTGTCAGATGCAGTGGGCATTTCTGTGTGAGGAGGAGTCCTGTTTATAGTCTCCTCTTGAGAACCCATCTCCTCCAAGTCCATAGCAACTGGCTCCTCTTTTTCTGCAACAGGGAGTGTGATATGAGATAACTGAGAACATGGGCTTGATGGAGGTTTTGTTTCTGTGGACTGTACAGTACCATCCAACTCTGTCTCTGTTTGAAAAGGCTTGTCTTGCGATTCCTCCTGCCTTTCTATATTAGTCTCGGCTAAATCAGATTGAGCCTCTTCTTTAGTGTCAGGGACAGGGCTGTCTGGGCAATCCTTCACAGGAGGGTCCTGAGTGTCCTCTGGTTTTTGCTCAACAGCCTCCGTAACCACCGTTTCACCGGTAGTCTCCTCTTCTTTTTGTTTTGCATCAACAGCTACAAACAAGAAAGTGATACTCAAAGACCCCAAAAATATATTGCATGACTAACTTGACAAAAAAAACAACTTTATTTACTAAATGGGACAACTTCGGTTTTTCACTGTTAGTTTCAGTATACATTTCATATCTTTAGCTGAAGCTCATTGGTTTTTCATGTGCATGCCTGAGCTTTAATGTCTAAATATGAATGTTGTAAACATTGTTTACAAATTAACATTTATGTGTGAACAACAGCTTAAATACTAAATTCATCTCTCTCATTCAGAATCTCTGAAGTTAGTTTTATTTTCAATCTCTTTATGAATGTCTTGAAAGGATTAACAAAACTAAAGAATGGGGGGAACTAAACCACATGCAGTACCTCAGGCTTCTTCAAAAGCAAAATGACCTTCAACTAATGAGATGGACTGGATATTTACCTGAAACAGTAGCTAAAAGGGCCTGCTGCTCTGTAGAGACCTCAGTGTGCACATTAGCCTCTGTAGAGCCCTCTGCACCCTCTGGCCGTAGTTCTTCCTCCATAATGCTTTCTTTCACTTCTGCCATTTCAACCACCTCAAGCTCTGTCCCTAAAATGACAACAGCTCAATATACACATCTAGTAACAGTCAATAATTTATATATATCCTTACATTTATATAGTGCTTTTCTGGGTACTCAAAGCGCTTTACATAATGGTGCATCCACCTGGATGACGCGACGGCAGCCATTTTGCGCCAGACCGCACACCACACATCAGCTGATTAGTGGAGAGGAGACAGAGTGATGAAGCCAATTATGATATGGGGAGGGTTAGGAGGCCATGACGGACAGAGGCTAGTGGGTAGATTTGGCCAGGATGCCGGGGTGAAGTAGGGGTTAAACCCCTACTCTTTTTCGAAGGACATTCTGGGATTTTTAATGACCACAGAGAGTCAGGACCTCGGTTTAACGTCTCATCCGAAAGACGGCGCTCACTGAGCAGTATAGAGTCCCCTTCACTATACTGGGGCATTAGGACCCACACAGGCTGCAGGTTGGGCACCCCCTGCTGGCCTCACTAACACCACTTCCGACAGCAACCCAGCTTTCCCATGTGGTCTCCCATCCAGGTACTGACCGGGCGCAGCCCTGCTTAGCTTAAGTGGGCGACCATGTGAGAGTTGCAGAGAGCTATCTGCCAGCAATACCCAAGTCCACAGAGAACAGAAACTTGGGCCCAATCCCAACTCTATTTTTGTACCCCTACCCCTTCCCCTTGGCCCTTACAACGGAGGGTTAAGGGGAAAAGCTTCAAAACTTACCCCTAAGAATTGAGACAGCACTTCAACACCTGCACACTTCATAATTTGTCATCGCAATCTCTTGCCTCATATGAGATCAGAAGATGGTGTAGGGATGGTTTGAAGGGGTGTATACCCCTTGCCCTTAGCCCTACGCCTTCAAGCTAAAGAGAATTGGGACACCAATACCCCTTGACGAGAATGCGCAAATTGAGGGGTAAGGGGAAGGGGAAGGGCTAAGGGGTAGAATTGGGATTGGGCCTTCATTAGCTTGTACATAATGCCAAGCACACATAACTATACAAAGAACACTATGCAATGCACTATTTGGAACCAAATTAAATAAAGAATTTTAATTTCTAATATAACGTAGTAAAAAGGGCAGATATGTCATTTAAATCTGTATTCAGAATCAAATAATTCAAACAGGTAAGTACTTTATTATAATAATAATAATAATAATAATTATATTAAACATCACCGACATTAATTTGGTTTTCTTTTCTTTTAAATGTTCTATTTAAAGAAACCTAATCATCAGTTTGAAAATGCTTTCAATATTAACTTATGTACGACTGTAAAGTCCTATGAGAAAACAACAAGATCATTTTAAAACAGATAAACTAAATAATAATAATAAACTTACCCAATTCCACTGGCACCTCCGAATCAGCTTTTTCATCTACTTGCATGGATGACACCTCAGCCTCGACTGGAACCTCATCTGGGATTTCTTTGCAGAGCACACAGATGCATTTCTCCTCAGGAGGCCCTGACAGCGAGGCACAATCACTGTGTACCCATCTGCGAAAGACATCAAACGCAAGTTAAATATATGCACTGAGACGATTGAAAGTCAGTTTGTTGCTTTATATCAAATATCACTTCACATTAGTGAATTTTGAAAGGACACATCCATTTTAGAAAACAGCGTTTTCACACAACACCAACCCCTCTGCTCTAGACATGCAGCAGCCAGTTCTTTATGGGAGGAGGTACACAAACTAACCTGTGGCAGATTGCACAGTGATGTTGAAGGGAGATCGAGGGCTCCGTGGCTTTACTGCACACGCCACAGACAGAAGTGCGCCTGCGCTGACAACCTTCACATACTGTGTAGCTCTCAAACCACTGTTCAGAGCCAGGAAGCTTCAGCCCTCGCATGCCACAGTCAATACACACACGACACCGCTAAAACAGACATGCAAATGTGGTCAGCCAAAACAATAGACAGGTATTTTACTCACAAAAATCACATTTTCCTATTAGCCAAACATCTGTACAAACTAATATTTCACCATGTTTACTCAAAGAATCCCCCTATAAAGAAAATCACACATTTTGTATTGCTGTATAGGCCAATAAAACGTTTACTATCATGTGCATGAATTTTGATGTGTTCAAATTTGGTAAACCTACAAATCACATGAAGGCATGTGATCAATAAGCCAGGATGACCTCTTAGCCAAATTAAAACCAATGCCAACTTGAAATCTTGCAGTGTAGCTGTAAAGTGAAGTATGCTTATATATTTGGCTTTATTTTGCTTCATAACACTGTGTTAGGTGGAATAACGTATGTGCGTTCAGAGCAGCAATTAAAGGTGTCCAACTAATGCATGTTTACATATTAAAAAGAATTGAAAAGCTGCACTGTGGAATGCAAAACAGTGTTCTGTGTGATCAACCTCTAAAAGTGTTTACATAGGATTTCATTTCAATTAAATAAACCATTTTTGTTTTAACAACATAACAGCAATTTTCATTATTAAGTGTGCCTTGGCAGAAAAACTCTACTGGTTTCTCTGTATAGTTTGGGCATGAGAAAAGAGCAGAATAACTATGTAAATAAACTGAACAGGTCTGATTTCTGCCTTAAATGGTGATATTAGACAGATAAAGGGCATGTTAGAATGAGTCATGGGTATACGCTTACTTTGCACTTCCATGAATCAGGGGGAACAGAGTCCATGGCTGGCAGTAGACAGAAGGTATGGTAGCCCTTGTCACAAGCATCACAAACCAGCATCTTTGAATCCTCCCCTGGTTGCCTGGTTGTCATTAAAGAAAGTACACTTTTACAACAATTTCTGAAACATTTTATAATATACAGGGTTTCTGCAGATATCGTAATGACAAATTTAAGACTTTAAGACCTTTTTAAGACCATTAAGCATTAAATTTATGACCTATATCACAATATCAAAAACACGCATACACATAAACAGAAAATACAAAATCACAAAACTAGTGGTAAAATAAATGTATTAAAATTGAACAGTACTAAAGACAGGTTGGATGCACCATTAAACTACAGAAAAAACTAAGAAACAAACATCTTAAGTCTGATTTATACTTTCGTCTGGTGCCACATATCACACCTCACGAAACAGACGAGGCTTTTATACTTGACGCATTCGCCATTGCGATATTTTTTTTAAATGACAGGGGGTGGTCTAAAAAAAACAGACAGTAAAATCAGATGGATAAACAGAGAAGTAGAAGGTTTCCGGAACTGGTCATATCATTAATATCATTCAAGATAATTGTTTTTATTATTTTTATAAGTTATTATAAAGATTTTTATAACCATTCAAGTTTTTAAATTAAAAAAAATTTAATCTAAATGATGCACCACTTGCTTTTGTTCATATCTCTGACAGTTCTACCTATTAAAGTTAAATATTAATGGCAACAGAACTTGGGTTGCTCTACAATTATATTTTTATTATGGCAAGAATAAAAACAAAAACATACAATATATGATCACGCATGGACAGATCATAAAGAAGATGTGTGTACAGTCATACCCAATTCAGACAAAATTTCTTCAAAGTGTTTCATATTCAACTCAAATCAAACGCGGCGCCGCGTGAACTGTTGACTCGAGTCTAAAAACATTACATGAGCTCCGCCAGCCGAAACCATGTTGCGCGCACACAAAGCAAACGTCCGCAAACACAGCGATGACGACACATTCGCAGCGCACGAAATCCAATAGCAGAGAGCGGATTGGCTATTGCATGTCAGCCTTATTTGTAGTTGTGATACCGCAAATTACAATTGGACTAGTGAAATGAAGAACTATAACACCACGAAAACCAATCAACAACAACAAAAAAGAATTTAAATAAGCATTAGATATAGCGTTACATAAACATCAGAAAATTAAGACCTGTGCAAAATATTTAAGACCTACAACAGTGAATTTAACACTTTTTAAGGCCTTAAATTTCGATTTTTAAATTTTAGACTTTAAGACCCCGCAGAAACCCTGATTATATTATGATATACTATATTATGATATAATATGCTATGAAATAATACGATATAATATAATATGCTATGATATAATACAATATAATATAATACGATATAATAAAATACAATATAAAAACATGACGTGAAAGTGCTAGATCCATCCCAACATACCTGCAGGTCTGGCACACCTTGCACTCAGGACACTGCCATCCTGACCGCTGAAGTGGTGTAGCACTAATCTCTAGACAGGCATCGTGATAGTGCTGCCCACATCCAGTACAGTAAAGCAGACCCGACAGGTCTCCAGCCGAGTCACACACTGCACACCATGACTCCTCTCCGGCTGCAAAACAAACACAGACTCATCTCAGCAATCCTGATCATTATTTACTGATCATATCACATCTCTTCTTCTGCAATTGCGTACCAATCTCCTCAGCCTTGTCTATGTGCTCTGGACAGAGGAGCGCCAGCTGCTTCATGGACTGGAAGGATCCACTTGCAGCCGAGCAGGGGAAGTGGTAAAACCGTGAGCAGCCTTCGGCCCGGCAGCGGATGGTAGCACCCATCCGTTTACAATAATCACATGGCTGAAGCAGAGATACAAAAGCCAGGTAAAAGATGGAAAAGTTAATTTGCCTGTCATAAAGCAATATTTATGGAGGTTTAATGCTTTGATAAAGGAAGCTCTGTGCCTACCCGGTGTATCCCTGAGACGACTGCCTTATCCACGTTTATCAGCACCTCACCCTCAGTCTGTTCCACTCCCTCAGACCACACGGCACACCAGTGGTGAACCCAGCAGCTCCCTGATTCAGGAAAAAAAAAGGACTTGGAGTTATAAATCTACATAGAAGAAAACATGTTTAAGGGAAAAGTTAAGAGTTTGTATATATCTTTCAGACATAAACAAACCATAGCCAAAGCTGACAAACTCAGCTCCTGGAGGGCTACAGCTAGCTATAACTAAACACACTTGATCCACCTACATCCTTCAGGTTTATTTGAAAACTACACGATTTGTGTGTTGGAGCAAGATTGAAACTAAAATCAAGTTTGACACCCCCTGCACTATATAATATACACAAAAACAGATTTTGACCAAGTGTTAAGTCCAGTGGCAAAAAATGTAGGAATAGCTGATGGAACTGTTACTTGCCCTCAGACTATGTAGACTGGTTGATAAAAGTCTTTATGGCATGCAAACTATAATTTTTGTTTTCCAATGACACACAACTTTTTTTTTATTTGTTGCAGCTATTGTTTGTAAACTCATGTCATTTTCAATTAGAAATATAATACCTGTTACCGTGTCAAAGGTTTGAATCACTTTTTTAAAAACAAAGTTTTATTTAGCTAAAAAAGATAAACACAATTGATCAATTGTAATGTCATGATTTTCAATCTTTTGACAACAATTTAGAGACATTCAGAGCACAATGACAATCTTGTCATTTTGCATGTGTAC
Source organism: Danio tinwini (assembly GCA_903798205.1). Classification (NCBI taxonomy): domain Eukaryota; kingdom Metazoa; phylum Chordata; class Actinopteri; order Cypriniformes; family Danionidae; genus Danio; species Danio tinwini. The sequence continues at coordinate 13,729,087 of CAIGQZ010001345.1, read as the reverse complement.
ATGAATACATGTATATTAGAATTTTGTATGCATTAGATAAAACACTTTTTATATTTGTACATATACATCTATAAGCTTTTTTTGTTTGTTTGTGTTTAATGCATTTTAATTGGAGGCTTTGTGAGCATTTAAGACTTTTTTTTACAAGCAGTTTTTTTATCTTACTGACCCCATACTTTTGGTAGCATGCAAATGCTAAAAATAAAATGCATATTTATTTTGCATATAAAAAACTGTTTCACGTTTCAGTTTCATTATTAACAAACAAGAAAAAAATACAGAGCTCAACAATATTGCTTAAAGTAATTAGAAAGCACGTTACTTCACTCAAACATGCAGAAATTTGTTGAATTGGAAAGAAACTACAGTGTTTCAATGCATCTCACTTTACACCGAAACTCTACTGTAATATAGTGCATTAAATTTCCTTATAATACCTGTGTCATCAAAGAGAGACGCCAGACAGCTGGATTCAGAGAATCCAATGGAAGACAGGTCATCGTTTCCAGCTGTTGGCAAAGTGGAAACAGAGGGCTCCAAGCTGGGCTGATCAGAAGAGGGTCCAAAACACCGAAGCTCTCGTTGGCCATGTAGACTACGCTCCACACAGTTGCAGAGAGCACAGGCCCTGACAGTCTCCCTACAAAAAACAAACAGCAAAAAAGATCATCCTTAACGGCTCAGTGTAATCAAATAAGATGCATTAACAGTCAAATTATGTCTTTTAGTTAACCTTAGCTGAAAGGTCTATATCTCTAAACAGTGACTATTTTGTCTACATCACCTCATGTTCTGTATAATAAAGATAGCCTTTTTCATACAAACCTCACTATTCAAGCATGACCTACATTTTATGCAAAGCAGTGCAACCGCAATATTTATAGAAAGCCTTACAATGATGAGCTGGAAGTGTCCACAGTAGTGCCTGAGATGTCCTCTGCAGCAACAGGGGCATTCAGTTCTCCCTCGACTTGGACGCTCTCCTTTGCAGGGGTCCCATCATCAGCTGAGAGAAACATTCCATATTTTAAGATGGATCAAATATAAATGTGCCCTTTAAAAATTTCTGATAGATAGCACTGTTCCCTCACAGGGAATTCAAGCAAAGGTCAGATGAAAGAGAGGATTCCCATTTTAAGACATCATTGCCAGGCAAGATTTATAATTTGCTCGAGAGATCTCTAGATTGGTGCATTCAAGTGATAGTTGACCTAAAAAATTTAATTCACTGTTTATTTACTCAACCACAGGCCATCCAAGTGGATGTGGATGATTTTTTTCTTTTCAGCAAAAAAACAGATAAAAAATGCAAGTAAAAGATTACTGACTACTTTGAAAGTAAAAACACATTTAGACCATTTTGAGGGATGTAAACAAAAACAATGGTCCCAACATAATTTCTGTTTTACATTTTTAATTTCTATAGCTTCTGAAACAAGCTACATATGGATAAATAATGTTATGATAGCCGTTTTAACATTAAGTTATGATTGAATTGCCTTGTTACAGTTATGAAATAGTTTGATAACAAGCAGGAAATGTTCATGGGCCAATGACATCACCACATTGAAATGGTCTATACACTGAAGCTGAACTAATTCCTGTTGCTCCTTATGATACAATAAAATCTCATGAAGTAAAATGATTGATCTGTGCAAGAAACTAAACATTATTTATAACATTGTTACCTTTAATTCAGTTACAGTCTGGAAAAAAAGCTTCCAGTAACATGGTGAATATTGCATTATGGTATATTGTAATCATACTTTCTGTACATGTTACTGCATCCAGAGAAATCACAAACACCAATTCGATAAACAACACAATACAAGCATAATCCCTCTCTGTTGTAAACAATAAATGCATCATTTAAAGCAACAGTCCTGCATAGTATATCAGGAGCATTTGCTGAGACTCTGGATGGATTAAAGACAACAATGTTGTATATAATAATGTTGGATTTCATGTAAAGACTAATCATTTCTTTCATTAGACGTCTGTATATAGTCAATAGCCACAGGTATTCATTTAGTTTGACCGTTTTTTTTTTTTTTTACTTAGTGGTGATTAGGCATGGAACGATAACCGCTTTCAATGTATATCGCGGTTTAGAGAAGTCAAGGTTTTAAAACCGCCAAAATTTTCTGCTATAGCATTCCTAAGGTATGTGTAAGATTTTTTTATTTATGTTTCTTTTGTTGTTGTTTTTTAGGACAACAGTATCTCCAAAAGAAAAGATATCCAAAGATGTTGTTATAAATTGTAAAGAAATCTGTGTTTTTGAAACTAATGAAGACAGCAGAAGTCAGTGATTCAGTTGAATTAATCAGCCTGACATGTTAACTCTAACAAAATATTATAAATGTTTCTCAACATAAAATATATTGTTCAAAGGGAGGATTTTTTTTTTGTTTTTTTACGCAGACATTTAAAAAGAATACATTTAAGAGCTGTAATCACAATACCAAGAAATTGTGATATTTTTATCCAACGTTATCATACCGTTAGAAACTTATACTAGCCCATGCCTAGTGCTGATGTACGTTATAAATCACAAATGACAAAGATTTCAGCCTGGATTCCCACTCCAAGACAAAAAAATTCCCTGAAAAAAAAAGTAAATTTCCATTATCAGGTAAGAGTGGTGTAGCCGTTGTAACTTGAATGTGTCAAGATTTTTAGACACACTCAGTTTCATTCTTTTCTAGTCATACAACATCGCTTGTTTTGATGTTGCAAAAAAAAATAATTTTAATGCATTGACATAGTATAAACATGCTAGTTTGAAGCACAGGCAGTTTGACAGTTTACTAGGATTTATTATTCTAAGTAATTTGTCCAAAGCGGCAAATGAATAACAAATCAAATCTTTTGGAGAAAATAGCTTATTTCCACATTACACAATAAGGTGAATAATAAACAGAAAAAAACAGACAGCTGTTTTATTAAGCACTGAGCAGAGACAAAAAAAAATAATAATGTAGTATTTTAACAGGTACAGCCTGGTGACTGAATTTGAATGAAGTGATTGCCGGATGACATGGAATAACAAGGCAATTAAAAAATAAACAAACAATAGGCAAAACATGAAACAAAAAAAACATGGGATAAAAATATTACTCAAATTTAAACCAACAAACAAAAATCACTGATATTCCACTACTTGGACAAAAAATATATATACAAAATCACCTTCCCTTCGATGTCGGGGATAAACATTCGAAAATTGCATGACCAGTGGGAACCCTTTTCAGCTAAAAACTTTGCTTTATGTTCTACTTAAAAGTAGGCATGGGGTATATGATTCTGACGTTATGATAACCTTGGGTAAAAATATCACAGTTTCACAGTATTGTGATTAATGCTCTAAAATAAGTACTTTTTAAATATCTGGGTAAAAAAAACTAAAGCTTTCTCCCTTTGAACACAACATATTGTATTTTGAGAAACATTTATAATATTTTGGAGCAGTAAACATGTCAGACTAAATTATTAAAATGACTCATTGACTTCTGCTGTCTTCATTAGTTTCAAAAATACAGATTTCTTTACAGCTTATAACAGCATCTTTGAATATTTTTTCTGCTAAAGATACTGTTGTCCTAAAAAAAAAAAATAATAAAAAAAATCTAACATATACCGTGAGAACAGTATAAGCAAACATTTTGCCAGTTTTAAAACCTTGACTTTTCCAAACCGTAGTATACCCTGAAAACGGTTATCGTCCCATGCCTACTTAGGGGAACCAACATCTTGAAAAGCCTAAAGGATGAGTAAAAAACTGCTAATTTCAAATTTAATTTAACTAACCTTTAATGCACACTGTTGTTCAGAGCTTGCATTTCAGTTAAGTACTTTCTTTACCTTATTACACACATATGACTACAGAAAACATCTACAATCAGAATAGAAATCACATAAAAATCATTTGTTTACTAACCTGCAGTTTCTGAATCATTTTCTTCGCAGTTTGATTTCTGCTCGTCCATTCCTGCTGAAGAAGATCTCTATTACAGAGATCTGAAACAGAGAGGCCAGTGACGTGATTTAAAGACAAAATGTTCGTGTGAGACAGCAGAGAAGCATTCATGTACAAATCCGAATTTTGCAATGACCTACAGCCACAAAACTCTCTAATTTTACTCAAGCATCTGAAATGAGACAATGGAAAAGTTAACAGTGGTCAATTAGTGATAACCTATAATACACAGCACAGCATCAGCTAAATTTGATCATGTATAGTCACACGTAACCGCGTAATTATTGCGCATAATCCTGCAAACTTCAAATTACTCCACACCTAACTACGCAAACATTGGTGTATTTAGGGAAACACATCACAAAGCAGCTTATTAAATACAAACCATGAGGTGGATTCGCGTGTTCGGTGCATTTTCTCCGTTTTGGTTAACGCTGGTAGATAAACAACGGTTAGCAGATTTGTTAAATTTGTCTGATCCTGCAGCTGCGTCGTTCCGCTCAGCTTACAGTGGTGCCAAGACGCGGCTAACACGCTAGCTTTCTGGCCGGGGTTAACAAACTCTCTGCAAAATAATCCGTTCGTCCATCACCAAAGCAAGCAAATACCGACACGCATACACGGCTCCGTTTGTTAGCGATTACCCGCGGTCAATAAAACTCAACAATTTCGTGCATAACTAAGATAACGCATTACTTTCTTTATGTAAAACGACGTTAAAGGGAGAAACACAAAGAAAATACAACTTCCGTGTAGCGCGCTTCCTGTGACACACAAAACGAGGTCGGGATAAAACATGGCCAACGTTATTTTGTTCCGCCAGTTACAGAGTGGACGTTTTCACATCAGGGAATGGGCTGGGAACATTGCACGTACACGCGCGTAAGAAACTAAGTGTAACTTTATTTGCTATGTATTCTGACTAACATTTAGGGATATTATAATGTTACTCCTTCAATCACTGAGTAACTTCCCGTTCCTGCACAAAGTTGAACTTTGTTACTCTGCCATGTGCATCTATCTATCTGTCTATCTGTCTATCTATCTATCTATCTATCTGTCTATCTGTCTATCTATCTATCTATCTATCTATCTATCTATCTATCT
>CAIGQZ010001345.1:13699350-13715983 GCA_903798205.1 Danio tinwini | reverse complement strand
TGAGCCTTTAATTGTCATTTATAAAGGATTTATAAAGCATAAATAGTCCTCGCTAGATTAGGTCACAAAACTGGATGAAGTTGAGTGAATAAAGCATTTATTAACATGCAAATTAACTATCAGTATTTGTCTGAATAATAAGAATTATAAATGTTAATTTGTATAGTTCATTAATCATTTACTAATTCATTTTGAATGATCTTTATAAAACACCAACTACTCTTAAATAACTGGTTTGTAAATAATGCAGTAATTAATTTAGTAATGAAAAATGAATCAGTAACAAAGCATGAAAACAATCATTAAGTACAGTACACATGTGCTTATAAATCTAGAATAGAGCATTTGAATCGGCAGTTTTAAAATGCTAATGTTTAACAAATGATTCATAGTGTATAGATATTATAAAGTGTTACCAAAAGAAACAATTGAAATAAAGTGTTTTAGCGTTTCCCAAGTCAAACAGTATTCAAGTACTGTAACTGAGTGCTAAAAATAAAATAATTCAATAAAATTAATCATAGTTATGGTCAAAAAATGGTACAATTTCCTATACTTTAATACTTTTAAAGTAATTTTACAATTACAGGCATTAAACAAAACACATGCAATGCAAATGATAAATTATAATACAAACTCAACATTGCATATCCTGCGTTGTGACTATTGCGAATGATAACATTGTGATATAGATGCTGAAATGATATATTGTGCAGCCCTAGAACATAACTTGTTTTTCTCTGTTCGTCCTGACCATACTATACCCCATTGACAACTTCCTCCCAGCTTTCACCATGCGGGATTAGTTTGAACAGGAAAGGTTTGAAGGGAGCCTGACTAAGCTTCGCATCTGATTGGTTTTCCGAAGGTAATGGTTGGGTGGCCCTACATTACAATGTTTGCCATTGGCCTGAATCAGATAGGGTTTAGAGCATCTCTTCTCCAGTGGGGGTGTGAGTGTCCATCTGCCCCCTTCATGAACAAGATAATCCTGGGTTCTTTACCTTCAGAGATGTAAAAAAACAAAATAGAGGAAAAAAAAGCATGCTCTTCCAAAAACTCTCACATGGGTTACTATAATCACCCCCACCCCCACCCTACCCAGCAAATATCTAAATTTACAAAATAGATTTTTTTATATACACAGTAATCATTCATTCATTTATTTTCTTTTTGGCTTTGTCTCTTTATTAATCAGGGGTTACCACAGCGGAATGAACCGATAATTTATCCAGCATATGTTTTACGTAGTGGATGCTCTTCCAGCCATAACCCAGCACTGGGAAACACCCATACACTCTTGCATTAACACACATACTCTGTCCAATTTAGCTTATTTAATTTACCTATAGTACATGTCATTGGACTGTGGGGGAAACTAGAGAACCCGGAGGAAACCCACGCAAACACAGGGAGAACATGCAAACTCCAAACAGAAATGCCAACTGACCCAGCCGGGGCTCAAACCAGCGATCTTCTTGCTGTGAGGCGATTGTGCTACCCACTATGCCACCAAGACACCCCATAGTAATTATGTATCAGCATAAGCAGAGACGAAGTTAGTTTCAAATAACTTCTGAAAATAAAACATCACAACATGATCAAATATGCTTTTATTTAAAGTGTTACCACATTTGTGTTAAACATATATGAAATGAATATAAGTGAATAAAAATATATCCTGATGTGCCTTTAAAAAAGGTAAAATCATCATACTAAATGTAATATTTTAATAATAATAATAAATAATAATAATAACTTTTGCTGATCAGATTAATTATGCATTACTTTATTTATTATTGACTTCAGGAAGCTGAAAAGAAAAAGGAAAAAATAAAATAGAGTATAACTCATCATGCACATCATCGGTAGAGGGTGGTGTGTTTTATGGTGCCCACAAGGGGGTGTGAAACACTTGGTAAAAACAGGCAAATGATTTTGAACAATGGAAACTCCAAGACAGTCTGATGTACAAATGACTTTTTTAACTTCACTTTATTAAAACTTGGGACTCTAAATCACTGGTTAGACTTTAATAGTATAAATTTATGATTCAACACATGACTAGGGTTCGAAATGATGTTCCTTGCTAGCCTTGTGTAATGCAAACGATCATATAATTTCTCGAGAGGCTTTCCTACTATCTTTGAACACACAGCAAAAAAATCAGTGTACATTTAGCTCAATTTGAGTTTAACTTAACCCTCCTTGGGTGTAGATATGACTCCCTCCATTTTGGAGTTAAAATAACACTTTCTAAAGTGTGAAATTTGTACATTACTCTCAGAATTAATTTTAACACAGTAAGAGTTTATTCTTACATCGATCTGAAGTGTGTTACCCTTCAAAGTGTTAATACAGCAGAGATGTATAGTAACGAAGTAGAACTACTTCACTACTGTACTTAAGTACTAAAAGGTTGTATCTGTACTCTACTGGAGTATTGTTTTTTTCTCCTATACTTCTACTTTAGAACATATTTTCGATGAGCTTAATACTTTTACTCCAGTAGATTTTGTAGCTATGTGTTGCATAGTTACTCGTTACAATTATTAAAATGTTACGAATCAATCATTTATTGATCAGATTATCAAAGAAGACAGTACTGCCTGCCTGCATTGAGAGCACTTTAGTTTGTTTTAGACATGGAAAATCCAGAAATTCCACCTTCAACTCCTTCACTTTCAACTGTTCGTGGCGATGAGGAAAAAGACCACCCGTGACCCTATTTAGAACCAATGTTTGCATTTGTCGGAGTGAAAGATAGTTCATATAGAATGAAGTGCATACTCTACCGTCGGATTTGAAGAAACATGTCAAGTTAAAGATAATATAATACACAAAACAGCAGACTGAGCTATCCATAAGAGCTAGATAAGTTAACAAACGTTAGCTACCTGTGGTTCATATCATGCTGCAGTTCACATAACGTTAACTGTCTATCAACGCAATCTCACGGCAATTTGTAACTTTTTAATTTAATGGCTAATTCATATGAATTCGTACAATCTAATTCGTACAAATAGGTACGATTTGCTCATCACCCAATGACGGTTGGGGTTAGGGGTGGGGTTAGGTGCCACGCCTCCTTTTTAAAATCGTACATTTTCGTACGACTGAACTTGACGAATTAGCCACTAAACTGACAAAACGTAAAATAGTTACCATCATAAAGGCTTTCACGCTGAATGGTGTTTTTGACCCATCATATATTATAAATCGTAAACCATAGTTCTTTTTGTTCTGCTTAATCATGTGCCCCAAAAATCATATTTAAAATAAACAAAACAATGTCTTTTGACTGCTTTTTTAAAAATAACTACATAACGCAATACTTTTACTTTCAGTACTTGAGTAGTACATTTTTAAGTAAACTACTTGCAATACTTAGGTACAAAAATGTTGAATACTTTAGTACTTCCACTTAAGTATTGTGCTTAAAGACCACTTCAACTTCTACTCAAGTCACTTTTTTGATAGAGCACTTGCACTTTTACTTAAGTCTGGGTCTCTAGTACTTTATACATCTCTGTAATACAGTATATTACCTTTTTCCCTATATTACCAATTGGTGTGTGTGACAGATAACAGTGATCAAACATGTAGAAAATAGTTTTAATTTATTAATCTTTTCAGAAATAATTTGAATACATTCAACTCTTTGGATTTTAAAATGCAACAAGACATATTTCAAGTTTAACATACTTCAAGTAAAACATACTGGTTTGATCACTGTTTGTCTGAAAGATCCGTTTTGAGTTCCCATCACTAGTGGGAAATACATTGAATATTGGGTTAAAAGTTTAACACTGAAAAAAACTCAATTAATTTTTCTTATTAAAATTTCTTAAATATATGCTCTTTCACACTCGTGGATTAAAATGCACTCCGGTTTTAACACTGAACATCACCAAAAAAATCACACTGTATATTTAACACTGGAATTTTTGCTGTGCAGATTTTAATCTGGTTCGTCAACTTTGTTTTTAGACTCACAGACGGACTCATATACCATACAGAATTACAATACTGCAGAACACTAATAGGAACAGACATAAAAAAAACAAATCTTTTTCGTTGCTCCACAAGATCTAAGATGACACAAAAAATAGATTCTTTGTTTTATCTTTGTAACACACACTATATGCTCTTTCCATGAAACCTTCTTGTCTATTATTACACCCAAATACTTATATTTGTCTACTTGTCTGATGTTTACATTATTTATAACTATAATTGAGCATTTTTGTCACACCACTCTACAAAATTATTCACACCTTGCTGTAACTTTTACCTTGCTCAGTAAAGTTATTAATACTGTATCGTCTGCATACTTTAAGTTGAATTATTTAGATCTGTCTGCACAGCAGTTGTTTGTGTACACAGTGAAAAGCAGAACTAACACAAGCTTGAGGTGCTCCAACATTCTCGGACTGTATTCAGTTTAACTATCTGAATTCTGTTCATATATGATTAACAGTGGTAACACAATATCTGGCTCAGCTCATTCATATTTAGTTTAAGTTACCAACTACAGCAATAGTCCCAAACTGGATTCCTGGAGGGCCGCAGCTCTGCAAAGTTTTGCTTAAACCCTAATCAAACACAGCTGATCCAACTAATCAAGGTGTTCAAGACTACTAGAGACTATTAAGCAGGTGTGAGTTGGAGGTGGTTGGAGCTAAACTGCAGAGCTGTGGCCCTCCAGGAATTGAGTTTGAGACCCTTGAATACAGGATGTTTTGTAAACTGGTTTGTAAACTAATATGTTTCAACAAATTGCGTTTATTTACTAGTGAGAAAAAATCTCTAATGTGTTTTGTGTGAATAAAATGTAAGCAAATCAGCTTTATTTAGCAACACGTAATTATAATTGTAGAAATAAGTACAAATACAACAAAGGGCCTCAGGCCATTATCAGCACTACATGAAATATATATTATAAATCCAAAAGTACAAAAATAAATATTTATTGCTCTTTGAAGTATTTTCTCGTAAAATAAACATAAAAATAAGTCTACATTATTAATTTTATAATTGTCCATATGGTGATTATTCAGTGGCACGTCATATCTGGACAAAAACAAGTAACCTTGTATATATTTTACATACAGTATTTGCAACACATTTTCATTAATGAATTAATCACAACTGGACCTTTTTCTGAGGTGAGTAATCAGTTATAGTGTCTATTACAATTCCTTTTTGGTCAGTAGTGTTTAAAAAGCTGTTTTGCAGCTGATAATATGTTTGCATATTCAGGGATGGGCATTATTTATGATACAAGTATTTCAAATACAGTTGAAGTCAGAATTATTAAACCCCCTTTGAATTTTTTTCTTTTTTAAATATTTCCCAAATAATGTTTAACAGGAAGAAAATTTTCACAGTATGTTTGATAATATTTGTTCTTCTGGAGAAAGTCTTATTTGTTTTATTTTGGCTAGAATAAAAGCAGTTTTATTTTTTTAAATAAACATTTTAATGTCAAAATTATTAACCCCTTAAAGCTATATATTTTTTGATTGTCTACAGAACAAACCATCATTATACAATAACTTGCCTAATTACCCTTACCTGCCTAGTTAACCTAATTAACCTAGTTAAGCCTTTCAATGTCACTTTAAGCTGTATAGAAGGGTCTTGAAAAAATATCTAGTCAAATATTATTTATTGTCATCATGGTTAGGATAAAATAGTTCAGTTATTAGAAATTAGTTATTAAAACTATTATGCTTAGAAATGTGTTAAACAGAAATTGGGGGGAAAATAAACAGGGGGGCTGATAATTCTGACTTCAACTGTACGTATATATATATATAAAAAAAAAGAATATGATGGTAGTTTCAGGTGGATTGCTGATGCCAAGAAAATATGACAAACAACATTGAAATAAGGCCTACAGTGGGTGGCGATACCTACAATACTTCATGGGCCAGTTTCAAATGCCAGTTGATCTGCAGGTGCAACAATCACCTCTAAATCTAAATTCATAAAAAAAAAATTATGTGAGAAAAAAATTCAAATAGTGTCAATTTTACTGGCCACCCAATAGACGGAAACACAATGAAGAGATGTAGTACTATGTTTCAACTCATTATCTGCATTACATGTTTTTACAGTGATTAAACATCTTCAAGGCATGGCTTTCTGTATGAAATTTATACTAAAATTAAAGAAACAAAGGTAAAGGAGTTGGCAGAGAAGCTGACTTAACTTTTTCAAACATTGTTTACTTCACAAAGTCAGTTTAATGGTGAAGGGATTGATCGAATATGCCTATTGATGGAAGGTTTGCGAAGAATTGTCATGCTCCCTTGTAGAAGGATTTTGTATTTTCAAAATACAAAATACAGTATTTTATTTTGATACATGTGTGGCTGCTGTATTTTATAGTTTATTTTGATGCATATAAAATTGAGGTATTTGGTATTTTATTTTAAAATACATTTGTATTTTATGCCCATCCCTGTGCATATTCAGTGTTTTGACCATCAATAAAACCTCTGTGGGTCAAGAAATATACGTCCTAATGTGTGCAAAAGCCTTGCATACCAGTAAACCTCCTTTTGTTGTAAAAAAGCATTTTCCATTTTAGCCACTGTGGCATTTTGCCATGTGAACACACTGGATAAACTATTGTGCATCACACTTGTGAGAATGGTCTGATTTGTGGAACAGATATAAGGGATCGCGATTCTTTGCAAGCCCTCTACCATTTCTTTGTGGAAAAAGACAAACAAGACACGAAAAGGCCAAAACGCAGTGTGCGCGAGTCTGTGATCCTTAAAAGTAGCGTAGTTGGATACCAAGACGCCATCCACAAATAAGTTCCCATGTTCTGTCAAGGGAGCATAAACCCCCATCCTCTTCTCTAGAGAAACTGAAACCACTTTAGATGGCTGGATTCCACTATCGGCACCAGTGGTAAGTATATAGTCCCCAATCCTAACGTTTCTGGCAAATATAGTTTCGTAGTCATGATGGTGCAGTTCGAGATTGTGAGCCGCAAAGATGAGGTGATTGGGAGTAAGTGCTATTCGTTTCCCATTTTCAGTAGTAAAAATAAAGAAAGTGGTTCTGCTCTCTCTGTCCAGATGAAGAAAGAGAAGTACCCAACTAAAAACAAGTTCACCTGACCCAGACACAGAAAGCACCTTCTCGCCAGGCCGCAAACATGACATGGGCTTTTGTACACCATCAGCCATTGTCACAAGTCCAGATGCCGAAAAGCAGCCACCTTTCTCCACGGCTACAGAGTGATCTGTAATTTAGAGGAGAATTACTTATCAACCAATCAATCCAATGCAGTTATCATTTACTGACCCTCATGAGAAGTCAACAGAGTCCAAAACAACATTTGACCTCAAAGATGTGTCTCTCATATGACAGATTTTTATTTTTCAGTGAACTATCCTTTTAAGCCCCAATATACTCACACTAACGTTTTTTTCATTTAGCTGTAAAAATAAGCTTGAACTACTTTAACATCTTAATGCCGTTTATTAATCTGCTAGCTACACATTTATAAATCTAGCACCTTTCACAGCCATTACAGAGCTGGGAAGAGCCAAGCTATTGGTTTATATGTATACTGTGTTCATCTGAAAGAATAAAGGCTAGCAAATATTTTGTTTAAACAAGAAGGTTAGCCAACCTCACTGCAAGCCAACAATATCATTGTTTCAGTATGTACATTTAATAATGTTAAAGCAGTTTAATGTTTATTAATTAGATTATAAACTGGTCTGTTTCTGCATTTCTGAATGGCTGTGGTATTTAAATGTTTCTTTCAGGTAACATCTGGTGTTATGTGCTACACTAGCATCAGGCCATTCGTGACATGTCTGGAAATAGTGTGATGGTGAGTAAATTATGATTTTTTGTTATATTTAGTAAATTATTCCTTTAACAAAGTGACTAGCAGAAGTGATTTTAAAATCAAAGAGGGTAAAGCCCCAGAACCACACACACTTTTTACTGTATGTAATCATCATAAAGGAATGGTTGCTGAACAGTTTGAGAATATAGCAGGGTCTTAAGAGATAGCTCAGCTAAAAATCAAGGGCTTCCAAAACTATCTGAATTTCTTTTCTAATGTAAAAAAAGATATTTCAAAGAATGTTGGTAACCGATAGTCACTGCCTTCCATATTTGGGAAAAATATCATTCTTCTATATCAATATCAACTTCAAACGTTTGTGTTTTTGTGTTCAAACAAGTTTGGAACAATTGAAAAGTAAATAAATGGAGATAGAATTTTCATGTTTGGGTGATTTTATTTATATTTTAATACCATATCAGCAGCATTGGCTATATTTATGGCAAAAACATTATACTAAATAAACAATATATAGCAATCGTATCAGTTTTTTAACAAACATACATATACAAAAAAAAAAAACATAGAAAACGTCACATACAATCTTTTAGTTTGATTAAGGATAAATATTCTAAAATGGTTCCTGAAGACACTTTTTCAAACATTTCCCTTAAATTATCTCCTGAATAGAAATGTCTCTAATAACATTTAAAATTTAAATTTAAATTCTATTACAATGTAAAATAAAAATGTTTTATTGTCAAAATATTCTTGCACAAGTCACAAATAGGTTTTTCTTCCCCTTTCAATAATTATGAGTGTGTATGTGTGTATGTACAACCTGATCATGTCTACTTTCAAAATGGTAATTATTTCTTTCATTTACAAATGGATTCACTTCATACAATTTGTTGTTTCTACATTCACCCCATTCCATTTGCCATTTCTCATTAATATACAGATTTAGAACAGGTTTAACATCAGACATAGGAATTTTACATTCTATTATCCCCAACTGTAGGGCTTTCTTAGCTGTTTTCATTTTTGGGTGAACTATTTGGGTGAAAATGTTTGAATAAGAAATCGTAATGAAAGAAAAGCTTACCTGCTTTGACAGAGCAATGCACGTGATACTTGGATTCATAGTGCACCCAGTCAAATCCAGCCTCAACTGCCAGCTGTGCAAGTAGGCCATATTTTTTTGTGTCCCGATCTGAGGTGGTGATGTCGACTGCACGGCCCTCATAATGTAAAGAACCAGGAGGGTGATGGCCATCCTCATCCCAGGCCTCTGTCACCCGCAGTCGAACCCCCGGCCACTGGTTCATTACTGCTATTCCCAGTTTATTAAGACAGTCCTTACAGCGCTGCAAATGAAACATATCATTTCACATAGTTTTTTTTTATAATCTCCATATACACTCTTAAAAATAAAAGCTTTAAAAGGCTGTTTTTAAAACCAATGCCATAGGTCAGGGGTGTTAGACTTCCTGGAGGGCTGCAGCCCTGCACAGTTTAGTTACAACCCTGCTTCAACACACTTACCTGGAGGTTTAAAACAAGCATGATGGACACAATTAGTTTGATCAGGTGTGTTTAATTATAGGGTTAAAGCTAAACTGTGCAGAGCTGTGGCCCTCCAGGAACTGCCATTAATGAACACTTTGGTAGAATCTTTTGGTTCTCCAAAGAGACTTGCAGAGAATAGTCTTAAAAGAACTATTTTCTTGGTGTCAAGAACATTATAATAGTCCTATAAACACAATAAGCAATATTTTATGCAATGGAAATGTATTAGTAATGTTAAAAGTTATACTTAAAATTTTTAAAAAATTTTATTTAGAATCATTGATGCCAATAAATAACCTTTATTTTAAAGGTAGCTGTGTGTCTAAACCTATGTGTCTTTTGTTTTTGTGTAGAACATGAAAGACAATATTTTGAAAAGTGTTCATAAATCTCAGTAGATCCCTTTGACTTTGACTTTTTATAAGTCTGTCAAAACTCCTCCTTTTTATGAATGATTAAGACCAGAGGGCAGCAAAAGCTGAAAGCAAAGCAATTACCATAGCTTTTAATGGTTTCTACAATTCCATGGTAGATTTGAGCACTGGTAGACATTAGAAATGTCTTGACCAGCTTATTCAGCTCTGCAAAAGGCCATTTCCACCCCCCCTTAACATCTAACAATAAGAACAAAGCTACTTTAACTCATTTCCAGCATTCTTCGGACACTTCAGCATGGTCACAGAGTACAGTCAAGGTCATTTTTCTTCACATGATGGGAACATTTTCACACAGTCTTTTGAATGACCCCGGTGAAAACCTTGAGACTTTGTAATACAGCATTTAGACTTTCTCAAAACGTTAGGTCCCTCTACACCTCGCATATTAAAGAATCTGTGAAAAAAGTAGTATCATTTGTCTGTGAAACTAATATTATGTGACCCAGGGTGTGATGGAGAGGGTATGGGAAAAGGCGAGAGAGCAAGACAGGGTCGAAAAGCCGAGAAGAGCGAGAAGAAAGCAAGGACCAGTCTGAGAGAGAGGGCCACGGCATGGAATGTTTAGAAGTGTTCTTGGGAATGTGACAACAAGAGTGAAAAATCAAGAGGGGAAGAAAACAAACCGGCAAGATTTTTCTCGCAATGCTGTTTGACAGAGGCGATTCATTGTGAAAACTACAATAGAGGCTTTTCCGATGGTGCCATTACTTCAACAGGCGAGAATTCTGCAAAGGCGACCCCGCAGAGGCTTGAAAAGATGCACAAAGGATAGCTTTCAGAGTTGCGCAATGAGAGGGCACATGCATACGTACACATAAACCAACTCCAGGCACTTTCATTAGGGTACTGACTTATCAGCCATATCACACTTATCAGTAATATCTCAAAACGACCTATGATACTGACAGATTAGGCCTTGGCGAAATAATTTAGCTGAAAATTTCATCATATTCCCATTAGGAAGTTAGCTTTGACCATGTTTTGATTGCATATATTTGACTTAAAAACTAATATTTAGTGTACTTTCTTCATAATGTTATCTGTCTTACCTGCTGGAGGTTTATCATGTTTAAACAAGAAAAAACACACTCACTCCCTGGCTAAGGAAGTAGAGGTGTAGTGATCATTTTAAAGCTCACCAACAAAGAAGTTGGTTAAAGATTAAATGGAGCAGTGGAAGTCCAGACAGTCCTAATGTCACGTTTTTAACATTTGCTAGGGAACATGGCAACATGGGTAAACATTCTATCAACATCATGGGATTGTGACTGTCAGAGTTGCTTTGCTTGGACTAGTTTGTTCCTATAGTTTCAGCACTACATATGTAAACATTTCTAAAAGGCTATATATTAATATATGAATCTTTAACTTTCAGGTATTGTCCAGAATAAATTAATGTTCTTTCATTGGTCATTATAATATTTGATTCAGTTTTTGACAATGAATCAGCTGAATTACAGGAATAACAAAACCCTTTTGTTTTTTTCAAGTACTGTTTAACTGTGCATGAAGTATGTCATGGATGGCTGAGGAACTTGAAAAGGCCTCTGATGCGTATGGTTCATTTTATGAAATCTTTTTCCATTTTTTGAATTAGATTTTAAAGTTATATGAAACAAAGAATCTTTAAGTGTTATTAAATTAAACAGAGCTAGAAAGTAGAAAAGTAGAAATAGAAGTAGAAATTCTTAAATTGCTTTAATTCATATGTGGCTTTACAGCTGTGCATTTAACAAAAAGTAATATGGTGAAATGAAAAAAATAAATACATGATTCGAGGCTTGAAATGCAAGTTGGTCCCCTTTATTAAATATTTTGAAGAACTTTCTGGCCTTTAGAATCTGTTTATTTATTTATCTATCTATTTATTTATTTATTTTTTCTATGTTATTTTTATTTTGTACTCTTCGAATGTTACTAAGCCCTTTATGTCAAATGATAACATTCATTCATTCATTTTTTTTCCCGCCTTAGTCCCTTTCTTAATCAGGGGTCGCCACAGCTGAATGAACTGCCAACTTATCCAGCATATTTTGTATGCAGCAGATGCCCTTTCAGCCACAACCCAACACTGGGAAACACCCATACACTCTTGCATTCACACACACATATACGGCCAACTTAGCTTATTCAATTTACCTATAGGGCATGTTACCTAGAATAAATAAAAACATTATAGGAAATACTATGAAATTTTCCTAGCTCAGATAAATATCAAATGCTTGGAAATATTTGAAATTAAAAAAAAAAATTTAACAGAAGGGTTTATTATATACATACACATACATACATATTTGTAATTTTATGTATGTGGAGGGGTAATTTTGAATGAAATTAATCAAGGTTTCCACAAAAAATGAAGCAGCACTTTTTCAACAATAATAATAATAATCAGAAATTATCCTTGAGCATTAAATCAAATGCCTTCTGAAGACTTATGTGACGACGACTAAAGCAATGATGCTGAAAATTCAGTTTACAGTGTTCACATGATATTGTTTACATGTTCAGAGACAGCAAGCACTGAGGTGACCCATCTGCAACACGGTCGCCTGTGAACCTTTAGCCTGCCCTGAACATGCAGGTTTCCTTTACCTTGGTCATGAAGCGGTCAGCATTGGAGCGTTCCTCGTCTTTGAAGTCAATGTCAGTGTTGTAGTTGCACACGAGCTCATTGAAGCGCTCCGAGTTGCGCGTGATTCTGCCCTCCGCTCTTCCGCTCGCGCCCAGGTTGTTCTCGGAGACGCCGGGCACGTACTGCTTATAGGACATCGGAGTCAACTTGCGCTGCCTGTGGCGACCGCCGTAACCGGGACCCGGGCCGCACCCGTCAACCGCCAGCCATGAATAAAGACACGCAGTCAGCAGGCCAAGCCGTGCCAGCCTTAACCAAGGAGCCAACGTCATTGACGCGCGTGGAGTTTGCCAGGAGATCAGCGAGCCGCGAGTCCTGCAGCGCGAGCGTCTCTCCAAACACCCCGTGACATCTCTCTGACACAACTGACTTTTTCCATGTCCATATCACGGTGTTGAATTAAAGTGGGGAATGATTTCGTGAATCATTGACCAAAGTGTGCTGGTTTCCTGATTATTTAGCAAAGCATCCAGGCAGGTGTGGTGAGTGAAAATCATTCCATATCATAACTACCATGAAATATCTACGTCAGTCCATTCATATAGTCATATTTCAGCATTCCAAGCAGAGATGGATTGATGGCATCCTCGTTTGTAGATACTGGGATAGCAACAGGTGCTTCATCACATCATCCTACCCCACCTTGGACAGCTCCGCGCGAAACAGCCTCCTCTGGAATTGGGTTCAGGGCGCGCGTCTCTCTTTGTCCTGCCTGATAGTCGCTCTCAAACATAATTTCATTCCTTTACTGTCTGAGAGCTCGGACTCTGTTTCAACGCGTGTTTGCTCCCGCTTTTAACCGCTGCGCTCTGACCATTCAGTATTTGTGACAGAAATCGCCCTCCCTTCCTGCGCGCGCTCCGGGACAGTGGCGCACACGCCTCATGCTCGCGCGCGTTTGCAGTCATGCAGCTGTGAAGTCATATTGCAGCTAGTGTACTGAAAAGAGTAGGGGATACTTTCAGTTAGTTTTCCTTTAATGTGATATATTTTTTCTCTCCTTTGAATAGTGACTATATAGTCAGTATATGCTACATTTGGTCCACTGGACAACATATTAGCAAGAAATAGCTTAAATAGGAATTAACTGTCAAACTCCTCAATGTAGTTAACACACTCTAAAACTAAAGTGAGCATACAATTAATTTAATATACAGTATTATAATGTCTAATTTAATTTATATTGTGCTACAAGCACTACAGAAATAAAGATGACTTGACTGTTCTGGTTTGTTTGGTTTGACCAAAACCAAATACACACAAAAAAACAGAACAAGTAATTTTGTTTAAACATTTTTGCTTAACAAAACAGTGTTGACTAACTTTAATGGCTGTATTAAAAATTTTGTGTAAAAGAAGTGTTTTATTAATTTAGTTTTTTTATTTACAATCTAAATTAACATGGAAAAAGAATTATATTTATATAACTGAGTTTTTTTTTCATGATAAAATCCTTTATCTTATGACCTTATCTGTAAAAGGCTAAAAATACCTACATTAAGTAACACGATTTGGTTAAAATGGAATTGTCTTTATAATAATAAATCGTTTTGCTTTTTTATGAATCATTGGGTGATTAATACAAAACAAAAAAGGTTTTATATTAAATAAAACAAATGCATATTTAAACCATAAAATAAATATAATTATAGAAACAATTATCTATTTGGCTGTAACAAAGTATTTTAACAGAGTACATTTCACAAATGAACTAAAATATGTCCCCTTTATTATTATTATTGTCTTAAAATATAAACTTCTACATTTAAATGAACAATTCCCAATGCGGCTTATAAATGTTTGGATAAAAACAGCTAACTAAAGTAAACTGAAGTAAATGTCAGGCCTATAGCCAGCCTGGTGAAAGAGGTGGTTCCTTTTTCCTCAAAAAGTGGACCTTTTTACAGTTATTCACTTAATTTTCTATTTAATTATGAGGTTTAAATACTGCATTTAGTGACTTTTTAAGCACTATTTTTAGCTGGATTAGATGGTCATCATAACCACACGTTTTGATGTACTGAAATATTTCTTAAAGATTTAGAATAAAGAAATTTGAAGAAAAATGTATTACATTATAACAGATTATCTGAAAATTCATGGATGACAACAAAAGCCTAATTAGTATTTAAATTTGGCCATTTTTTTCTTTCAAGAATAAGGTCTAAGATTTTAAATATAAGTTCCTTGTAAAATGTTTTCTCTATTTAACAAAAATACAGTAGGTCAGTAGTGAAAGATGACTTCACTTACGTCAGATTTCGCTTGGTCTTAAAGCCTTTGATAAGTTATTTTCACAATTTACAATGATTTAGCAGTCAAAACAGGAATTCATGTTTGGGACAAATTTTGGAGTGGGGGGTGGGTCTTTTGAATCATCCAAACCCCCCTGGCTATGGGCCTGCACATAGTATTTAAAAAGATTTTCCTATTATTTGAGATAAAAACCATGTTGGCTGTAACAATTCAGAGTTTTTTCTTAAGCTGGTTAAACTTTGTAACTAGACTTGAGAAACAACAGTCAGACTTCTGAAACACAAAGCCTTAAACGTCAGAGTGCATAAAAGCTCTCATTTACCCTCAACCCATCCGCTCGTGGTGTCTTTAAATGCAGGTGAGGGTCACTGACATGAATCTGGGCTTCACTGACAGTTTCCTGCTGAGAGATAACACAGTCATTCCCAACATTTCTATGACTCATTAATTTCTCTCTTTGTTTTTCTCCTGAAACAGAAGACAGTGGCTGACACATGCTGTGCCTTGAGCCAAGAGGACCTCTGTGCTGTTAACACCCATGTTTTATCAGCTTCATAATTTTAAACCATCTCAGAACAATGGCTTAAAATTAGAAGACAATACAAATATCTCATGTCAATATATGGCAATGCGAGCGAGAGGAAGAAAAATAAAGAGCAGTAAAATATTTAAATGATTTCTGCTGACCTGTGATGCGCATACAGACCTTTGGCAGTATAGACAATTAATTCACACACGCATAAAACAAATATTAGGACATTTAGGAAATGTATTAGTCTTTCAGATTAATAGTTATATTTTATTTGCTGCATATTGTTTAAATTAAATTGAAATCACAAATGTTTTCATACTACTGGACAAAACTATTAACTCCTTCAGACCCTGTGTCCATTACGACGGACATCACATGTCAGCCCATGTTTTTGAGGTTCCAGAGCATTTCATCTAATTTAAAGCCTGCAGTCCATGTGAGTGGATGATTGTCATCCAATCAAATGGCAGTAAGGCTCAGCATGTTGTAATTTGAAAAAAAAAAAATCCCCTACGCTAAAAAGCAGCATGGCATCACTTTATTCCAGACACAGATGTACACAACAATCATGTTTTTTTTTTTTTTTGTATTTTATGTTGGTATAATGTTCGAGTGGTTCTGACCTGATGTCCATTGAAATGGACAAAAAATATACGTATATACTTAAAGGGTGTTGAATTTTTATTATTATAGTTTGGTCTCATTTACAGGAGCCTCAAGAACTGTAAAAACAGACTTTTACATTTTCCAGAAACTTGGAACATAATTCAGGTCTGAAGGTGTTTGGTGTAGTTTAGTTTGTGTAATGTGTCTGAACCTTTTTAAACTTATAAATTACATTTTGAAATGATTAATTCAAACTTAGTCCGAAACAGCTATGAAGCAACATCCATTTGTGTTAACTTAGCAACTTTAAAATAATTATCGCTAGGCAAAGATTATACTGGATTGATCGCATTTAAAATAAAAGTTTGTTTTGACATAATATATGTGTATTAACAGCAGCTCTGCACAAGAAGTTTGGCTAGAGGAGCAATGGTCGTGCCCAACTGAGCCTGGTTCCTCTTAAGGTTTTTCTCTTTCTATAATCCATTGGGAAAGTTTGTTCCTCGCCACTGTTGCCACTGGCTTGCTTAGTTTGGTAATTGTTGAGCTGCGCATCGATGGATTTGCTCTTCAGTGTTTGGACTTTCAGCAGTGAAAATTAAATCACACTGAACTGAACTGAACTAAACGGAACTTCAACTATGAAAACTGGACTGACAGTTTCAATTTGCTTGAACTTCTAAGCTGCTTTGACCCAATCTACATAGTAAACGTGTTATATGAATAAACATAAATTAAATTTAAATGAATTGTATGTAATCTGTATATTTACTATA
>CAIGQZ010001345.1:13682679-13699250 GCA_903798205.1 Danio tinwini | reverse complement strand
ATATATATATATATATATATATATATATATATATATAGTTGAAGTCCAAATTATTAGCCCAAAATTATTATTTCCCAAATTATGTTTAACAGAGCAAGGAAAATTTCACAATATGTCTTTTTTTTTTCTTCTGAAAAAGTCTTATTTGTTTTATTTTGGCTAAAACAAAAGCAGTTTTGAATTTTTTAATAAACATTTTAAGGTCAAAATTATTAGCCCCTTTAAGCTATATATTTTTTTCATTGTCTACAGAACAAACTATCATTTTACAACAATTTGCCTAATTACCCTAACCAGTTACCCTAATTAACCTAGTTAAGCCTTTAAATGTCACTTTAGTTAAGTCAAATATTATGCAGTCATCATGGCAAAGATAAAAAAAAAATCTGTTATAAGAAATTAGTTATTATTATGTTTAGAAATGTGTTGAAAAAACTTCTCTCCATTAATATATGAGATACAAATTATATATAAATAAATAAAAAAGTTTTGTACAGTTTTGTTTAGGTATGTGTGCATATATATATACTGTATATATATTACACACAAATATTATGCCAAAACAAAGTTTTATTTTGGATGTGATTCATCACAAATAATTTTGACCAGCACTAAAATTAATATATAATTAAATTACAATTGAATTATATATCTATATATCTATATCTATATATATATATATATATATATATATATATATATTATGTAAAGTATAAACATTCACATTTTCTAAAATAAAATCATATTAAATTTTCAATTTATTAAACATTGTATATACTTTATCACAAAAGCATTTCCTACTTATTATTATTATTATACCCATAAAGTAAGCCATCGTTCCTACAACACTTTAGAGCAAATCAAAGATCCATCTTGATCATGCTTCCAAAATGCTGACAAAAGGATCTGTGGTTTGATCACACATCCCAGACACCACAAACAACAGCATACGTGAGGAAAACTTTAATCACGAGCACAAACGCTTTCAAGAGGACAATCAGTGATACTGACATTCTGCTGAGGGGAAACAGAGAAAATAGCTCCCATTAAACATTAAAGGGGCGGAGAAGACAACATAAATAAACACACCAGTTTGAAAATGGAAACGGTGTAATTGTTATTACTATTTCTGCATCCCTCCACCCGCTCGCCTCTTAAGTGACCTCACTCCTCAACTTCAGGATGGGAGTATGTAGAACAGTGAATGGCTGAGTTTCCTGAGCAGCCACAGCGCACAAAATCAGATCTTTCCTGCTCTCATTTTCCCCTTACTGACCAATCGCGACTACACCTGGCCTTATAATAGTGAAGTGCCGTTGAGCTCATGCTACTTTACTTGGCCTCAGCAAAATTAGATGCTGCATCATTCGCAAAGCCCTCTGATTCCAAAACTGCCTTGAATAGTCAGCTGATCTTCAGGGGTGATGGTGTTCAATCAATCATATCAGATGTTACAGAGAAGCGCGTTTATGTAACTCAGGCTTAGATTCAGCAGGAAAACGCTGACTAGATGCACGTTTCCTGAGACAAAAGCTGTTGAGGGGGTCGTCGAGAAGAGTCAAGGAGCTGACACCCGTTATGACCCACCACCATCGGTCAATTCTATCGTCCCTCACCCTGTTATCAGTGCAGGAAGAGGTAGGGTGGACTGTGCTAAGCTAAAAGCACATGATTTCTGGATTCAGCGCCAATGTACAGCTTCGTAGGCTGCCCCTTACCTTAAATAACATGCTTATCGCAGTCCAGAGCAATGTGACAAGGGATCATGGATAAACAGGATGATCAGTCATAAAGTGTGCATGGATATTTTGTGGCCTAGTTTGGGTGTCACGTCATGCACCGTTTATAAATTCATTGCTTTTGTAAGAGATTGAGATTTGCCTATATAATAATTGGTGCAATGCTAGAACCTTTACAGAACAATAGAAGATCAGGGTGGAACTTCCTGACACAAAACAAACAGGTTAAAGGTCAAGAGAAGAGAATATATTGCAGATAATGTACTGTACCTGATATCATGCTGACCAGATTTAGAAACATGTTTGTACAGCAAGCAGGAAAACACAAGATACCCTGCAAAGGCAGCTTTCATTTGTAAGATTAACAGTGCATTGTGGGATTGAATGGGTGTACTAGATGACATCCACTATTAATGCATCCCAATGCACATATTACCCATCAAAAATAATAGTAAACACTTTTGAAAAGTTACCTGGCTGGTCTACTGTTTCCAGTAGTGATTTGAAGAGCAGATTGTTGAACATTCTAATGGCTTATATAGTGTTTTCATGACATAAATTGGCCAAATTGGAGACCCAGAACTTACAAACTGCCACTGAACTAAACCAAACTCCCATATTTGGCTGCTTATTGCTGCTGATGCTAAAGTTATTGTCATGTTTTGGGCTGATCTAATTGGTCAGACTAGAAAAAGATATTAGAGCACTACACAGGCAAAAGTTATAACAAAGCAGAAAGAGCTGAGGAACAAAAGTATAGCTTGTGGTTGAACGAACTGAACCAGGATTTCAAGAGTAAGAATCTTACTCTTAACAACATTCAAGTTTATTCTTATCACTTCTAGTCAAGTAAGTGAAATATTAGGATAATATCCTAAAGTAAACTGTTCTTACACTGTAAAACCCAAAACGTTAAGGTAACTCAAACCATTTGAGGAAACCGATTGCAACAAACCATTTAAGTTCAAAAACTAATCCTAATGAGTACTGTGAACTTAATCCGTATGAATAAACAAAGCAATCTGAGCACAGTAAAACCCAATAAGTGAAGAGAACTCAAACCAACTGAGTACTGTAAAACTCAATAAGTTAAGGCAACTCAAATCGTTTGAGGAAACCGATTGCTACAAACCATCTGAGTTAAAAACTAATCTATACGAATACTGTGAACTTACTCCATTTAAGTTGAAGAAATGAGGTATTAAATGAACTCATTAGCTTCAACACTGAGTTCAAAACTCTTTTCTTAAATAAGTAGAATTAACTTTCAGTAAAATTTACGTTAACTACACTCATTTCATTTGATAAAGTTGACAGTTGGGTTTACGGTGTACATATTTTTGCTACCAATTAAATTCAGTGTGTCAAAGTATTTCACCCTTTCCTTTTTACTAAGTGCTATAGGATTTGACCCACATGGTTCTTCCCGTGGTTTAGAGAGTATGAATATGCAGAAAACGCATGTTGATTAGTATATGACTGTGCATCCATATTTGTTGTTTACGTCACCGTTTCACCATTATAATTATGCATATGAGTAACTGATCAAAAATTTACCAACTGTGAAACCTCAAAATCCCACATCACATTGCATATTGGATCTAACTTGTTTTGAGCTGTTTTTTGTAGCTGAAGCTAAAATGTTGATGTAATTGGCAAACTGTCGAAAGCAAATGGTAAAAAGGTTTCAATATGCAAGTAATTAATTTGCAACATCTGAACAAAGCTTTGAGAAATAGCCCACTGAATCTTTTTGGTATCTTTTGTGTATCGTGAAAGGCTCATTATAATTGTCAACATGCAATATAATTAGAATTAACTCACCAAAGAGCTGTTACAACTAGTGTTTTCACATCTCTCAGTTTATTAGAGTATGGAAACCAAGCTCAATATGGGAATCATACACTGAAACAGTGTCCCGACAAGTGATCACGTAGTTTAAAAGTGAATAGAGAGGGTTTTTTTATTGACTACATTAATATTTATTTATCTGCATCTGTATTTACTTGTATAATGAAGAAATTCTATGTTAAATTATTAGAAATTATTAAATTAAGAAATGATTGTATAATGAAGTGTTCTGGAGTGTGTGAAAGGAGTGTGTCGTGAGTGTGTGAGGTGGGTGTGGATGTGCCTTTGCAGGCGGGCAGCATGGCCCATTATCAGTTGATTAGGAAGTCTTTTCCGGCCGCAAGTTTTTTATTTTCCACAAGGAATAATATCTTCTAATGCACTTTGGCGCACACTTCAAACAACCGACAGGAAAGCTAATCTGCTTATTTCCCCCCTTCATTCTTGTGTTTTGACAATAATGATAGCCTATCGCAACCTGTGAAAGCCTGCCCGTCTTCCTCTTGTCCAATATGATGGAGTAACTGAACCAGTCTAATGCCCTCTGCTGATCAACACGAGAGACAGACAGACAGAAAATCAAAGTATACTTAGGCATAGTCGATAAAAAGTGATCAGTATATAGCAGGTGTGTCAAACTCAGTTCCTGGAGGCCTGCAGCCCTGCACAGTTTAGTTCCAACCCTGCTCCAACACACTTATCTGTAGGTTTTAAACAAGCCTAAAGGACTTTTTTTAAATGACTAAACTGTGCAGAGCTTCGGCTCTCCAGGAACACCAGTTTGACACCAGAAATGGACAAACAGTGAGCCTCAAACACCCTTGTTTTCTCGTTCTCATCTAAATTACGAGTCTCGGTGGACAACAGGCCAATCAGAACACAATACAGACTGTTGCGTTGTTCATGGCACAGCCTCAGCATTTGGATGTAGCCACTTGATGTAGGTCACATTCTACGTCATTCGAACCTGACCATTAAAAGTTCAGCAGCCACTGATATGTTGAAAAAGAGATCATTAATATGCACACCGCAGGCTACGTTAACTTACTATGTCTGTGGGACTCTTATTTAGAAAAAAGTAGACAGCAAAAATTCATGAATGTATTATAAATTACATCTAATTTATTAATAAAATGTACACATTTTCAGTGTTTTGAGAAATATTTTGTGACTATTTTAGAGGTCACTGTAGGTCAAACTATACAATTTGTGTCAAATTTTTCTTTTTTTAGGATATATGCTGATGTTAACACCTATTTTTCAAGAAACATGTTTTGTGAATACTTAAGATGTCTAACGGTGCTCCAGAACTGCCAGTTTCAGACTGCTGAATGATAATTTACATTGATTGGCACGATTATGCATTCACATAATGGTGTAACCCATTATAGGGGGATCAAATGTATTTATATGACACTTTTTTAATTAATAATATTTAGGATATAGATCAGAGAAAGCTTTTTCCTACTATTAACTATTATTCATCTTGTTTTGATGTCCTTCAGAGAGGATCAAGCGTTAAGTAGGGGGGTCAATCCACCCCAATCCTTCCTGTATTTTGCACACTGGTTACGACTCCATGAGCCATCTGTTCATGCTCGTCATGACCAGGACGCAAAATGCAGGATATACAGATTGTAAATTTATTCAGCTCCACCCAGAAGAGGTATAAGGAATGTTTAATTGTATCTTTTATCGTGTTTATTGTAAAATATTCTGCATACTTTTGTAATAAATCAACAAACACATAGACTAAAGTGTATAAAATGCTAATTTTATAATGGTCTTAAGTAACTCAGCTTTTAATGTCATTTTGTTGAAGCGAAAGAACAGAAAAAACATTTCAAACGATTTGACAATTAAACGTCATCTGTTATGTAGAGGTTGATATTAATTCCTGGCTGTGTTTTCATTTACATTACAGCATCAAAATACAACACAACACTTTTCAGTTGGTCGAGTAATTGTAAGTTTACCTATACGATATCCACAACACAACACAGGAGCAAAGTAGGTTACTCTAATGGGTTTATATTAGATAACGCACTTCAGGTAGATTACATAAACCTCCACCACTTAAGTTAAAAAGATGAAAGTTTGAAAGGAAGTACTGTATGCTCTATGTAGATTTATCCTTATCTGATATGAATACACGGAGGAAATGAAGAAAACAGTTGCTTCTGCATATACAACATTCAACACTGACTCTAAATATCATATAACATATATCATCATTATAAATAATTTCAACATTTGCTTCTGGACTAATTAAGCTAAACAAAACCACTGTCTAAATATCCAGTTAAAACTATGCTGTTTTAGCAGAGGAAATTTAAAGATAAACAAATCCCCCAATTTAGGTCTATCAGGACATTCAACAAAGAGCACAAGAAATGGAGAAAAACAACAACAAAAAAAGACAGACAAATCATAATCAGAAGCCAGGATTTCTTTTTCTGCTTTAGGAGAAAAGAAAAAAGGAAAGGGAAATGAACACTCAACAAGGAAAAAGGATGGACGATATAGAGGTAGGAGGGGGGTGAAAGAGAGAAAGCGAGAAGCTTGCAGTCTCCAGATGATGAAGGTCTTTTATCTGCCATGGGCATCCGTGAAGGGAAAGCCCAGGACGGATCAGCAAAAGCGTCTCTATGGGCCTGCTGATAGACCCAGGGCAAAATAAAGACCCTGATTAAAGCCGGACAGCTACAGGCGGAGGGGACAGCTGGGGGAAGATGTATGGACACAGACTAGCACACTAACACCAGAGCTAAACATAACCGCCATGGCACCATTAAAGCAGTGGTCAGGTGCTTAGACACCAAGAAATGTGTGCTGACCTCCACGGAAAGGTCCTTAGCAGATCCAGGACCAATCATGGGGTTTAAATGACTCACAAATGACATACTGGTTGAAAAAACAAGTGTAAACACATTTATTGTCCTTCACACCTCATATTAAGGAAATGAGGAGGAACAGTTTGTCACAGAGTCGCTATCTTT
Source organism: Danio tinwini (assembly GCA_903798205.1). NCBI lineage: Eukaryota > Metazoa > Chordata > Actinopteri > Cypriniformes > Danionidae > Danio > Danio tinwini. The sequence continues at coordinate 13,692,661 of CAIGQZ010001345.1, read as the reverse complement.
GCTTTAAGGAATACAAACAATTAAAATGTCTACAATTTCTTTTTCTAAACATTAGTCCTTCGCCATTTTCTTTGTTCCGCAAAAGAGTTTTCCACTAATAATGTAGTAAAAAACATCCATACATTATGCACTAACGTGGTATAATTGATCATCAGTTTTTCAGAGCTATGCAAATGCATTTTGTGAGAATGGACAAAAAAATAAAAAAACACTGCATACCTCACTATAATTCTCATGTTGTACTAAGCTTTTATAAACATTGGTTCAAACCCCAAAGCATTTAAAACATTCCTCAGACTATTTTCATTTGTATTAGCCTAAACATAAGGAAATCGTACAGGTTTGGAACAACATGAGGGCAAACATTTTTGCATTTTAAGCAATGAATTACATCCGTATTTGACTTAAAGCAAGATAACTTTGAGGAAAAGTTAGCCATGATTGATGCAGTGAATACATGGTACATACAATTTAACATCCAGATATTTTTGACTAACTGCATCTCTGTTTAATGTTCATCGCCTTTTTCTTTTCTCATATTTAATTTTGTGTTGTCACTTGTCACTTTGTGTACACTGGAAGCTTCTGTTGCCAAAACAAATTCCTTGTGTGTAGTGAAGCACACTTGGGAATAAAACTGATTAAAACAAATTAGAAACATATGGTTGAGCAAAAACCTTTGTAATGATGGATTTGTGGCACACTGTCCTCTACTGGCCACCACATGAAGGACATACACCTTAAATGTATAAATAATGGAATCATATAAAAGAATAAACAGTGTCATCATCATCATCATTAAAAAAAGAAGTACATTATAAATACTGCACCATATAAAACAGGGGTGTCCAAACTCAGCTCTGGAGGGCCGGCGTCCTACAAAGTTTAGTTCCAGCCCCAATCAGACACACCTGGGCTAGCTAATTAAGCTCTTACTAGGCTTTCTAGAAACATGTGCAAGTGTGTTGAAGAAAGTTGGAGCTAAAATCTGCAGCACACCGGCCCTCTAGGAACGAGTTTGGACACCCCTGATATAAAACGAGTGATTATCAAATTTTTGACAAATCCACATTTATCAATTACAACCCCTGTGGTCTCTGAGAAACAGGAAATTATCATGTGCGTTGATTGTCTATTCACAGAGTTCTACCTAAAAACGTATGAACCAACCAATCTTTGACCTTATTGCTCCATCTAGATCATAGATCTGACACTTGATTCCTGGAGGGCCGCAGCTCTGCACAGTTCTGTTCCAACCCTAATCAAACAGCTGATCCAAATAATTGAGGTGTTCAAAAGTGTCATGAACATCTTTATTAGTTAAATCAGCTGTGTGTGATCAGGGATGGAGCAGAACTGTGCAGAGCTGCGGCCCTCCAGGAATCAAGTGTCAGATCTATGATCTAGATGGTAGATCTGGAAGGCTGCAAGGTCCATTTTTGGAAGGCAGTCAAGTTAGATTTGCATAACTGTACATAAAACGTTCACAATATAATATTGCACATTAAAGATTCACATATGAAATAAAATAAAAAATGGGAACAAAAATCCCTAAACACATTCACAGTTTTCTTGGCCTAAAACTTGAAATAATTGTCAGACTTTTTTTTTTAAACATACTTTTTAAAACCTAACTTAAAAAAAAGAAAAAAAATTAGAAAGAAATGTAGTTACGTTGAACTATTTATCTTCAACATCACTTTTTGATCCCTTTTCTCAGGTTCTTCAATAAGAAGTCAGTCAGACTGGACTTCCTCTGCCAGTGCAATGAGCACCCACAGCATAGGGTTTGTTGGATGACACTAAAAATAGTGGTATACCAGGGGAAAGCGTAGGGGGGCCACCAGGACAGAACTCAACACTCTCATTCCACCACCAGGAAAAGGAAACGCGCTCATGGCTGTGATGTCATCCTCTGAAATAGCTCTCCTGTCTGGACGCATGTCCAAGTCCTCTGAAACCATTGTTCATTTTTTTATAAGGTGGTTGTTTGAGGCGTCCAGTGATTTGACATCCCTTTTTTTTATTAAAAAAGCAGTAATATGCATAAATATTATTGCAGCAAACAACGCATAAAACTGTTGCTGCAGAATCCATAATTATAAATCAGTCTGGTAACCTTTGTAAACAGCTTTGGTGAGCATTTACCAATAATGGATGCTCTGGTCCAATAATAAGCCACAGACTGGGATCCTGATCTTTCTCCAGACAGAAAAGGGCTTTGTTAGCCAATGATATTAGCTCTTCAATGAATCTTTGAGAGCCCGTTGGCTAGGAGCAGTTTGAGAGGAATTGTTGAACGTGACACAGTCAGAGGGAGTCTGTGGAGACCTGGAGTAAAGGAAAGAGTAGAGTAAACAACATTAGAGGGATAACCTTGATCTAACAGGCAGAAAAGGTAATTTTGGCAGGCCATGTTTGGGTTGAAACCAAACCAATCAATCACAGAACAAAAGGCTCAGAAAAAGAGATGCTATCTGAAGATGGTCTGTGCTAGCGAGTGTGTGTGTGTGTGTGTGTGTGTGTGTGTGTGTGTGTGTGTGTGTGTGTGTGTGTGTGTGTGTTAGAGAGTGCTGTTTGTGTTTGGCGGAGGGCGATGGGTGTGTGTCTTCCAGGAGGAGTTTGACGCCCTGAGGTCCCCAAGGAACCCCTTTCTCCCCTTCTGTCCCCTCTCACTTTCCTGAGAGAATTGTGCTTTTTCTATCTGAGGAAAGAGACCTACCCATAGAGAAACATGGCCTGTGCGAGAAACACCTCACCCAAAGACCCACTACAAACACTGGCAAATGGCAGCGCAGTGCACACGCCTGTCCTTTCTAGATACAATGCGTACACTCACAAATCTTTCACCTCACACGCTTTCCTCCAGATAAATGTTAGAATTGACTGTTACAAAAGGAATGTTCTGGCCTTAGTATAGTTTGTGGTGTAATGTTGAAAATAAAGGACTTAAAGTACATCTGTAAGACATTTTAATTAGTATTGTGAATGTGCATACACACACACACACACACACACAAATATACAAATTTGATGTACTACAGATGTGGAGAAAATGTCGTGTTCTAAATTAAAGCAACGGCTCGGGATAGAGGGAATATTTTCTATATTAAAAGAGTTTATCCTAACCAACACCTTAAATTGATATATTAGAAACGGCCTCTATTTCTTGCAGCTGAACAACAGAAAACTGACAATGATCACCTCAGGTACACCTCATGTGCTTTATTCAGTGTTAAATGCTAATAATGTGAGTTTGAAAGTCATTTTACATGACATTTACTGCCATATACTGAAAGCAGCAGCAGACAGTTCACCTCAGATCTTAAAAATAAAATAAACTGTTTGAAATTGAACTTTAGAACTGTAAAATAATACAAACCAACACATATTGGTGATTCAGCATGTACATTTAATAATGTTAAAGAGGTTTATTATGTATTAATTAGATTATAAGCCTTACCATTTCATGAGTGAGAGCATATTCTGTGCTTCCGAATGGTATTTAAATTTTTGTCATGTTTTGTCTGGTGCAAACAGCCAAATTGCTTACCACTGCAAATCTCGTCATGTATCTTGTTGTTAGCACACGCGGTTACAATGTAACCTGCTCACCTAATGTTTATGCTTGTAATATTTATATTATTTTCTAATTAATAACCACCTCACATGGAACTCTGAATCTGCGTCTCATTTCTGAGTCTGCTACTGTCCACCGGAGGTAGCATTTTTGTCATGAACGCATGCTTTGAGAGCCTTTCTGAATTAATGAATAAAATATACTGTTTTCCACTAAGGCAACCCGGGGTGATAAAATACCAGGAAGACAAACTAATAAAACCGGCCTGGACAAAAGTGAAGAGTTTCATTAATTTGGTTAACATCTTTATATATAAATATTTTACACTATTGTTTAAGTGCTTAGAATAAAAAATACATGTATATTTACATATTTAAATCAATTTAAATGCCACTGATTAAAATGTATAAATATACATGTGTATTTTATACAGATACATATTTAATTGTATATACATATTTTTGTATATAATCAATTATTAAATATCTACAAGTGTCATGTATACATTATATATGTGCATCTCTCTGTGTATATAGAGCTATGGAAAAGTTAAACACACAAACAAATCTGCATGACTACATACATTTGAATGAATTCATTATATAAAAATACTAAATTAATTTATTATATACATGAAACACACTGACAATAATGGTAATAAAAATAAATAAATAAATAAATAAGCAGCTTACCAAAGGCACGGATGAGCTCTCTTTGCAAGGCCCATGTGACTGTGTTGATGAGGCAGGCAGATGTGAGTCCAGCAAAAAGCATATTGTAGAGAAACACAATGTGGAAACTGCCAAGCCAGTCATGCCGCCCAAAATCTCCAAGTAGATCAAACTTTGTGATTCCTACATGTAATTTCATTTAAAAAGAGAAGTCGTTTTAAAACTATCATTGACAGTGGTACTTATTACTACCTAGTGCCCCCTTGTGGACAGACAAAATATTTTAAATAGTCATGTCAAGCTATTTATAAAAACAAAACAAACATGTAATACATTTTCAACCACCAATAAGAATGCTGTATGCTGAGCAACATTTTCCCCTAAAATTAGTACAGAAAATACATTTTTGGTATAAAATCTTAGTATAAATCAAACAAATCAGGCTGTTATTACACAAACATACATTTCATTTCTAAAAGCTTTTTAACATGGACCAAAACTGGACTTACCTAATGTGCGAGAGAAAACAGGCAGTGCAGAACTGAGTATTAAAAGTGAAACACAGTTCCCAATAATCTGTGAAGGGACATGAACATTTATTAATTTCAATAGCATATTAAAAACAGAGCAGAGACAAAAGTGCTGAACAGTAAAAAATAAAACTCAATTTGTCTATGTAGTCTGAACATGAGAAATCCAGCGGTCTCAACAGCAGTTTTTCTGAGTGATTTGATAGATCTGTACCTGTGTGAGGGTTGTGTCCTGTGCACGTGGCAGTAAACCGGTGAAGAGTGGAGAACTGTAGAAGCCCACGACTGAAGACACCATGAGATACAGGATAATGACAACCTGCACCGCGGCTCCCAGAGAACCCAGCACTGAGAATGAGGCAAGGCCCAAATGAGGGTCCTATGACAGAAGAAGTCAGCCATTATGAATTTTTGTTAACACTTTAGTTTAAGTACCAATTCCCACTATTACCTAGTGGCTTATTATCTGCTTATTAAGATATTGACTGTTTATTCTACATCCCTATTTGTACCCAATGCCTAAAACCCAACTAATGAACTAGCTATTAATAAGCAGCGAAAATAGTACTAATAGTAATTTGTTGAGCTAAAAGTCATAGTTTATCAATAGCGTGAATTGTACCTTAAAATAAAGTGTGACAGAAATTATGATCAAATATTACTGCAAATGAGCTACATAGGATCTACATTTACAGGTCAATGTTTGAATGCTATGTGATAAATATATATCGAATCACGTACCTCCATCCCTCTAGGCATAGCAGACTCATCGAAGAGCAGTTCGAGCACATGGAAACACACCATCAGCACACTCACCGCCTGAGAAAGACCATTTCTCCCCCTTTAGAGCAACTGTTTTACTGCAGACAGTATATTTTTTGTATTCAGCAGGTTTTGTACTTACGGTTAAAGCTAAAAGCAGCAGCATGGCCACTGGGTATACTAGGTTTCTCTGCCAAGGAGATGCTCTTTTCCGCAACTCTAGAATTGAGGAATAAAAAGGATGACGAGAAAGTTTCCAGATAGTTACACAGATTTGTTTGACAGGCATGTTCATACCCAAAGCAATTCGTTTGGATTGGACACTCAAAAACTCTTTGTTGAGGGCCTCTAAATGCGAACTGATCCAGCAGGTGTTTGTACCTGGAAGAGTGTAATAAAGAGAGTGTATTAGAGTTTAGAAAGCCATGTTTTAGCAAGTTTGTTGGCACAAATTCATTGGATAATGACAGCTATAAATCCTTATGATGTGGGGCCACTTCCTTAAAAGCAGCAAGCATGATTTTCTCATATCCTCACACTCACTTTTTAACTTCCTGGACAGAGAGGCCTCTTCAAACACTGCACAGTTCATGGTCTCTTCCAAGTTCTCCAACAACTGAAAAACAAACACTAAACTTAACCTCACTTCTTATCTTTAAAAAGATTTTTTTAATAAAAAAAAATAGTAATGCTTTTATACAACAAATGTGCATCAAAATATATATATTTTTTGTAAATTAGGAAAATTATGATGTTACAAAAAAAATTAATAACTACTACTTTATTTTGATCAATAATCCTAAATCCAAGCTATGAATCACAGTTTACACAAACATTTGAAGCATCTCAACGGATTCTTTGTGACCAAATCAGCATATTAGATTCATTTCTGAAGGGTAGTGTGACATGCAGGACTGTTATAATGATGCTAAAATGTATCGGTAATCACAAAATAGTATTTACATTAAAATACGTGACCCTGGATCAGTCATAATGTACTTGAAATTTTATAATTTTGTAATAAATATGATTTCCATTGATGCAAAATCTAAATCATATTTTGACTGTTTTAAATAATGACTGTTAAAAATCATTTAAAGAATGACTGTTTAAATGAATGGTTTAAATTACACGGCATTGTTGGTTTACGAAACAAATTAAACAAACATAATCCTGTTGCACTGATACACTTGATTTTGGTTTTATTGTTAAATAAAAACAAGAAAACATGTTAAATGAGAATCTGAAGTATTTTATGGCATACTTCAAAAAATAAAGATGTTTTAGTATTTAAAACTGTTTTATTTTGATTATGTTTTTAAATAAACTGGTCTTACACTTCATGTTTTCATATTTTCATAGTATATGTATTAATTCCAGTACTTTTACCATAAACCGACATATTAACCATTTGGTAGAGGTTAATATTTTAGAAATTATGGGATGTGTTGAAAACAAATGTATTGAGTGTGTTAACTAGCGACATTAGGGGTTAAGAAATGTTAAGAATGTTAAAGTTATCTAAATGAATTGCTTAGCAATGCACATTAACGAACAAAAAAGTTGATATATTGACAGTAGAAAATTATCTTCATGTAATATGTCCTTAATATTATAATGATTTATGACACAAATTTAAATATTAATTTTGACCCATATTGTCAAAAACATACACCTCCAATATATACATACAACATATATGAAGAGTTCAGATGCAAAAACCTCTAAGTGCCATCTAAAATTCTCTCAGACTCCTATATCTATGTTTACTTATTTCACATTGAAGACAATAAAATTTACATATTAATTGCCATAAAAGAAAAATTACTCAGCAGGAGTCTGAGAAAATGCTAATTTTAGGAAAAAAATTTCAAAGGCACTTAGAGGTTTGTGCATCTTTGACTGATGTATTTACTTAGATTTGACTAGTATCCACCTACCCGAGGTTTGACCAATAAGCTCCCAGTGACACTAAACATGCGTGATAGCCCAAAGGGTGTGCACACTGTTACAAAACAAAACAAAAAAGGAAATGAGATGCAACAAATCAACATGAACAGGAAGTCAAATGCAATAAAATACCAGACTGAACATTAAACATCAAATGAGCTAAAAGCTACAAACCAAAACAAACATACGAACAAATACACACTTACACAAGAGGAGCAGAACTCCAAAAAGGGAGATTCCAGAATAAAGATAGGGCAGATAATATTCCCACAGGTCTGGGAAAAAAACAAGAAAGCGGCAGTCTGTTACTAAACCTGTAGATTTATCTTGAACTTGTCAGGATATACAGGAGTATCTAACATTCCATTGCAGCCCTCACCGTAAAGACTCTCTCGGGCTGTGTTATGATGGAGAAGGGCTGATGCCACCCACACAATGCCCAGCACCAACAGACTAAGAAGCAGCAGCATCACAGCAGTCTCATACACCCGCGCCATCACACCCTTTCAGACGAATACACACAAATTAAATGCACGTCAACCACAATCTGAATTCTGATTGGATAGAAATGTGTTTAGTTAAACTAATGTCATTCCTTTACCTTTTTGGAGCCAGCAAATCCTTCAGATTCAGTAAAAAAGTAGGCAAATGGCATGAGGAACACCAGGGAGAGATTTGAGAATAAGAAGACTAGGTTCCATAAGCCTAAAACACAGACAGACACAGCGTGAATGAGTAAATTAAAGCTTATATTGCACATACGCAAATGTAAAAAGCAATGTTTTAAACCTGCATGATAACAGAGGTGTGTGTGTGTTTACATTCAACTGATCAATTGACAGCACAAAAGTACAGAAATGACACACTTAAACAAAAGTTTGAATCTCTCTTAAAAGTGGTTTGAGTTTAAGCACCAAAGAATCATTGTGTGCTTTCTACAAAAATATTATGTATCATGAAAAAAGCTATTGATTTATTTTTGTTTATGATTTAACATTTTTAACATTTAACAAACATATCAAACAATCCTTATAGAAATAATAATAGATTATAAATGCAAAAAAAATAAATAAATGAAAATAATAATAAAATAAAACAAAATTACACAAATAATGCTGGGCAGATATCTACATTTATGCAGCAATCTCAATGTTACAATTAGAGTAATGAAAGAATACAAAGTGATGTATTATTGTCAAAGGCTAGCAAGGGTGATCATTCTAGATCCAGCTGGAGAGTTTTAACAAGAAAAAAGGCCCTCCAAATTTTGACAAATGTTCTGTTATCATGTCTTTGAAGGGAGTTTAAAAAGCAGGTAATGTATAATTATCAGGCATCACACCAAACCAGCCAATAATGGGTGATGGTGTGGTGGAACACACAATCAATTCCATGCATGTTCAAAAATCATAACAATTTATTGGATACATTGAATAATTTGATTCACAGAATTCTGTTATCCTCAATGCAATGCAAAAGTTACATTCAGGAGGTGCGCAACAGTTTTCATTTCCTGATTTCAACTTATACAGGCAGCTGGTATTAACAGGGAGATTAGTGAAATTAGTCACTTGTCAATCATTCTCCAGTCCTTCATTGGCCGCACCCCAGACATAAGTCCTCTTTTTTTCTACGAATGTTCTGCACAACAATAAAGCATAAGACTTTTCACAACTGCACATATTCTATTCAGATTTAACACCTTTCTGCTGACAGGAAGTTTCTGTAGAGTTGAATTTAATTTTGGACAAGCGTTTATCTACTTCTGCAAAAATGCTTCATTAGTATGCAAAACATATCAGACTCAAGAAAAACTTCAGTTAATATATGACCTTTAAATGACCAATATAAAATAATTGTTTAATGAAAAGAAAAAGATACAAAAAAAACTAAAAAATTTATTCCTTTTTCCGCAACAAGTGCTATATCTATAAAAGTAACGGCTGAAAGAGAGAGAAATACTGAACCCCAAAATGAGGAAAGAGCTGAGCATGTCCAAAACATATGGGTTAAAGTGCCTAAACCCAAATGACACCTATCACACTCTATATCAACAGTTGGGTCAATCCATGTGAGCCTACATTTACACTTAATGAGGCAGTGACGTGCGCATATAGATGAGGAATAAACTCTGTTCAGAGCTGCTTCCCATGTATCTTGGTCTGTTTCAATATTAAAGTCCGCAGACCAACTGGTGTGGAGACTGTCAACTGGAAAAGACTGTAAATTGGCAAAAATACTGGATTAAATTCGAGATTAAGCCTTTACTGCTTACTTCAAGACTTAAATATTGTCAACCTCAGAAAGAGGTGGGACATTGGGAAAACCTGGAAAATGTTTGCAAACAAAGTCACATACTTGTAAATATCTAAAAAAAAAAAAAAATTCTCAGAATGTTATACAGCGCATTCAGTTGGTCAAATGAGGCAAATGTACCTTCAATATGTATGTATGTATGTATGTATGTATGTATGTATGTATGTATGTAT
>CAIGQZ010001345.1:13672535-13682669 GCA_903798205.1 Danio tinwini | reverse complement strand
TATGTATGTATGTATGTATGTATGTATGTATGTATGTATGTATGTATATATATATATATATATATATATATATATATATATATATATATATATTTTTTATTTATTTTTTTTTTTTTTTACTGTATATATTTACCATATCAATGTTCTATATTATAATATTTCATATGTTGTGTATTTAATAAAAATATCTGGAAGATTGTTGAAATACAAAGAATATCAAACTCATTGACCACAAGGGGGCGATCATGTGTCGCACTAAATTCACATCCGAGTACTGCCTTGAAGCTTTTCCGTTTATTTCTCAGGTCTGAGATTTTCTGGCTAATTCTATTGTGATCTAGTATAATAACAGCTTACATAGCCTGGTGTTTGTGTCCAGTGTACATCGTTGGGAAAACCATATGCCAACAAACTAAATACCAAAGTATCAAATCTGTGTCTTGGATTTACAACATTTTAGACACTTTTGCCAGACTTGCTGCCATGCCCAACATGTGATAGCACAATGTGATCCCACACTAAGTCCTTGTGGGAATAAATACATAAAACATTTCGGTACAGATTAGGCAACAATATAATGCTCGAGTACCCCACAAAGATGTAATTGATTGGACAGGCAAAAAAAAAAAAAGGCATTGAAATCTTTTTGTCAGTCTCAAATCTACATGTTAATTATTCATTTGCGCATGTGTGCATTTACCACGGATGAGAGAGCCATTGAGCCACTGCATGTAGTAACTGTGAGGGAATGTGAGCAGAACTTCATTGGACAGGATGGAGATGGGCAGCAGCAGAACTGCACACACGGCCACTGAGAGTGTGAATGTGCACAGCCAAAGCCTGCGGAGAGAGGAAAAACAGACAAAGAAGGGTGAGGAGGTGTTTTTGCAGCCTTTTACTTTGACAGAGTGCCAGCTGTGAAGGGAGGGAGTTGTTAAACTCCACGGTGGAGAGCAAAGGGCAAACGGTCCAATTACAAATATTGAGAGCAAACTAATGGAAAAAAAACACTTGATAGTATGCAGTTGGGTGTCCTTAGCGGTTCAGTTTTAGTGTGAAATGCACCGTTTGACTGCTGTAATGAGACATGTTTGTGGGTGGAATGAGATAGTCAAGTGCTAGAGTAGGGTGGGAGCTGATTTTATGCATCTGGAATTTATTGGACAGAAAGAAGGAATGTTAAACACCAGAATGGAGCCAGATTGATCTTGCCAAAAGAATGCCTGAATAGATCCGTTTCATCCATATTATCTTGCTGCCTAGATTTGGGGTGTGTGATGTGCATTTTTGCAGTTTAGTTATCTTGGTTCTTATGGTTTGGTCCAAAAAACAAATCATGAATTTAATGAATTTAAATGATACTTTAATTATGGTTTACCATTTAGCACATTGTCTTAGCATTTACATTGTTAAAACTGAATCCAAACATGCAGAAAATGGTAGAACCTTCTGATCATATATGATTACATAATTTCCCTTTTGGGGTGAACTATCATTTTAAAATGTAATGACCAACAATGCAACTATGAAAAAAAAAACCTGAGTATACTATCTGGTTCATAGTCTCAACTCGTCCTGTTTTTGGTTTGTTTAGAGTTCTTTGGTCTGTGTTGCCGTCACATTTATTTCAAACCACATCAGAATTGGTCTAGAAGTGGACCAAAGATCAATTTAAAAAAAAAATGTATGTAAAGTAAGGTAAACACTGAATTTAGGTAAAGAACTTACGCAATTTTGTTGACAGTGGCATCCTCAATGTCATCTGTGAGCAAAAAAAAAATATATATATATAATTATCTAAAATATATGAGTTATAACACATTACAATGATATCACAATGCAAACATTATCATGTCTAGACTCACAGTTCAGCCTTGAAATCAAACCAAACAAGAAAACAAGCATTCACAGTGACCCAGATTCACTTAGAAGCAATTTTGTGGAGTTTTTGTTGTTGGTTTGTTTTTGCACATACAGGACAACAATATCTGGAAATACTTTATTTTGATGGTCCATTTGAGTATTAGTAGACTGTCTGCTTAATATCTGCTGATATTGCTCCTTCATTTAACATTTAACTGACTATAAGAAACTTTGCAAGTACATGTCAACTTACACTAACCCTAACCCCAACCTAAGAGTCTACTTATAATCTAATGAGAATTAGTTGACATGTAGATGCAATGCAACAAATGGACCATCAAATTAAAGTGTGACCCAATATCTTTTTGAAGAGAATTGTCACAATAATAGGAATGGATTGAGAACATGAGGCAGAGAAACTGTAAAATAAGCCTCAAATATTCTCAAGTGAGAAGAGCAAAACATGCCCAGTGTGACAGAGCTGCAGGGTAGAAATGTGTGACATTTCCTGGGAATGCTCCAAACTTAATGCAAAACAGGTTTTCAGCACATATCCTTCAAAACAACCAATATGCAGCTATAGAAACAGCTGCAACCCTGCAGGACTACTGCACAATTAGGCAACAACAAAGCCTCGTTGACATAAAAGACAAAAAAGTCTTGTGTACTGATTCTGTTTGTGCTACTAACTAGAATGTGTATCATATTCATAACGGTGGTGGTTTGGCTGGATGTTAGGTACACAATGTTTCATAAGTCAGTCTAACACAGAATGTTCCCCCACACTGATTTAGAATTTTTGATCATGTAAACCTACATGGATGTTTATTAAAGGCTGTGATGACCCAAGCAGCAGCTGTGCTCACAGGGACCCAGCTTTAAGTCCAAACCAATTTCCCCTGTGTCTCTTTATCTTTATATAGGTTAAAGTAAAATGGCAATAAAAATAAATAAATAAACCAAAACACATTTAAAAAATTAATCGTATATACTCTTAAATGATCTTAAATTTAAATTAATAGAATATGGTAATATAATTGACTAAATTACCTACAAACATTTTTAACTGATATTTATTATTGGTTTTGTTTTTATGTTTTTTTTGTTATGTTTTTCCTCCCTGTTAATACATAAATAGATCCTGATAATGACTTCTAACAAACATGACTGTTTTTGTCTAAATGAATGACAATAGTTTGGCTGGAATGTTTCTCAAATGTCTACTGCAGAAAGCATTCTTTTCTTAGCACTAAATTCAGAGATTTTCTGTTCATGTAAAGCAACAGACTATAGGTTCTTCAGCCTCCGGCACCTACTGTAGACCGCAGCTCTGCACAAGACGTTTGGCCAGAGGAGAAATGGTCGTGCCCAACTGAGCCTGGTTTCTCTCAAGTTTTTTTTTTCTTTTTCTTCACTCTGGTCAATTGGTGGTTTTGTTCCTCGCCACTGGCTTGCTTGGATTGGGACTTGTGGAGCTGTGCATCGATGGATTTGCTCTTCAGTGTTTGGACTCTTAGCAGTGAAAATTAAACCACACTGAACTGAGCTTCAACTCTGAAACTGGACTGACACAGTTTACTAGAATTTCTATGTTAAGCTGCTTTGACACAATTTACATTGTTAAAGTGCTACAGAAATAAAGATGAATTGAATTGAATATATACAGAAGTTTCAGAGGGCTTTAAGAAGTGAAATTAAGATCAATTTAGGGCTGCACAATATATCGTTTCAGCATCCACAATAGTCACGTCGCAAAGAAATGCAATGTTGAGTTGACTTTGCAGTGTAATTTTTACATTTACATAAAACAATAATGCATGCACTGTTTATTTCACTTTTATCTTTGCTTTGTTGCATTTATCTATGCTTGTAGTTTGTTTATTATACATTATGCATGATTCACTTTCCTACAGAATCATCCCAGTCAATTAAAGTTGATACATTTGGTAACACTTTAGGGTACAATTCTCACTATTAACTAGTTGCTTATTAGCATGCATGTTACTGATATATTGCCTGCTTATTAGTACTTATAAAGTACATGTTCTGTATGATCTTATTCTACATGCCTAGTCCTACCTAATACTTAAACTACCTTGATAACTATTAATAAGGAGCAAATTAGGAGTTTATTAAAGCAAAAGTCAAAATGGTTTGCTAAGAGCGAGAACTGAACCTTAAAATAAAGTGACTAAAAATTTGTCCAAGTATAATAAATTATATTGCAATATATATTGCTGAAATACTAAATACCGCAAAGTCAGATTTTAGTTCTTAGTTCAAGATCATGAAATTCAATTAAATAAAAATAAATATACAGGTTATCATTTGAAGTTAACCACTGAGAGCGCATTATATCAATGTTTTTTAAATGTAAATGCACAATGAGTTGTAATGGCACTTAATTTTTCATCAAGCACTAATATATGGAAATAGATTTTACTGTATATCCTCATTATTACACTGTTTTTTAAAGCAGTATTTCTTTGTCTAATGTTCAAGTGCAAATGTAAAGATCCAACAAAAGTGGTCTTCTCTGCAACTGGTCAAAATGAGTTAAGGTTAAAACTAGAACAAATATCTGCTGCAAACAATATGCAATTTCTACAATTTGCGTCTCAATTCAATTTATCTTGATTTAAGAATGTTAGGTATACACACTTAAAAACAATTTTTTTGCAGCTTGTTCAAAATACTTATTTATAATGAGCTGAATCAACAAAATTCTTGAGAATTTTTTTGGGGGGACAACTTAAATGTTTAAAAGTTAACTTAATTTGTGTTTGGGCAACATGATGAAACTGTGTGGAACCCAGCATTTTTACAGTGCATATTGGGAAACAAACTATTTCAATGCAGCTATTCATTTTATGCAATGGCTTCAGAAATTTGAGACATTCTGCTCTGATTTATGGCCTTTTTAAAGGGTCAATTCACCAAAAAAATACAAATTCTCCCATCACTTACTAATCCTTCTCTTGTTCCAAACTGTTTGCAGCAATCTTCAAAATATTTTCTTTTGCGTTCGACAGAAGATAGAAAATTGAGTGGGAGTAAATGATGAGTATTTTTTTATTATTATTATTGACTGAACTTTCCCTTTAAAGGACTTAAATTGTGAAAGAGAGAATTGGCACTTTTTAGTGAAACCCTGTAAACAAGAGTAGTTGTGCTCCATCGACATTCCCATTAACTCCTCAATCCTTCAGCACACTGGAAAAATATGATTCACTGAATTTACAACATTTCTTAAAAGGTAACTGGTTGTAGCCAATTTATATGGGCATTTAAACTACCAAATTAAATGTAGTAATGTTCAACTCAATTTGGTTGTTTAAAATCAACCCATATAAATAGTTTAAAACAAATTCAACAAGTTACCTTTAAAATTTTTACTAAACCCAATAATGAATATTTTTAGCGCAGTCTAAACCTAAACCTAAACCTGCAACGTTAAGATGTCAGACTCGAGAAAAAAAGAAGGAAAAAATAAATCACATTGCCCAAATTTTCCACTGACAGCAGAACTGTGAGAAACAGATGAGAGCTCAATTACGGGGTGTAGACCAAAACATGAGGTGTTCTCTCTTATGAAACCTCAGGCAATGTTCGGGCAAGGGGCCTATGTTTATCTCACGGGAACATTCCACATCCACACTGCAGCCCTCCTACAATGTTACATAAGCACTGTCAACTGCAATCAGAACCATTGACTCATTAAATGAAAAAGATTTCATTTTCACAGGTAGAAAACAGCTAACACTACTCATCAGAAAACAGTAATATTAACCCTCTCTGCATGTCTGGCAGCTGAACAAAGCATTTTTAGAAAGCGCAGGAGCATGACCCGTGTCAAGTCGAGCTGACCAACAAAAAGTCAGGGTGTATAAATGCTGTGCAGCTGTAGCAAAATCACAGGTGTGTTTTGAAGCGCTGCATAACGCGAAGCCAAACAACTGCAGAGCGATGACGGTAAACTTACCAGTGACAAACTCAGCACTTTTCTTAAAGTGAGTCAGAATGAAGTGAGACAAGATGTACAGGCAAATGAAAAGCAGCACGCAAATCTGAAAGACACAAAAGAGAAGAACATCAATGCAACCGGAAAACAGGATTAACAGACAACAGAAGGTGATAATATGTAGCTGATCATGTTCAACATTTCATACCCTCCTTTTTTTATCTTTTTTTAAAATGTTGGCATTTTAGTTTTAAAGTTTTTCTACATTGGGAATCTTTCCTCATAATACAGTACAGTATCATCCCTCCCCTCTCACAGAGTACATTTACATGGACACCAATACTCTGACTTTAATACGATTAAGACAATACTCTGATTAAGAGTTTACAAAGAAAAATATGATTTTTGATCAATTTGATCAGATTAAGGTCATAATCGAACTAAACAGAAATGGAATTAAGACATGTGGAGTATGCCGATTTTAGATACATTATTGAAGTGCAGTACAGACATGTAAACACCTTAATCAAACCATTACCGATGTGTAGAGTTTTCACCATATATTGCCACAGGATAGTCTATACACATGGCTTTTTGACACTATTCTCTGACCCTATCAAGTCAGTGAAGGAGCAAAGACACCTGCATCGCGAAATGCAGAGTTTTTTTCCCCATATGGCATTCGGTATCAAATTCCATTAAAACAACACTCTTCCAGCAGTCCATACTTGCATCCAATATCGTGTTTGTCACAGGGGCATGCATGAAAAATTTCTGTATGAAAGTGAAAGTGCCAAACTGCAGTTAAAGTTGACAAACTAAAAATGAAACACTCAAAATCACATGAAACTCTGGAGGAAATGTGGATTGCGTGGTGACGCAATGACATTAATCGAGTTATGTGCTATAACATGTAAAATAGCATAATGAAAGGAACGTTCAAAAAGCAACTCATGTAAACACCATAATATCATTGTCTTATTTAAATGAAGGCAAATAATTTGATTACAGATGTCCATGTAAACGAAGTCACTGTGTGAACCAGTTGATTCAAGGATCTGATTGGATAACGATCTGACTTGTGAAAATGGCTCAGTTTACATTTGGCCACATAAATGGATATAGATGTGATCTTTAAATCCCATATGCAAATTTACCTAAGTTACATCAACTTAAGCGTATTAAGCAGTTACAGAAACATTTTTACAGAAACGTAAGCTATACATCTCATTCAGCATACAAATGATTTTTTAAGGCGGCCTTGTACCTTACTTATGTTCCAGTAAAACATTGTTACAAGCACACGAGACTCAACAATTACTGTCAATATAGGCTAAATGAAACACTATTTTTGCCGTTTAGATGTGCAAGACATTATTTAAAACTATAATGATTTTACATTCAATTGTGTATAAAATATTCATATTAAAATAATCCTGAAAAATGAAACTACTATTATTTTTTCTCTCTCCATGTCTTTGTCATGTTTTTTTTCTCTTTACATGACTGTCATCTGTGGCATTGCATAGTGTTTTACATTTGTGCTGTTAAATCAGACTATGTAACAGCCTGTCTCATGTTTATTTTGTTTACATTTTGGGAGGAGGAAAATGTACATATGTGGTCTCAACAAGCAGATGCATTTAGACCTGTCCAATTTCATTTGGAATGAATCCCAGACCACCTCCTGAAGTGGTCAAATTCTGTCTCGAATACAGTTCGGAGGCCATTTAAACCTGCCCTTTTCATGACTGGATTACTATTCGATCAAAAAAGAAGAAAAAAAAACTCAAAGTGACTAGGTATAAGCAACCTCTGAATGTCTAATCTGATTTGTTAGATGGCGTGGACTGTTGTGTTTAGTCTTGAGTTTACAGTGAGGATTGAAATCTATTGCCAATTTCCCCATTTTAATTTTATCTCCTTGGCACCAATGGATTTGTTTTTACTGCATCAATTCAAACTAGTTTCCTTCTCGTCCTTTGGAAGTGCTGTAAAGTGGATTTGCTTTAGTCTCGCCCAGGCATTATGGTGTCTGCAGGTCAAAGCAGACATTGTTTGAGGACAGCAAATGAAAACCATAGACTAGCCTTTTGCGAAATTGTGCAAATTCAGAATCATTGCTTTTTTTCGAAACACAAAATCTCCACATATTTTGCACTTTGAATCTTTGCAGATGCTTTATATTCAGAAACGGCGATAATACACACTACATGAAAGGGAATTTTTCATAAACTATGGCTGGGCGATATTGCAAAAATGCAATCTCAATAATTTTTTTCCATATTGAATGATAACGATATACATTTCGATATAAGTTGTTAATGCTTATAGATTTAAAAGAGTACCCCAACAATGACTGAAGCCACAAACATAAGAGACAATAAGAGACAAACATATGTCCATTAAATGGCATAACATATTTTTGGCCTATAAATTTTCAGTGGAAATTTTTGATCTCTAATATTAATATTAATATCAATATCAATATCAACTATAGTGGTGTGCGATTTGGGAAAAATATCTACTTGCAATTTTTTTAAAAGATATTGTGATTTCGATTTGATTTGCGATTTAATTTGGTAGTCAAGCTCCAGCTCAATTTTCTGTATTGTAGCTTCTTACTGCTTAAATGCAGTGTGTTAGTTTAAAAAAGGAACTAAAAAGAGATTAACAAACTCCAAATATTAGTCAAATTTGTTTATGAATATTCAGAAATTAAACACTATTTTTTTTTCTCTAGAGCAAACAGTAGCGAGTTATGTTAGTTATCTCATGGTTATCTTTGTGATGTTTTTTCATATGGTGTAACAGCTTCAAACAACTCTGAAATTGTACTTAGCTGTTGCTAGCTACTATATTGAGTGTCCCTGGCAATACTTTTAGTTGACGTTTTAGCAAGACACTGCTCATATTGTATGTCCTAGTGCTATCTGCTGTGGCAACAATTCTGTTACAGCTACTACAAATTACCTAATTTCGTTTGGTGTCTGTGACTTTGGAAGCAAAATATTCCAATATTAACAATGTGCTGCTTTTCTTTGATGTTAATTTTTCTATTAATGCTTCTGAAGCGGCAGATGCCATCATCCCACTGGTCCACAATTTCCTGTTTGTTTGTTTGTTTTATTGTGGGTATTTCACATAGTTTGGTTGCGTAATTCTGATTGGGCAGAACAAAACCGTGCTCACTCAGTTGGCTATAGTAAGTCTATAACACACAGACGACAGTCACGCATTTGCTCTGGGTGGGGGAAATTATAAAATCTATATACATTTTATATCGCATAATTCCTCTTGCGATTAGCTAGAAAGATTACCATTGTTGCACATTTCTGCTGTGTGATTGGCTCTTAGATCAAAATAGAGTAAAAACGTCAAGAGCTTATCATTGTTATTGACATGAATTGTATCGCGATTCGATATAATATCGTTTATCGGCCCAGCCCTACCATAACATACAAAAGGGGTATTAATAATAATGAAAAAAATACTCTAAAGTGTTAGTTATGCAGATTTTAATGGCAAACTAAACTAACATTGCATTTTATTTTCTATATTAACACCCAACCCCTCTTACAATGCTTTTAGATACTTTACCCATGGTCTCCACCCAATCTCATATGTAAGACAATATTTCTGCAAGAACATTCATTAAAACCTTTTCTCCAATGTTCCACAATGAATAAATCACAATCATTCAGAGAATACTGGGCGTAACTGTCACTTTGTAGAGTGTCAGAGATGAAATATATTCTGTCAGAGATCTGCAGTATGAGTCATGGAGTAAATATGAGCAACACAACCGTGAACAGACAGGCAGCTACAAGACATGCTGTGCAAATGCGCTGTTTAGATGTGTTGCCAATTTAGGTTATCAAGGACATGTTAAAAAGGGAAACCTGTACCAGAGCAGAGGTCATGATGCACACTCCAACACAGCTTCGTTATCACTGATACACGCTGCTGTGTGCAGTGCAGATTGCCTTTATGGCTGTGTGACATAAGAGCTCCTAATCAAGGACATTTGGTACTTAATGATAGCACACAGAATGGTGACAGGACAGAGCCGGTCAAAGATACCATAATAATTCATTTCATATTTTCAATAAACATATTGCATTCTGTGTCTTAGAAATTAAAAGCAAATAGTGGAAGAAGAAACTAAGTCTTAGCCAGCTGTTCATAGAAGTCTTGAATTTGTAATGAATGAATACCCACATTACAGTTTCGAGAATGAAGGTACAGTAGCAGCGATAGATGGCCAGTGAAGATTACAGCTCAAATACAAATGAAGAGTTAAACCAGTT
>CAIGQZ010001345.1:13660711-13672525 GCA_903798205.1 Danio tinwini | reverse complement strand
TAAAGATATACAATGAAATATATGTAAAGAGATTTACAGTACTTGGGTGGTCATATTTATATTGATGTACATTAATATTCTTGACATTAATATGTTGCAACAACAATATAATTAATGAACTATATTAAAATAAAATTAATAATAATATGCAAATAACGTCTACAACAAAGTAGTGGGATTTAAGTATGATACCAATTATTATTTAAACATTTGTAATGACTATTTACATTATTATAGATATTATAGATAATATATTTATTAATTATAGATAATAATAACAATAACAGTAATTGTAAAGAGCCAGCAAGCATAATAGTGCTGCTAAAGAACATCACTAGAACAGAAAAAAACAGACACAAAAGTAAAAGAATGATAATTTTTTTCATTTTTTAATAAAGCATGCAATTTTGACAAATAGAAAAGGTATGTCAAATAATTAGGATGATTTTAGTCTGTCGCAATTAACCAAGTTAGTGAGGTTAATTATCTTTTTCACTCTCTTAATTGTCATCCAACTCTAGAAAACTTGCACACATTCATACACTGTTAAGACACATTTGTTAACAGAAAGGACAGCTTCTAGTGTCCTATTCACCTTATTCTAGGCGTACGAGTGGGCACAGCCATTTGAATCTTTTTGCCTCAAGACTTCCAGTCTTATTCACTTCCATTCATTTTTAGACGTTAAAAATGGCTTGTTACACGTCTTGATGTTGCAAACTGATATTTTCTTATTATATTATTCTACTTTTTCTTTATAATCATGCAAACACTTGTTTGTAAAGCAAGTAATTTGACTGTTTTCTGTCATTTATTATTCCTTGTCATTTCTCCCATAGGCAACTTAATAGGAAGTTCTAAAACAATGAGCGCACTTCCGCATTGTGGAAAAAGGCCAATAGTGTGCAAGACAGCTTTACTGAGATTTGTTTCCATGACAGTAATTCTAATTAACCTTTAATCTAATTTTAGATGCTATTAAATCCACATACTCCCCAACAATAAGATATCTGTTTTTTACTGAAATTGACTGGACTGATGGAGGAAAAGTAACCATATGTGCCATAAAGGAGAGGAAGAATGACACCCAGAGGAGGAGGGATGAGGGAGGGGAAAGGAAGCTGGGATTGTCTTTTAAGTGCAAACAGCAGTAAAAATAATAGATGTGTGTGTGGGATCCATGTCTCTGGAGCTTTGAAATGTGTTCACACTCATCTGTTTGCTAAGCGTTTGAATAGTTTGTTTTCTTTTGGCAAAAACAGCATGCACTGAACTAGGGTTGAACAACATACCGTTACAGCATCGATACCGCAATGTATGCATCTGCAATGGTCACATCCAAAATATGCAATGTTAAGTCTGAATTATGGTTGACCAGGAGCTACAATTTTGTATTTAATCACTGTATTTATACAGAATTTTTCTGATTTATGCAAAAAAAGTTTTTTCTTACTTAGAATTTTTGTCTTGTTTCTAGACTAAATATCTACATTTTAAGATAATTCTAAGATAATTCTAAATTATCTACACAGCAAAAACATGATTTTTTTACTTGACCCACTGACAGATAGCTTTGTTTGTTGGAAGTAAAAACTTGAAAAGGAAAGAAAAGTTGAAAACAATATTTTTACTTAGAATTTTTCGATTTTTGGACAAGAAACGAGAGTAGAAAAGCACTTTTTGCACTGTGATTGTTCAGTTTCAGTACCTGTATACTGTTAGACTGCAAAGAAAACCATAAAATAGTGCTATTTAAGTTATCTTTTGACAATATCCCATATCTCAGAAAAATAAAATATCGCAATGTCAGATTTTTCCAATATCGTGCAGTCCTACACTGAATCAAAGAGTTAAAAGTTTGCTTAACAGAGCACAGTTGATATACAACATGAAAATACATGTCCGGCCTCATTGTAAAGCCAGTCAAAGAAAGCTTGAAAAATTACCTCAGGCTTTTTTTTTGTCAATTCTAAAACAACAGTGGCCTCCACTGACGTGAAAATATCTTCTTTTGTGTTTCACGTCACGTCACACAGGCATGGAGCAGCATGACCGAACACAGAAATGTCATTGTTGGTGTTCAATCCCTTTAAATCCTTTCAAACAAGCAAATGGACAGACAACATTAACCAGTACCAGACCAGTCTCTTGAAGGCAATTAAACTCAAAATAAGAAACTAAATTTACTTTAATAATGGTGACCATTTAGTCAAACCTCTCCATTGAAATGGGTCAATTTTACTGCCATATAATGTGAGTTTTATCATAATTTCAATCAGAAACCAGATCATCCCATAGCTGACCAGTATTTGCTGAACAATCTGGCAGAGCTGGTTAAACCCTGCATGTGCTCAAGCCCTCTGAATTTTTAGGCTCATTCATCTGCTCTAGCTTATAATCACTGCACAATAAGACCTGGCTGGCGTGATACCCAAGTCATGTTTTGAAATGAAACAGTCTATTTAGCAAAACAGTCAGCTTTAGAGTGACCTTAAATTGGCACAATGAGAAAACAACACTTGTGGTGTGCTAGAATAAATTAGTAGAAAGCCAGATGCAAGACAAAAATACTAATAACTTGATTTAATCAGAGCTTTTAAGGACAAATTGGGCCAGTTAGATTTTATTTTTATTTTATTCTGACCCTTAAATAGTTTTTTCCATGCTTTTTACTGCATTATGATACATAAAATACATATGTTGCAAATGCATTAATAAGCACATCAAACAAGCCAAGGATTTTAACCAATGTACTTCAAATTAATTACAAAGTGACATTACAAAATCATGTTCTGAGGCCCTTTATTTACAGATGATGTACAACAGGCCAGTTTCTTCAGATGTATTAAACACTCTGTTAGTGGGGATTACAATGAAGTATCAAATGAAAAATTCAAACTTACTGGACCCTTTTTAGTTTACACCATTAAACACATGTAGATGTTTGGTACAAAGCCCTGTATTCTTGAAGACTGAGCAACATGTTCAGATACAAAACCTAATACAAACAAACATTTCTTGCTCAACTACAGAGTGGGACATGTGCCATATCAGCTACTCCCTCTAACAGGTTGTCTAAGAGCATCCAAGCACAAAGCTGTGACACTGTCATGAATTTTGTGTTAGTTGACAAGTGGAAATGTGGGAAACATAAAAAAAAAATTAAATAAATGAACAACTGAACAATATAAGGGCAGACAGAAAGAATGATACATTGAAAGACAAAAAAAATATTCTGCTACAATACAGTATAGAGGGGAAGAACAATACAATAACCGATCCAATGGAGAAAACAAAATTATATAAAAATAGATAAAAGTATCAAAATAGATTTAAGGCATTATAAATAAACACATTATCACGTCAGACTGTTGATAAGCTTGTCAGGCTTTATTCAGCTATAACAACAGCCTGGATGTACTTTATCCTGCTTATTTCATGCCTTTTTGCCACAAAATATACAAATTAGACATTACATTGCTTTGAGTCATAATTAATAAATAAAATTATCAAATGTAAAGCAAAGACAAAAACGGCTGATTGGAGCATATGCTAAGCTACATATTATTCAGATAATTCACAAGATGGTGGCAAACAGTCCAAAACAGCAATGTGAAGGACAAGCATACAAATATCCATGTTAATCCATGGATGGTCAAGATAATTCAAAGTACCTTGATGACCCTGTTTTATAAATTTCCCTATTTGTTGTCTGGGAATAACATAACTTGGAATCTTGTGACTGACCAATCAGAATCAACAGATAAAACAATTGAAAGATATAACAAAGATGACAAAAATAAATGAAAAAACCTGAGAAACCTCTTGCACAAAAAAAAAAAAAAACTAGAATGGATTTTCAGTTTAGTATGTCACCAGCAGTGTTGGGTAAGCTACTTTTAAAAAGTAATAGATTACAAATTACTGACTACTACTGGTAAATGTAATCTGATTACAATGTAATGTAAAAGTAATCAGATTACTAATTACTTTACTTTGAAGTTACTTTTAAAACATAAAACATAAAATACAAAATAAACTACAGCTCTTTCAGTAATTTAAAATTCACTGAAAAAACATTACAATGGGAGCAAACAATACACAGAAGCTTGACATATTCAAAAGACTTTAAGAGTTTGCCCAAAACTGAGTTCTCTCATCATTTACTTGATCCAAACCTGTTTGTCTTTTTTTAATACAAAATAAGACATTTAGAAGAAAACTGGATACCTGTAACCATTGACATCCATAGCATGAAAAAGCAATGCAGTGTTTGGGTGTTCTGTGTTTGTCTGAGGTAATTAGTCTACTGAAATGTTTATATTCCAAAGTACGAAACTGATCGGTCAGTTCTTGTCGCGTGACTCACAGTTTTCAACTGGGTGCACCTGGGAAATCCGAGTGCACGCAATACGCACTTGTGCAAAAAAAGCTATATGTGAACAGCCACTTACTACGCTTCTCTTCACATTCAGAAGATACATTTACTCCCTATCCTTCACAAAAATCCAATTAAGCCTGTTTACGCTGAGTTGGGCCGCCATGTTTTTGGCCGCCTGTATCCTCCTTGGTGACGAGTACTATCATAGAAGGCTTTCTATTTAAGTGCTCGAACAAGTTGCTGGTCGAGTTAAAAGCAGTTGTCTTTAGAGACTGAATACAGACTGCATTTCACAGCAATATTTTTGTTTTTACGCTCAATGAAATAAAAGTAATGTCTGTATTTACACTTGAAGAAGGAGACACTCTCCTCAGCAGCCATTTCAGTTCGTGTTTAAGCGCAGGCTTCTTAACTGACGTTTCAGCAAAAAATTTAAAATGCAATTTGTTACATTATTGCGTTCCTCAAAAATGTAATTAGAATACAGTAACGCGTAACTGTGGAATGTGGTACACCCAACTCTGGTCGCCAGTCAAGAATTTTGAGGTGATATTTGATAGCAATCTGTCATTCGAAGGCTTGGAAACATTTTATTTGACTGCAATAGTGTAAACCAATCTTCCACAGTGACAACACATGACTGATATAACAAGTTTAAAAAAATAGATAAAAGAACAAGCCAATGAATAAATCACACTATAAAGACCTGAGGAAATAAACTATAGAAAGAACAAACAATAGACCGGAAGACAGATTCAATGAAATCAGTGATTCTGCATGTTTTAGGATATAGATTTTACATTAATTACAATTAAAACACATTTGTAAAAAATTTTACTTCATTGGCACTACAAAGAACTGAATAAAATAGAAGACTAATGAAATCGCACGTGCTGAAATTGAAATCTTAAAGCAGAAGCAAAAGCAGAAGCAATTATCAGCATATCACAGTGAAGAATCACTGAGCCAAATATTCAGTTGGTATTAGTCATACTACAGAGTGACATAGAAGCCAATCTGCTTTTACGCAGTATTCAAAGTCAAGAACAAAAGCTATGTGAAGCATTTTCTCCACCCTTTTCAAATATATTTTGTTACCATAACTACAAATATACAGTATATGCTTCGTTTTAACTTATCATTTGCAAATTTGCATTCAACAATTTTTTCCTGTATTCTGTGATCCTATATCAGAACGCACTACCACCAACACATTTTTAGGTCACAAGCCACTAGTTGAAAATCATTGATTTAAACATTAAATCCCAGATAAGCATCAGCCAAAGAGATCAATAAGCATGTCAGCATGTGCTTGGAGGTGCCCACAGCCTGAAGGGGGACAATAGGTCTGATTTACATTATCTAGTGTGACCCATCTGTGCATTTCACTAGGGAGGCATTTCACATGTTCTAGGAGGATTAGCCAAAGCTGTGCATCACAGACAAAAACAAGAGTGCAACATTTTAATCTAAAAACAGACGTAAAAGATCATCATTTGTTAGCAAAGAAAAACAAAGGAGCTTGTAAATCCTCCATCAAAACTATAATTCTAAACTCATGCTTTACATTTAGATTTAAATGCTTGATTTAATCTGTATTTTTAGGAGGAACTTTTTTTTTTTGCTAGTGAATTACATAATCTAACAGATTAGTGGGTTTTAAAATATGAACCAAACCAAATGCTGAGTGAGACACATCATTGTGAAGGAGTAAAGGTTAACTCCAAGTGTCTTCCTAAGGTTCTCCAGGTCTGAAGTTCAGTTACAATACTACATTATGTGTTAAAAAACATTTAACGACAAAAGCATATCTTATTTTCCAAAATGAACTCAGAACAACACAAAGCTAAAAAAATCTCATCTCTTTTTCTATATCAAAAATACTTTTACACTTGTCAATGTGATGACTGTTGTTAAATTCAACACTGAGCAGATCTTTATCACTATACATTAGTTCTGAGTAAAATAAATGGAGGCCTATGGGTACACAATACTTTACAAAACGTCTTCTTTAAAGACTTAAACACTTAGTGAATTTATGAATCACGAATTTATGAAAGAACATAAAGTCTTTGTGCACACATTTACATTTCCAGTGATACCTCCCACAACCACATAACCAATCAATTGCTATTGAATTCCATTAGGACAAACACAAGGGCACAGTTAAATTGTTGCACTGCAAACGCTACTTCATGATACTATGTAAACAAATGCAGCAAAGAGAGAGAAAAACACTTACAATGGTTTCTCGGACTCGGTCGTGGAATATTTGCTCTCTAACCGTCACGTCTTCTGTTTCCATGCTTTGAAACCATGTCTCGGTTATCAGTTGTAAAACATTTGAATCTCCGAAAAGACAATCTAGTCTACGTGGAAAGTTGCCTCGCGTTAAAGCGAACCAAAGCTTTTCACCTCATTGCGGGACCTCCAACTGAAGTCAGCGAGCTAGTCGTGTTTTTGTTTCTACATTGAGTTGAATAAATGCTTAATCTCGAATGATTACATGCTAACAAACAAATTATAAACGTCGTGTAACCAGCCAGCGTGTCACAGATGCTCAAATGAATCACACACTCACAAACTCAAACTCCATCTACTGGAGGGGGCTGGACTGTGGGCGGAGGAAGAGGCGGATTCATGACTAATGAAACTCGATCAGAAGTGCACATACATAAAATACACCATTATAAAAATTGAAATAGTTTGATGTTTAATGATGGTGTAATGAAAAATTGTATATCAATGAATATATAATGACTCTTATTGGTTTAAAAAAAAATCTCTAAATGAATAAGTAAACAAACAAATAAATAAATAAACAAATACATACATTTTCATGGGAACTACCCAATCTATACAAAAAAAAGTCAAACAAGTAACTAAAATACTGCAATTTTATTGCACACAACAGCTATGTAGCAACATGACCATTTCTCCATTTACATTTAAAAAGGACCAAATTAAATTTCATTAAAATATCCAAACGTATCACCATTGTTCAAATGTTTTCTGTGAATTGTGAAAAAATGTGTCATCATTTACTTACCCTCTACTCTTTCTATAGTCTCCTTTTTTATTTAGAACTCAAAAATGATATTTTGATGAAAAATCTAAATGATATTTTGTCAGCAAGACTTTACATATTAGCCTTCAGCTTTGAAGGTATGTTTACTGACCCTCATGCGTTGTGACAGAGATATAATTAAAGTTAAAAGATCTATGGAGAACTACAGCATGTTTATGTCTTCCCTGTAATAATAATTATTGGGAAAATAAATTAATTTACTTATTTAATTACAGTTTTTTTATTTAGCCTAATGCTCTGTTCCTCAAATGTTTCCAAAGATGGTAAATCAAAGTTTACTCTTAATGACCCAGGTAGTCATCACCATCAAACCAAAGTCCATATTGAAGCAAACACGGAAGTCCATAGGTTACATTATTTTCAGAAAGTAAATGATTTAAAGTTAAAGTTTACTTCGAAACTTCAAAGCAAATTTGTTTCATGCATTCTTCAATTTTCAATGCTAAGGAGTGTTCAAAAACAATTTTGGGTGTGAATGAAGCTTCAGTCAGTCCTGCAGGTAAGTGAATTGTGAGTTGCATGATTCTGTAACTTGAAATCCAACAATGTTGGTGATATGAGCGAGTAAGATTAGATTACCAAAAGCATAATTCACTGAAATGCCATTTCTGTGATCATTTACACAGCTTCATGTTAACTTTATATGTGGAATACAGTTATACTGTATTTACTAAAAGGCACTCTTCTTGCTCATATCAGACATAAATGCAGAGCGAACAATGTTAAGACCCAAAAGACTACAAAACATATAAAAGTTTAACTAACACAATCCAGGATACAGCAGCTTTACAGACAGATTTGGCATTTTTGGTTGCACCTATATATTGCTTTAAAAACTGCATGCTTGTCCTTCATTTATCATGAAGCAGTTTTCATAAATATGTTGTTGGCTAATCAGTTGTACACTGAAAAACAATCATCATTTTACATATACATGCTTTCTTAAATTTGTCAGTGTGTTTCAATTCAGTTTTTCTAAATTCCACAGATATTGTTCTTTGAATAACACAACAATACACATAATACTACAATTTAACTGAAAGATGATGTTTTCAGTGCACAGGTAACCACAAAAACTTCAACATAAGTTTTACATCAACAAAAAAACTAATTAAAAGTAAAAATATATATACAGAAATAAATTCATCATGTATTCCCAAGACAAATGGATTACATTTTAAGCATATGTGTCATCAATTATAACTGAATTCATTCATTTTCTTGTCAGCTTAGTCCCTTTATTAATCTGGGGTCGCCACAGCGGAATGAACCGCCAACTTATCCAGCACGATTTTACGCAGCGGATGCCCTTCCAGCCGCAACCCATCTCTGGGAAACATCCATGCACTCATTCACACTCATACACTACAGACAATTTAGCCTACCCAATTCACCTGTACTGCATGTCTTTGGACTGTGGGGGAAACCGGAGCACCCGGAAAAAACCCACGCAAACGCAGGGAGAACATGCAAACTCCACACAGAAACCCCAACTGACTACCTACTGCGCCACTGCAAAGCCCATTATAACTGAATATTAAACATTAATAAGTCTTTCCTCTAACTCAATAACACATTAAAAAACAACTTCAACATTTACTCTTCCGACTCTATTTGTAAAGCATGCTGGGAATTAATAGTGCACTATTCAGTTTCAGTTAATGCAACAAAATTTATTCTTGTACCCCCAACACGAATTAATTAAGTTAACTTGAATTGTCCAAATATCTTGTTTTCCAGTGTAAAAACTTTCCCTCATTACGACTTTTTTCAGCTTCTGTGTGCAGCTAGAATGACCTCATGGCTAAGAAGCTCATGATCGCATATGCCTTGTGGGCAATGGGTGGCCCACTCGGCCTTCATCACATTTACCTGGGCAGAGACAGCCATGCTCTTCTTTGGATACTGACCTTTGGTGGTTTTGGGATTGGCTGGGCAAGAGAGTTCTTTCGCATCCCATCCTACGTGAGCGAAGCCAACCGTGACGTAGAGAAAGGCCCTGTTCGACATCCAGGTGCCACTCCACCACCATCAGTAGGCCTGATTCGGTTTGTTGGTCAGATTTGTGTGGGTATTTACTTTGGTTCAGTGGCTTTAATAAGCCTCAGTTCTCTCAGCTTCTTCTACATCTTAGTGTTGCCTCTGAGTGTTGCTGCTGGTGTGCATCTGGTGTCTTCTGTGGGTCAGCAGACCTCGAACCTTCAAAAGACCCTCATTACGTGCGTCATCACATCATCCATCTTCTACGGCAGCAATCTCTCTCCTCTGCCAATCAGCATAGCTGGCAGTGTCACCTCTGCGCAGCACAACACATTGAAACCTCTGAGACCAGAGCCCCTGGGTGAGAATATGCACTATAAATGTGCACATTTTGGTAACACTTTATTATAAGAGCTTATTTGTCAATATAAGTCAATGCATTACATGAGCGAACACTGAGTAAATAAAGCATTTGAAGAGTTTAGATGCAAAAGCCTCTAAGTTAAATCTGAACTATTCTTCTAAAAGGAGCATTTTTTTTACTCAGGCTCTTGTTTCTATGTTTAGTAATTTCACTTTTATGGCGATGAATAGGTTCTTTTCATTGCTTTTAAAGTAATATAACAGAAGAGAAACATAAGAGACTGAGGGAAATACTCACTTTAGAAGAAAATTCCTAACAGCACATATAGACCCTTACTGAACTTTACATTAAGCAAATAAAGCATTTATCAACCTTTGTTATTTTCAGTTCTAAAATTTTCAGAATAATGTTACTTTATATTGATTGGTGTTTTCTAAACAAAATGTGCTGAAAACTGCAATATTGTTCACACATTAAAGATGTACCCTTTGTTTTGTTTTTGTAACATTTCATGTTAAAACATTTCCCATTTAAACTGATCATTGAAAAATTATTAAAACACAGCATTTTGCATGACAGGACAGTACTTGGTGTCACATTGTAAAAAAGCAATAAGTTTGTCAAGTACTTTTGCACAGATCAAAGATATAGTACACATGTACACAGCATCCTCGTTTAACAGATCTGCATTAATTTATTTACACAGAAACTGAAATATTTTAACAATAACATTTTTAAAACGTACACTTTGAAACCCATTTCCAAATGTTTCGAGGTCACAAAATGTTGTTAAAAGTTAAAAACTGAAAAAACTAAAAGGCTCAAGATGTAAGATTTCTAAATTAAAGTAACCCAAAACCACTAGAGCAGTGTTATATATTTTGCCTTAATTCCATTATACAAAATGTTTTAAAGAATATTCAAGTCCAAAGAAATAAGCTATTTAAACTAGTAACGCCATGTCCTGTGTCTTCATGCTGATAAAATCACAAACCCTCGATTTTCAGTGTGGTTCTAAATAAATAAATAAATAAGTAAATAAATAAATAAATAGCATGGGATGCATTCAGACAAAATATATTTTAGTCTAGAAGGCCGAAAAACTCCAACAAACTTATTCATTCATTTATTAATTCATTCATTTATTTTCGGCTTAGTCCCTTTATTAATCTGGGGTCGCCACAGTGAAATAAACCGCCCCAACAAATTCAAGATGAGTGAATTATCATTTAAACGTCATTACACTACTTTTTCAGACAAATATAACTGCAACTGTATTTTTATCAACATTAATACTGCAAAAACAATAATAAAACTGCCCAGTCTATGTAAAAAAATGTAGAATATAGAAGTACACTTTTGCTTCTGTGCCAGTGTGGTTTTACAGAAAACAGAAAAACACCAAAGACACTTTAGTATGTTTTAATGCGTTTCATTTGACCGTACAGAGTAGCATTATAATAGAACATTAAAATCTATTCAGTTTGATAAAACAGTGCTGCTTTGTCACCACGTGATCACGACCAGAAAAACTGGAAGTGGTCGACTGGGGCATCATAAAATTCCTTTGCTTGCTGTGTCCCGCTTGTCTCTCATCAACAATTGCTTCAACGGGTCTCATTTAGCTTCTACTATACATCTTTCAGCCTTACTCTGCTTCATACTACCATGATAATAAGTATTGAATATGTTAGCTCATCCATGAACATGATTTCTGCAGGAGTCCCATAGGATGTAATGAAGATGATGACTACCATGATTGCACACTCAGTCATGCCGTCATCAAACTACACCTATGTTTGTTGTAATTGTAAATATGCGTCCTCTTGAGGAGAAAATTACATACTGTGCCTTTGAAATTCAGCATAAATGTCAGCATAAAATGGAAGTGGTGTTCATCTTTTCCTTCCTATTGCGGTGTATAACCATGTGCAGAAAAAATGTGCAGAACTTGAGGTTAATTAGAACAATTCAGTGGTCCAATCAACTCCTAAAGGAATT
>CAIGQZ010001345.1:13636361-13658768 GCA_903798205.1 Danio tinwini | reverse complement strand
AAATAAATAAATAAATAAATAAATAAATAAATAAATAAATAAATAAATAAATAAATAAATAAATAAATAAATAAATAAATAAATAAATAAATAAATAAATATTAATAAAAACAACATTTAAAAAACTATCACTAATAAATAATTACTTAAAATCCCTATTATTATTATAATAAATTCCCCATAAAATGTATCAAATGTAGTTTATGAATGCATTAACAAAGTAGTATGTGCATGTTACTGTAGGACAGGCTTAAAATGCAACTTTGTTTTCTACAAAAAATACAAATAAAAATAAATAATAGCAATACTACTACTACTACTACTACTAATAATAATGTTAATTTTTATTTTTAAAATGCACAATTAACAAAATTCTCATAAATTTACATATGAATTCTTTGTTAAATGTTTAAGGGTAAATTAGTTGTTTGGGGCCAAGAGGGTACTACTAGGTCCATAGAAATGTTTAAAGAAAAAATAACAAAAAAAAATTAACCATGAATTTAATTAGGAAAATCAAATAACAACAATTAGTATAAAAGGAACATTCATTTTCTTTTCGGCTTAGTCCCTTTATTAATCTGGGGTCGCCACAGCGGAATGAACTGCCAACTTACCCAGCAGTTTTACGCTGCAGATGTCATTCCAACTGCTACCCATCACTGGGAATGGAACAATGAAATAAATATAATTTGGATAATAATAACCAGATAGCTATTAAATTAAAATAACAAAATAATGAATACAAACACATGAACATGTAAGATTACTGTAAATGACCATATGTAATTAAAATAAATGTAAAAAATAAATCATATGTATGTACAAATGAAAAAGATAAATAGAAGATAAAAAAATGTTTTTTTTTCCTAGTAAAAACTTTTTCTTTCTCTTTTTTTTAATAAGACAATTTTTTATTTTATATTCCTCCTTTGAGGATGGCCATAATTGGGGGTCTGTTGCATCTAAGAAAATAGTTTATTCATGACAAACCATAATGAACACATAGTGAGCACTGTCACTGACACTATCATCAAACAAATGACAGCATTTATTATACTGATGCTATTGTTAATATATTAATTAATGATATATTAATTAAAGTTTTAGAATTTAGCTTTAATTCACAGCTAATATTGTTTAACTTTAGTGAATAATTACAATGTTTTATTTTTTACAAAGCTTTTTTAAGGTCACTTACAAACATAATACTAACAATTTGTGGCCTTTGTGGTTAGATTTTC
Source organism: Danio tinwini (assembly GCA_903798205.1). Taxonomy (NCBI): domain Eukaryota; kingdom Metazoa; phylum Chordata; class Actinopteri; order Cypriniformes; family Danionidae; genus Danio; species Danio tinwini. Next base: position 13,657,524 of record CAIGQZ010001345.1, on the reverse strand, counting down.
CAAACCTGTAGCACGAGGATCGATGCATTCGATAATCTCTCCCAATCATGGATTAGAAAGGCGGTTTTCGGCTATGTTTTATTCGGGCCTGTATCCCGGCATGGGCCCGGAAGTTGTTTGGGGTTTCAGGTAAAAGATCCCGGAGATGCTGCCTTCGCCAGAGAAAACAAACGGCGCTTCTGCTGTATAAATATTGCAATCACAGTCGATCGTCAGGTAAGAAAACATACTCCCCGTGCGAAATCAATCGCGGTTATTGACGGAAAGTGACATTAGGTGAGGTAACTGGGCTCGGATTGGGAGGGTTTACACGGCCAGACGCATCTGTCGAGTGCTGGGTGCCATAGCAACGCCAGCGGGCTCTCAGGAAACATAATTCCTCTTTAGTTTGTCACGTCTAAAAATCGACCGTATTTCACGACCGGAGGCTGCCGATCGGATTGCGTTGTCAGCAACGCTAGTCCTTTCGTTTGTGAGTTAGTTTAGCGATGTCTTTGGCTTATTGTGAGCTGTCACGTCTCGTTAGCTGGTTAGCAGCAGCGGCTAGCTAGTGTTGCTCCAGACAGACAGGATTGACATGATTCTGCGTGCTGTCAGTCCTCCTCTGCAGCACGATGGTGCATGAAAAGTTACCAAACATACGGGGGCTCGTGCTCGATAATCTTGTTCTCGTCGTCAGGTATTGTTTACTGGTGTGATTTGCACACAGACGGGCTGTTTCGATTACTGCGTTAATTTCAAGACTCATTGACAGCACTGTAAATTCATGAGGTCTGCCTGTTGCAGCTGTGTGTGTGTGTGTGTTTTCTGCTTCGTACGACACAACGAGGTCTTAGTTTCTGGAGGCCTGTTGTTGGCTATTAAATGATAAGTCGTTATGCATTTATAAATGTTACAATGTAAAATGGAGACAAAAAAGGCATTTTTATTCATTCACGGTTTGAAAGATTGTGAAAGAAAACATAGGCGTTTGTCGTCGCTGCCTTATAAACTAACAGCTTAAAAAGCTGTTTATAATATCTTATTGTTTTTTAAGAGCACCATCCTGTGATCTTTAGGTCAATTCTGACCCATAATGGGAATAAAAATAAATAACAGAACTTCCAAAGAGGTCTTATCCCTTAAATATAAAAAAAGTTAAAAGCTTAAATTTGAAGAATTTATGTTAATAAATAGTTTAGCCTTTTCTGTGTCATTCAAACACTTTTGACTCTTGAAGTTGTGCATTATTTTGCTTTTAGTACTTTTTGTTATTCCTTTATTCCTTAATTTAGTTGTTGCGTTCTATTATGCTCTGTTGTATCTGGATTATCAGTCCGCTTACACACCTATTGCAACAAACCTATTCAATTTAATCTAACATAATGTCAGATATTTTGAAGTCATATTTGATTTATGGCTGATTAAGAACTATTTAAAGCTGCACAATATACCAAAATGCCAAAGGTAAAAGGCTTTTTAAGTCAGTTCTTCAAAAATGGATCAGGTTTGTCCAGAGATTAAGTAAAAATCTTCATTTTATTTGTTTACAAATGTAATTTTTAATGAAAACGTTAATATTAATGTTATTATTGTAAAACTATATTTGATTTCACATGTAAAACTGAAACCTAATTATACTATTAAAACTATAATATGTGAAAATGTAGTATTGTTAGTATCATGAAAAATCATCATGTTTTCCTGTTTATTTAAAAAAACATTTGCCTTTTCTTAATGTTTGGCTATTAGTAAATGTTGTTATGGCTTTATTTTTTAGTAATTATTTGTGCTGTGTAAATTTAGTTATAAATACAAGTCAATTCATTCATCTGCACTTCTGCCATACATTACATTGTTACACATTTTGATGTTAGACTGAAAAAATATTTAAAGCTAAACTAAAACTAAACTAAATTCAGTTTGCTATTGGCTCACTTTTGACCAAAGATCAATGAAATAGTTACTTTTATAAGAATTAATGGGCATTTTGTTTTAATATGTGTTGCATTTAAAGCATTTTTCCAATACCAAAGTGGTAACACGTGGAAATGTCTGAGTAATAGGAAAGCATAACAAGCCTTGCATTTGGCTTGCTGTCATCATTGCTCTGGATGTCTAGTGTTCTGATAGGTCACGGGATGAAGGGGAGGGCAGTTTCTTGCACATTACACTCTCCTTTTAAGAGTAGAATTCTATAGAATGGACACTCAATTCAGCTGTTGAGCTAGAAATGAGATCTTGACCAGTGTGAGCGTATCAATTATTCAGCTACTCAAACTGTGCAACCACACAGGAAAGGGAGAAATAACGAACTGCAAGTGAACCTGCAAGTGTTGTTTTTGTTTGAAATCAAAGGAGGCAAATGGAGATGTTTTCATGTTTTTGATTGCGTTCAGTGCAACTATATTTATATATATATATAAATAATTTCTTTGTACAGGCAGCTGCTGTGATGATGAATGCTGACGATTGCAATGGCCGTTCGTACATGTCAGGTAAGGTGAATATTTATACTTATTTTTATTTTATTTATTTATTTATTTTCATGTTAATAGACATGCATTTAAATTTAAATAGTAATTTCCAACTGTACCAGAACATGCTGTAAATCCGATTTTATATTTATTCACTTGTATGTTTTAAACATTTATAATAATTGTGCTGGTTTAAGTTCTCTAGGGAAATAATATTACTGAGCAAACACTTTCTAATACATTCTAACAAAGCCAACCCTGCATCAGTTTTATATTTTTTCATTCAAATCAAATTATGTAGGTTTTTAAAAGTTAAGAGTAGTTACTTGCTACTGTATAAAATAAGCCAGGTATTATGAGTCGAGTCTACGCTGAGGTCCTTCCTGCACCTAGACTGTAGCTCTGCACAAGACGTTTGGCCATAGGAGAAATGGTCGTGCCCAACTGAGCCTGGTTTCTCTCGAGGATTTTTAAATTCTTCACTTTTGCCAATTGGTGAAGTTTTTTCCTCGCCGCTGCCGCCACTGGCTTGCATGGTTCGGGATCTGTAGAGCTGCGCATCGATGGAATTGCTCTTCAGTGTTTGGACTCTCAGTAGTGATTATTAACCCACACTGACCTGAGCTAAACTGAACTGAACTTAAACACTGAAAACTGAACTGACACTGTTTCAATTCACTATGAACTTCCATGTGAAGCTGCTTTGACACAATCTACATTGTATAAGCGCTATACAAATAAAGATGAATTGAATTGAATTGAATTATGTTAAAACACCTACCAAACAAGTAGCCTTTTTATTAAATTTTTTGAAACACACTGTTTTATTTTTTAAAGACATTATGATTATTTTTTTACTTAAATTGTTTTTTTGCTAATAAATTGTATGGTGGAAACTTTGTAATAAATAAAAATGTTAACATTTTGAGCCTCATGTTGGTGTTTCAGGTAGTGGAGATTCTTCAACAGAGCGGGAGTTTTTTGCAGGGCTGAGAGGACCCACCGTGAGCACACCAAACAGTCAACAGTCCTCACCCAGCCGCTCACTCAGTGGTCAGTAGTTTTCAGTGGTGAAAAAACATAAACCTATACTTGTAATTATACGATAAACATATACTTGAGTAGATGACAGATTCCCTAATAAAATATTACTTCAGTTAAAGTAGTAATAATAACTTATTAAGTAGTAGTAATAATTAGTAATGGTAATTATTACAAGTAATAGTATTAATTACAAGTAAAATTAAAAAGTGGTTGTGATTTATTTATTTATTTTACCTGAATACTTATTTAAAAAAGGAAAAGGCACAGATTTATTTCATATTTAATTGGCACCAAAATGTTTTGTTTTTTAATTACTAAAACTAATGCTGATATATACTGATAATTAATAAGAATTCAAGTGAATTCAAGTGAAAATGGCAGTAAATACCATATAGCTATAAAACTAAATATCAACATATAATATAAAAAAATAAATAAACCACATGAAGTCACTTGGGCCAAATGTGATCCAGTTTTTAAAAGAAAGATATGCAAAGATACTAGTTTTATATAATTAGAAACTAATAGATGCATAGATGGATGCATGGTAATTAATTTGAATTATGTTTGTTTTTTAATTAAACCTACCTTGTTTATTTGAAACTGAAACATGTACATGTCCACATTTAGAACTTTAATGCAGTGGGTTTTAACAGCTTAAACATTTTAACGGACGATTTGGCTAACTGATGGGCGTGACCTGAATGTGATTTTCATTTACATTAATAAATTCAGAAATTTTGACATCTCATATTCTTGGCCAAATGTTAACTGAAGATGCACTTTGAATGGGTGATTTGAAATAATGAATTTTTAACTGGACATTAACTCTGATCGGGTCATTTAAATCAGTGAATCATTGACTAGAGACTCAGTCTGACCAGTTAATTTGAATCAGTAAGTAACTGACTAAAGGCTCTCTTTAAGCAGATCATTTGAATCAATAAAATGTAAATTGGAGACTCACTCTTATCGGATAGTTTGAATCAGAGAATAACTGACTGGAAATAGGATAATTTGATGATGAATATGACAATAGAACTTTATTGTCAGACTTGGATACAATTTTTTTCTTACAGTATGTTACACTTTACAAATAGACAAGACATAATTCACTTACATAGACAAAAAAGTATCATTTTACACTGACCTTATTTAGCCTTAAGTCAGCCTGATGTACAAACGGTTGATTTAATTTCACTCGATTAAATCTTGGGACTTAAATCCTATGACTTTCAATGTCAAATCAATGAATAATGAACTGCAAACTCATTCTGACAAGATCATTTGAATCAGAGAATCACTGACTGGAGACGTCTTCTATGCAGATAATCTGAGTCAATAAATCAATAACTGAAGACTTTCTCTGACCTGTTTATTATACAGGGAGTGCAGAATTATTAGGCAAGTTGTATTTTTGAGGATTCATTTTATTATTAAACCACAACCATGTTCTCAATGAACCCAAAAAACTCAATATCAAAGCTGAATATTTTGGAAGTAGTTTTTAGTTTATTTTTAGTTTTAGCTATTTTAGGAGGATATCTGTGTGTGCAGGTGACTATTACTGTGCATAATTATTAGGCAACTTAACAAAAAACAAATATAGACCCATTCCAATTATTTATTTTCACCAGTGAAACCAATATAACATCTCAACATTCACAAATATACATTTCTGACATTCAAAAACAAAACAAATCAGTGACCAATATAGCCACCTTTCTTTGCAAGGACACTCAAAAGCCTGCCATCCATGGATTCTGTCAGTGTTTTGATCTGTTCACCATCAACATTGCCTGCAGCAGCAACCACAGCCTCCCAGACACTGTTCAGAGAGGTGTACTGTTTTCCCTCCTTGTAAATCTCACATTTGATGATGGACCACAGGTTCTCTATAGGGTTCAGATAAGGTGAACAAGGAGGCCATGTCATTAGTTTTTCTTCGTTTAGACCCTTTCTTGCCAGCCACGCTGTGGAGTACTTGGACGCGTGTGATGGAGCATTGTCCTGCATGAAAATCATGTTTTTCTTGAAGGATGCAGACTTCTTCCTGTACCACTGTTTGAAGAAGGTGTCTTCCAGAAACTGGCAGTAGGACTGGGAGTTGAGCTTGACTCCATCCTCAACCCAAAAAGGCCCCACAAGCTCATCTTTGATGATACTAGCCCAAACCAGTACTCCACCTCCACCTTGCTGGCGTCTGAGTCGGACTGGAGCTCTCTACCCTTTACTGATCCAGCCACGGGCCCATCCATCTGGCCCATCAAGACTCTCTCTTATTTCATCAGTCCATAAAACCTTAAAAAAATCAGTCTTGAGATATTTCTTGACCCAGTCTTGACGTTTTAGCTTGTGTGTCTTGTTCCGTGGTGGTCGTTTTTCAGCCTTTCTTACCTTGGCCATGTCTCTGAGTATTGCACACCTTGTGCTTTTGGGCACTCCAGTGATGTTGCAAAACTGGTGGCAAGTGGCATCTTGGCAGCTGCACGCTTGACTTTTCTCAGTTCAAGGGCATTTATTTTGCGCCTTGGTTTTTCCACATGCTTCTTGCGACCCTGTTGACTATTTTGAATGAAACACTTGATTGTTCGATGACCACGCTTCAGAAGCTTGGCAATTTTAAGAGTGCTGCATCCCTCTGCAAGATATCTCACTATTTTTGACTTTTCTGAGCCTGTCAAGTCCTTCTTTTGACCCATTTTGCCAAAGGAAAGTAAGTTGCCTAATAATTATGCACACCTGATATAGGGTGTTGATGTCATTAGACCACACCCCTTCTCATTACAGAGATGCACATCACCTAATATGCTTAATTGGTAGTAGGCTTTCGAGCCTATAGAACTTGGAGTAAGACAACATGGATAAAGAGAATGATGTGGTCAAAATACTCATTTGCCTAATAATTCTGCACTCCCTGTATTAAGTGAGTTGTTGACTCAGGAACAGATGCAAGTGGATCAGTTCCAAGATCACAAATCATGTGATTCAACATGCAATGGAAATAAATCATGCATCATTATTATTATAACCCTGTAGGATGAATCAGCAAAAGATTTTAAATAAAAATGCTGAGGGGAAAATTGTTGAAATTTTACATTATAATATAAAATAGATTCATGAAAACTACTCGGATACATTGACAAAGGAAAAATAAGTCCCTATGCACCACTGGTATTTTTTTAGTCTTTTAAACATACTTTTACATCTTACTTTACCTAAATAATGTCTTCCTTTTGCTATTCATTGTACACACTGATTGTTTATCATTTCAAATTCCTGGTTGGAGTTGAAAACGTATGCCAAGTGATTAAATGTGCAACTTTCTGTTCACGTCCAGCTAACTCCATCAAAATGGAGCTGTATAGTGACGAGGAGGCAGGTGGTGCTCCACTGGTGGAAAGAAGAGTTGGAGAGAAGGATGAAGGATGGAAGGATGAAAAGGGCGATTTGGCAGAAGACGGTGGAGTGGAGATGGTCGGAGGCACACGAGGGCAGGCTGGCAGCGGCTGCGGGGAGATGGCCAACTCTGAACCCGCATCTCCTGGTCCTATTCGGCTGCCCAACGGGAAGCTTAAATGCGATATATGTGGGATGATCTGCATCGGACCCAATGTTCTTATGGTGCACAAACGCAGCCATACAGGTAAGTGTTTCTTGAACGACTCCAAAAAAAAAAATCAATCATCTTTTATAAAATGTCAGCTTGAAGATATGTGCTGCTGTTTTTTTGGGCCGGTGGGAAAACTGGTAGTCTTGGTCTCGGTAGGTGAGCGGCCATTCCAATGTAACCAGTGCGGGGCCTCATTCACTCAGAAGGGCAACTTGCTGCGTCACATCAAGCTCCATTCTGGCGAGAAACCCTTCAAATGTCCCTTTTGCAACTACGCCTGTCGCCGCCGTGATGCTCTGACAGGACACCTTCGCACCCATTCTGGTGAGCCGCCATTAGTGAGAAATAAAGAGAAGGAAGGAGCGAGAACTTTGTGGTTGGAAAATAAATGGATGGAAAAGTGTGTGGGCTGGAAAAAGCCTTTTGATTTGCCACAAAGCATGAATTAGTGCAGTCAAGGTCATCTTAACCCATTTCTCCTTTAATGCAAGTGGTGATTATTCTTGCTGCCTGGAACTTTTCTCAACTTCCTTTTGAACCTGTTGCTTCTCTAAAGCTTAAGCCGGCAGACTAATAGGTGTAAATTAAACCTTATCGATCAGTTATGTAATCACATTTTAGTCAAAGACTGACTGAAAAGTGCAGCGGTCTAGTATGACATTTAGAGTATCATAAAAACAGGATATCCTGCTTGTGTTTTTAAATGATGAGCATTTACCTGTAGGTCCTTTGAATAAGAATGCAGATATTCAGAGAAATGACTTTATAGAGTGATGGATTTCTCTGAAATGACGCACATCTCTAAAGCTATCCGGACAGATGCGGTCTGTAGCTGTTCTATAAACGTCATAGATGAGCTGCGTGTAATTTTATTTTTGGGGTAATTGCGTCAAGGGGAAATTCTGTGGTTTAATAAATCCTGTACCACTAACTACCATATTTTTATGGAATTTTATATAATCTATATTATATAATAATATATATATTTTTAATTTTATTATATATCCTAACAACATTGTGGTGTCTAATGAGATTATAATTTGGAGTGTAACAGAACGCATTTGTTCCAAATATTCTTTCAGAACGCATATGTATAGAACATTTACAGTGTTGTTTTAACCACAGCTCATTTAGATGTATTTTTTTATTTAACAGGTCATTATGAATGTGTTAATAAAACACTAGACATTTTAGATAATACAATTAGATAATACAATAATCAATATATCAACTTATCGCACAACACATGGACATGATTATTTTGATGATGCAATATATATTGCCCATACATAAAAGTCAATTCTAGCAACACTTTTGCTGATTGTGCAACATTTCTATCTCTATCTGTATTGGAGCTGTCAGTTTCAGTATGCTTAAAAAACAAGTTAGTATTTAATATGAATTACTATAGTATATTTTCATGTGAAAATAAATCTGGTACCAGATATTGCAGCCTCTGTTACTTTATTATTATTATTATTATTATTACTATTGTAACATTTCTTATTATGCATTTAGGGTGTGCATTTTCATATTTTGATTTCAATGCCTAATTATTAAATTGTTAAAATGACTAAAAAAAAACGTTCTTATGGATGAAATATTATGTGTTCTTTGGAAGACAGCACTTGCATTAGTGCTGCACGATATTGGAAAAATCTGGCTTTGAGATATTTTTTTATTTTGCGATATGAATTCAATTTCATCAGATAACTTATCTCTCTTGGAAAGAACTTATTATGTTATAAAAATAAATATTATGTTATGTAATAATATTATATATTATTATTATTATGTTATTATATTATGATCGATTGGGATGATTCTGCAGTGGGAGTGCATCTCCATAAAATCTAATAAACAATCTCTACACTTTTTAGGTGCATTTCTGTATTTGCATGTAATGTGAGTATTTTCATGCATAACAATCTATAAATGCAATAAAGAAAAAGATAAAATTGAATAAGTGTTTAAGTCTAACAGTATTCAAGTACAGTAACTGAGTAAAATAAAAATAATTAAATAAATTGAATTGTTGTTAAAGTCACAAATGATACAATTTCTTGTGCCTGAATCCTTTTACGGTCATTAATACAATCACAGACATCAAAAACACGTGCAAATTATGAAATATAATATGAACTTAACATTACATATTTTGCGATGTGACTATTACAAAGGATCACATTGCGATATCGATGCTAAAACGATATATTGTGCAGGTTTGCATCAAGATGTTATTATATTGTCATTTTGGCATTATATAGTGAGCCTTAAAATGACAATAATATTGTTTATTGCAATATATTTTGGTGCAATATATAGTACAACAAAAATAGATATCTTGATAGGCCTAGTTATAGGGTACACTCCCATTCAATAATCTCAAGAGGTTTTGTATTATCTTATGGCAATTTGTCTTTTTTATTTTTTTTTATTTTGTGGCTAATTCCTAAGAATAAATTTGTATGATCACATTCATACATTTTAGCTGTAGTTAAACTGTAGTTATACTTAATTTAATTCTGTTACATTTAATTAGTTACATTAGTTAATTACAGTACATATGTTTGTTCACTAAACCATTGATTATTAAGAGAGGACAAAAAGAAGCAGTTTTCTGTTTAGTTTTTCCACCCTTGAAAAGTACAGAATTGTGAATATTAAATTGATGTATATACTGTACCTAACCATCAGTTTTGTGTACAGTTACACCTCTAATTATATTTAATTAAAATAATCATTTTATTGGGAAACCCTTTATATTAGCCACATCATCAATGTTGTATTCATGTTTACATAACACTTGCAGATCCGTGTGAAATGCATTGGTATTCTCCCTCCTCGTTATTTCAGTATCCTCCCCTACAGTAGGAAAGCCCTACAAGTGCAGTTACTGTGGCCGCAGCTACAAGCAGCAGAGCACCCTGGAAGAGCACCGCGAGCGCTGTCACAGCTACCTGCAGAGTCTGGACCACCAGCCGGCTCACAACACCCAGCCTACTCACGGTAATATAATTTTTCCTCCCACAAATGGTAGGGAAGCCAGTACTTTGTAACCAAGTTTTGCTTTTAAAAGTTCACCAGCGTTATTGGGTTCAGAGTGTGTGAAGATCACAGCTGGTGATGTAGCTGTATGCAGGAAAGGTTCACAGCTCTTCTTGATTAAAATACATGCCTTTGGAGGTTTTATTTTATACATGAAGAATCTGAACCGGTGGTTGTGTAAAAAAACAAAAAAAAAACATTTGTTGTTGTCCTGTGTATTGTGTTAAGACACACAGTTAAGACTATGAATAAATATTTATGCATTTATTTGTTTGTTTTTAGAAGAGTACACTATTGTTCTGTTAGTAAATAATTATTTTAATCAGCAAGGACACATTCAGGTTATTAAAAGTTTATTACATAATATTATATAATATAATAATGCAAGGCAAGTTTATTTATACAGCACATTTCATACACAGTGGCAATTTAAAGTGCTTTACATAAACAGGAATAAAAGAGACAAGTATAAGAAAATAAAAACAAATAATAAAAATTATTTTAAAAAGATTAAATTGTGTTAACACAGGTTCTAAAAGATTGAAAAAGAAAATATTTAATTATAATACATTTAATAAATATAATACATTTAATTATAAACATTTATTATAATTTGTTACTTTTATAACATATTTGTATAATTCATTTGTATTAAAGTAATTGATATAGTTTGTTTTATTTTCTGTTCTTCAAAGATTTAGTTAACCACACTAGTAATAATACTTAGAAAATGATTCTTTAGCGCCAAATCAGCATTTTACGATGTCTTCTGAAGGGTCATGTGACATTGATGACTGACGTAATGAACAAATTAATAAATGAATGAATAAATTATTTTGCCAGTGAATAAAGTATATATATATTTATTGATAACTAGACACACAATTTTAAATTATAATCATGCCTCATGTGCATCATGTTCAGGTGAAGAGTCCCATAACGTGGAGATGATATCTGAACCCCTGATCCAGTCCTCCTCAGAAAAAATGACCTTCATTGATCGACTGGCAAATAGCATCACTAAGAGGAAGAGATCAACACCCCAGAAGTTCCTGGGTAGGCTCATTTCTTTGAAAAACAGTGTAGAACAGTATTTCCTGCATAAAGGGGTATTAAGCTTGTTGGCTATGTGCACAGATAAAATACCTTGGTTGTGTATATACAGTAGAAGTTAAAATTATAAGCCCCCCCCTAAATTATTAGCCCGTTTATTTTTTCCCCAATTTCTGTTTAACGGAGAGAAGATTTTTCAACACATTTCTAAACATAATAGTTTTAATAACTCATTTCTAATGACTGATTTATTTATTCTTTGCCATGATGACAGCAAATAATATTTTACTAGATGTTTTTCAAGACACTTCTATACAGCTTAATGTGACATTTAAAGACTTTAAAAGATTAATTAGGTGAACTAGGCAAGTTAGGGTAATTAGGCAATTTATTGTATAACGATGGTTTGTTTTGTAGACTATTGAAAAAAATATATAGCTTAAAGGGGCTAATAATTTTTTTACCTTAAAATGTTTTTTAAACATTTAAAACTGCTTTAATTGTAGCCGAAATAAAACAAATCAGACTTTCTCCAGAAGAAAAAATATGATCAGACATACTGTGAAAATTTCCTTGCTTTGTTAAACATCATTTAGGAAGTATTTAAAAAAAAAAATTCAAAGGGGGGCTAATAATTCTGACTTCTACTGTATATTGAAGAAAATCTGTCTTGATCAGTCAGACATTAAACTTTAAAAAAAATTTATTTATGAAAGAAATATGTTCTAAAAATAGTATTGCTTCTTGTTTGGCTACAAAAAATCTAAATCATTTCAGGGTAATGTGATACTTGACGATCAATGATACTGATGCTCCCTGGCTTTCTAGGTGAAAAGCACATGCGGCTGAATATATCTGAAGCACCTTATGATCTCGACCCCAATCTTGATAAAGAAGGGGATTTGTTGCTCTCGCATCCTGAGGGCGACCCCGCTGCTTTAGCAGAGATGGGAGGGCGTTTCATGCGGGGGCCGAGAGGAGGCAGCAATGACGTGGATCCTTCCCGCTCCCTGCGGATGCCGCCTCACTCCGCCTGCCTCTCAGAATTCACCCCAGTCATCAGTTCTGTCTACCCTCATATAACCCCTCTAGGCCAGCGCTTAAACTGTGCGGGGGGCATCTCCATGGGCTTGGCTGGGAGGGAGGCCGGCGAGGGTCATGAAGATTTGCCCTCCACCCGCAGCCGCGCTGCCTCGCCAAGTAACGGTTACCAAGATTCGACAGACACTGAGAGCATGGCGGAGGAGCAGTGCGTTATTACCTCGGCGCCACCGGGAAATTTGAACCACCGTGGGCGCGAGCGGCACAGTCCTAGTCACGCCAAAGAAACAGACATAGAAGGGGACAGGGAGAGAGGGGTCCCTGGGGGTTTAACGACCAAGGCGAGCCCACGCTCACCATTGACGAGAGAAGCCATGCAGGTGGTGGATGGGGAAGGGCGGCTGGTGCGTTCCTTCCGCTGTGAGCACTGTCGCATTTTCTTCCTGGACCATGTCATGTTCACCATCCACATGGGCTGCCACGGCTTCCGCCAGCCATTCGAGTGCAACATCTGTGGCCACCGCAGCCAGGACCGCTACGAGTTCTCCTCGCACATTGTTCGTGGGGAGCACCAGGTGGGCTGAGGTAGATGGTGGAGGTCGAGACTTGGGGAAGATGTACAGAGAGTTGTATGCTGCTTTGAGATGGCGTCATGGCATCTAGTTCGGTCTGCACCAGAGTGGGGCACATTAGCACTTGCTTTTATAGTTAGCGAACATCCAATTTTTACCTTTTAAGGCTAATCGCTCGGGTACGAAAACAAAACGTGCGATTGCGTCCTGCGTTAGAGGATGTCAGGAGGATTCACCTAGTCCAATCCTCCAATTGCACTCCCACAAAAAGTCATTCATCGCAAGACGCTGCTGTTTTGCTTTAGAAGTGCCTTCCTTCCGTGGGGTTTATTTTTTATTAGTTGCGAAGAGAAATTTGAGATGTGCGTTTAGGTGTGTACTCATCTGTTCGGTGGCGTTTACATAGAGTCTGCCTCTTCAGGAGAGAAGGACAAAGAAATGCTTCGATGTCCAAAGTCTGGACTGTTTTATCCAGAGCGGTTTTCCAAAGTTTCTGAGCCTGTTAAACAAGAGAAATCTATGCCTAGGAGTATTCACACAAACTTTGTGCTCTTTTAGGATACCTCTGTGGGACTGTTGAAATTAGGCGACTCAGGGAGGACACTGCTGACAGAGAGGGAATGAAGAGTAAGCAGCGTAAATCGCAAAACTGAGGCTGGAGTATTGGTATGTTAGCCATATAAGGAGCACAGACACATATTGCCTTAATCGTTGCTTTATATGAACCCTGTACGAGCTAGTCGTTGAATTGCACATGGTTTTTAATGCTGGACGATTCAGTCGGTACAATGCAGTTTGAATTCGGGTAACTTTTAAAACAAAGATGATACGGCACTCTTGGATCAAGTAGGATTGGGGTTAGGCTAAGGCTTGGGTTATTATATTTCTTTCTAAAATGTATGTTAGTGTTTTATTTGAGAAAGGAAATGAACTTGAAACATTTGCCTTAGTTTTTGAGTCTACAACCTCTGTCCTGAAGAAGAAAAAAGGTTGGTTTCCTTGTGCCTCAGATCTTGATTGTCGTTTCAATCCTTATCTCGACCTCACTTACATGATGATAAATATTTTGCCTATCAAATCTATTGAGAATAGAGGTTTTTTTTTTAAAATAGAGTTTTTTGTAGTATGAAGTCCCCACCCTCCATCCTCTGCTGCAAACACAGTAGGCCACATTATTTTTTTTAGATGCGGAGGGGGGAAAGGAGCCTTAAAGTTCTGGTGCAGACCAAACACAGAGCCATGTTGCATTCCGTGACTGAGTGAAGGGGAAGGGTTGTTACCTCAAAAGGAGGATTGCACTTTTTCTAATTCTGCTTAAATGTGAGTGTTTTGCTGGGGCTGGGGTGGGTTTTGGACTGGTGCGGCGACATGGGGCGGGAGGGGGATTTTATTCAAAGGCTTTAGGGAAGCAGACACAGTAAAGACTGGTAACTGAGCTTTGAAACATACTCTTTTGTTTTCTGAAATTGCTCTATTGCACTGATTTCTGATAAAAAAAAATGCTCTTTAGAGAAAACAAGAAACAATTTGATACGAGAACACGTTGGTTATAAAGACCAGATGAACAGTGTGGTGTTTTTAAAAACAATTCTATAAAGGCTATTTTCCTAATAACAAAAGGGGTCGCAGTCATTTAAGGTTTCAGAACTGAACATTTTCTCCTTGTGTTGTAAAATTTGGTGCTTGGATGTTTGTGTGACTTCTGCCCTTGATATTGGACTTGTATCCTGTACGCTTGTCCTGTGTGGTCATGTCCATATGAGTTCATGCATACGGTACTCTCGATCCCCACCGAGTATGAACTGCTGCTTGATTTTGAAGGACTGAAATGTTGCCGTAGAGTTATGTACCGTCCTGCCAAGAGATAAATATCTATATATGGTGGCCTGTTTTATCAGCGGATCTCACTTGCACAAACTGAGACGAAACTAAAGCACCAATGAGTGAAATATTGAAGATTTGTTTTGTTTGATTGCTTGTACATTTCTCACCTTTATGTGACGTGGGCTGTGGTTAAGGGTACGTGGATGTTGTAGCATGTGTATATCACTGGACCTTGAAGGTGGTCAGCTGTTTCCAAAACTTGCTTATGTGTAATCCACTGACCCTACATCTTTCGGTTACTTTCACGATGTTTGTAGGCCTCAATGCGTATGCTTGGATTCACTCCAGTGCAAGCCTACGGAGTACAGTATGAATGGATAAGTGAGACCAAATCCAGTATTTACAAAGGTTAGTCAATGACTTTGCACCCTTTCTTTCTTATTTTTTTCTGCAAACAAATTTATTTACTTGAAATTATGGCAAAAACCATATATGACACTTAATGCACTTAACGGTCAAAGAGAAATTATGTAATGAATTCTATCGAGCGTGTGAATGGGAGAGGTTGCATGTATACATGTTTGTTTTCTGAGTTTCTGCAACTCTTCTGCTTGTGAAATACTAGCTGCAATTTTTCCCTATTTCCTCTAAACCAAACCCAGCTCTTTTTCTGCATCATTTCATATTTCTTATCCCCAAGGTGTGATGAACTAAATATTTTTAAACGAACTGTGAAGCAACCATAACGAGCAGCAACTGAGAAAGAGAGACTTAGCGTTTTTGGGGAGGCAGGGATCAAACTCTGTCGTTCTTGGGCTTTATCCCTGGATTCAATGTTTTTAAATATTTTGTGAGAAAAAAATGTATATGACAAAGAAAAACTCTTTACCTCAAATTTGTTAAAATATAAAAAAACTGCCTCATGTTCTATAAAAAGGTGTGTTGGTTTCCAGAGGTATTGTTTATTTGATCTTGTTTTTAAGGAGTGTAACCCAACTTTAAGTTGAAGTAATTTTTCATGTCCAATAAAGTAATATTTGTTGTAACTTCTGTCGCTTACAACTCTAAACACTTTTTCCCTAATTTATGTCGTCTTCATCAAGTTTTTGTTGTTTTCAGTTGGCAAATTATTTAAATCAGGGATGCTCAACCCTGTTCCTGGAGATCTACCTTCCTGCAGATTTCAGTTTCAACCCATGTCAAACACACCTGCCTGTAATTATCAAGTGCTGATCAGGTCCTAATTAATTGGTTCAGGTGTGTTTGATCAGGGTTGGAGCTAAACTAACAGGAAGGTAGATCCCCAGGAACAGGGTTGAGCAACCCTGATTTAAAGTATATCCTGCATTATAATAAAAAAATTATAATAATGTTATATATAATATTATAGTGACTCTATTTTTTTTTCCAAGTCTTAAGGTTTAGCAATTATGCTGTTTTTATGCTGTCTACTAGGATTCAGTTTCAGGTTTATAGTTTACTTCAACCTGTCCAAATTTATTTCCATGTAATGTTTGTATTTGATTTCACTTTTGTTTCAAATAACTTACCATAGTTTGTTTACAAAGTTTTAGTATATATTTATACTATTATTAAATAACTATCTAAATAACCATCTAATTTGTATTTATACTGACAGTAAGGTAATATGAACTACTCTAACAATTAACAAATACATATTTACAGCATTAATCTATCTTTAATTTAATTTTCCTTCGGCTTAGTCACTTTATTAATCAGAGGTCATCACAGAGGAATGAACAGCCAAATTATCCAGCATATGTTTCACGCAGCGGATGCCCTTCCAGTCACAACCCAGCACTGGGAAACACCCATACACTCTCGCTTTCACACGCTACAGCCAATTTAGTTTATTAAATTCACCTATAGTGCATGTCTTTGGACTGTGGGGGAAACTGGAGCACACGGAGGAAACCCACGCAAACACGGGGAGAACATGCAAACTCCACACAGAAATGCCATGTGAGGTAACTGCTAACCACTGCACCACCTCTATCTGTAATACATCACGTTATTGCAAATTTAATGCATTACCATTCTTTAATTAAAAAGTGTAACCCCTTAATGGTCACCCCATTTTTATGGTTAAACAATGCATAGTATATAGTGCATCAACATTTGAAGTGGATCAAAAAACGAGCCGGTATAGTTTTGGATTTAGGTCAACTTTAAGAAAAAGTTCCACTTCAAATGTTGACTACTGTAGTTTATCAAGACGACAAAAAGAGAAAAAAAAATTATATATATATATATATATATATATATATATATATACACACACACATACATATATATATACATACACACACTGACCGTTTTAATAGGTAATAAATTATTTTTTATATGACCAAAATTTGTAGTATTGTCTCTATTCAAAATGCATTTCAGTTAACTTTTCACCTTTTTTCCACTAAGTAAACTTTAGTGAGCAGTAACACAACACATTAACATTTAAGTCAATTTTATTTCTTGACAAAAAAAAATTATGTAAACGTCTCCAGATCACATTGGTTTTGGAGGGGCTCTTGGGGCACCACCCTGAAAGAAAACATCAGGAAACTGATTACATATAGAGCATAAAATAGTATGTTTTTATGTACGTAACACTGATGTGAAGGCCAGACTTACAGTAGGCCTGAAGCGTGGAGGTGGTGTACGGTCCTTCCTGGCCTCGCGAGAGCGGTTCCTCACCACTTTACTGTGGATGGCACAGCTGACACAGTAGTGCAGCTTCACGTACAGTTTGGGCAAAACATAGGCTGCATAAAAACAATAAAACATAACTGCAAATATCGTACAGTGCCCCTATTGTGCTTTTCCAAGCATCACCTTTCATGCAGTATGTAATGCAACCATTTATAAATCTTAAAGTTTGCACAGCTTCAATGATCAAAGTACACAATACAGAACTAATCTCTTCCTGAAAAAATAATAATGTGAACGTAAGAAAAAATCAGCAATTCCAGTCACTGCACAAACGTATGTAGGATTCTAACAAATTAGCATAATGTCAGACTTGAGTGATCTTCAAAGCCCTTCAAAGTGAACAATGTCAACTTTGAGCCTTAAAACCTGTAGTTGTAGTCTGAAAATAATTATGTTGTGAGATGCTGTTTATTTTGCTGCAACAGCAAATTCACTGTTCAATACTCCTGAAGGACGAGGTTTCCAGATTGAATTGCTACAGTAAAGCGGACACCATTGTTACAGCTCATATCACTGTATTAGAAGTTTCCAGATAAATTTAGACATGGCAGGAGTATCCAAACTCTGTGTCCTGTAGAGTTTAGCTCCAACTGCCTGGAAGCTGGTGTATTTAATTGTAACAAACCAAACTTTTCAGAATTAAGTTTGAACTTTGAGATACATACATTACACATTGAGATACTTTGAGATGACAACCATATGGCTTACAACATGTGCTGTAAATGGTTGACTATGGTTGACTGGCCAATCTGACAAATCAGAACAGGCTATCAGAAAGCGGAGGATTAGAAAGATTGCATCCTTAAATGAACAATTTCAGACTCTGAGAAAATGGCTGATGCTTCTACCTATTTTATAAGACGTCAGTGTTTTTTTTATATCCGTGATGATCTATTGTAGAAGACCTCCAAAGCAGAAGAGTTTAAAATGGCATAAAGGGCACTAGGGACGCGGTCAGTATCCTCAATTTCTAAAGCAACGGTGTTTACTCACAATCAAACACACTGGCTTCAGAGATGTCTCTAACAGCCGCAGCCTCCACAATATTCCTGATGACAAACTTCTTGATGGCCTTGTCCTTGGGCACGCAGCGGGCGCAATTTGTGCAGCGGATTGGCTGGACGTGCCCTCGTCCCTTCTTAGCACGACCGTTATTCCTCCTCTTCTTAGTCTAGGATATGGAGAAGTACAATGAGATGTGGTTTACAGACGACAACCTTAAAAACATGATCTGTTAAAACGCACTATTTTAGTTTATCCAAGACTTGGGCCTGTTATTTTACATTATATTTTTACTTTATACCACTATGTAATAAATACTGCAATTGTTATAAAATAATAGCATTAAAATGTGTTATAATACACGTTTTCACATATAGTTCATAAAGTATATTAAAGGATAGTGTTTCTTTTAAACTTAATTTTGTAATAAATATATAAAAAGATTACTATTATGTTAACGTGCGTAAAAGCTTAACTTGTAGATAAATTAACGATTAAATGTAATAGTTGTGAATCCGTACGATGCTTTAGTGTAACGTTACATGCGTACACTTCAGGCGTTTTATCGCTTCAATGTGTTCATTTCCCTGAAAACCGAGTAGTGTTCGCTGGTGGAAGAATAAACTTTACTCCGAAACCCGTACCCGGCGAGATAATACACCTTCTCGTACAGGTAATACCAGAATACAGGACTAGCCTCGACTGAACGATTGGTAAACTCACCATCTTGATTTTAGAGAGGCATGAAAGAGGACCGGAAATGCTCTTACGTCAGTTTTATAGCTCACACGGTGGCCGGAAGTCTCTAGTTAAGAAAATAAAAGTCCTAAACGTAAAACTAATCAAATGTTATTTATTGTTTCGATTATTTATTAGTCATCTTTATATTATAACATTGTAATATTTAATCATTTGACTGAATTCTTACTGATTCCAAAAGTTACATGTTATGTTTTACCTGGGATATATTGCAACTGCAAAGAGAGATGGTGCGTAAAGTGAGGCAACATGACCTGCTTGACTGAACAGGAGAAATATAGTGTAAATCCAAACACTGCAAGGTAAATACATGTCAAACATGAAACCCATTTTAGTGCTGCAATGTATAAAGGTGATTATATATATTACACACACACACACACACACAAATGTATAAAGGTGATTATATATATTACACACACACACACACACACACATATATATATATATATATGCATGCATTTATTTATTTATTAAAAGTAATAACAAGCATGCAAGACTTTCTTTCTTTTCTTTGAACTGGGAACTACCACATATTAACCATTTTCGTAATGAATTGTTTATCCATTGTGTGTGTGTGCGTGTGCGTGTGTTTGTGTTTGTGTGTGTGTCATAAAAATGAAACTGTCCCATACTTATTTATTTTTTTGTATCCAATTTTTGTAGATTTTTTTAAAGGATCATATATCCAGTGGAAACAAACAAACTAAAAATAATCATACATGTATACATGCATACATATATACGTATACACACATACATTTATTACACACGTGTGTATCTATACACATACGTATATGAAAATATTAAATTAACCTCATCAAAAAAATAAATGAATAGAATAAGTATAAAAATAAAATACAGTAAAAGGTTGCCAAACATATTCTTGCAATGATGCAAAACCTCTAGAATTATGTACATGTTAAATTATAGAAAATTATACTGTCGTTGTAGAGAAAGCCAGCCATTTACTCCATTTCTTTTTTTAGAGATTTCTAATTGTAATCGAAGTGCATGTGTCATTTTTTTTTCCAATTTCCTGAACTTCTGCTACATTTTTGAACTATTCATCTTTAGTTGGTGAGTCTTCTTTATACCATTTCCAGGTTATGCCTTTTTTACTTGTTGCCAAAAATATCTTAAATAGATATCCATCCTCCTTTTCAGGTTTAATAGGAATATCTCCTATAAAGTACCTGAATAATCTAGGAATATTAAGATCAAAAATATCATTGATGGCGGAGTGCACAGTTTCCCAAAAACTGTTCATTCTTGAGCACTGCCAGAATACATAAACATGATGTGCCTCTTCTACCCCACAGTTCCTCCCACAAGGATGAGGAGACTCCGATTGTAATGATATAATTGTTGGTGTAATAAAAAATCTAATCAAGGTTTTCCAGCAAAACTCACGCCACATTCTTGAGCTTGTTGAGGTATATGGGACAGCACATATTTTATTCCATTGGTCTTGATTCAAAACAATGCCTACTTCCTTTTCTTATATAGTCTGTTGAGAGTGCTCTAGTTACAGTTCAAGTCAGAATTATTAGCCCCCTTTTGATTTTTTTCTTTTTTAAACGTTTCCCAAATGATGTTTAACGGAGCAAGGACGTTTTCACAGTATGTCTGATAATATTTTTTCTTCTGGAGAAAGTCATATTTGTTTTATTTCGGCTAGAAGAAAAGCAGTTAAAAATAATTTTAAAACTCATTTTAAGGTCAAAATTATCAGCCCCTTTTTTCTAGTCTACAGAACAAACCATCTTTATACAATAACTTGCCTAATTACCCTAACCTGCCTAGTTACCCTAATTAACCAAGTTAAGCCTTTAAATGTCACGTTAAGCTAGATTTCAATTTCAATTGTTTATTGTCATGTGCACAGTAAGGAAACACGTTTCCCTGTACAATGAAATTCTTACTTTGCCGTACACAGTGAAGTCATACACATAACATACACATAATACACAACATACACATACATACACATATATACACAAAAGTGATGGAAGTATAATTAT
>CAIGQZ010001345.1:13614989-13629028 GCA_903798205.1 Danio tinwini | reverse complement strand
ACACACACACACACACAATGAAATACACAGTTGCACAGAAATACAGATATTATTTCACACAGCCTTGCTCCCGCAGACTTGAATGTCATCCAGAAAGACTCCATTCTAAAGTGCATTGTACACATAAACCACAGACAGCAGTCCAATAGCTTAAACTATACCCACCCTCATTCCACAGACACATCCTCAGGAAAAAAAGTGGATTTAAGAGTGTCACGGCCCCTATTTCTGTGGATATGGACTACTCAGGCTTTAAATAATGGATTAAACTCTCTTTTTGACCTTTTATATTCCTTGCTTAGAAATATGTCTGCCAAAACCTATAGAGTTGTTTTTTCTTTTGTCTGTTTAAATATGGAAACAAGAGGTTTGCATGAACATATCAAAGAGTTGTTTCACATGATTTGCTACTGCGTTTTATTTTAATTTTAAGATTAGGAAATTTGCAGTGCATCCGGAAAGTATTTATAGCCCTTTACTTTTTCCATATTTTTAAGCTAAAGCCTTATTCCAGAATAGATTAAATTCATTTATTTCTTCAAAATTCTACACACATTACCTCATAATGACAATGTGAAAAAAAAGATTTTTTTTAATTGTTGCAAATTGATTAAAAATTAGAAACCTGAAAAATCACATGTATATAAGTATTCTCAGCCTTTGCTCGATACTTTGTTGATGCACCTTTGGCAGCAATTACAGCCTCAAGTCTATTTGAATATGATGCCACAAGCTTGGCACACATGTCTTTGGGAATTATTGCCCATTTCTCTTTGCAGTACCTCTCAAGTTTTATCAGGTTGAATGGGAAGTGACGGTGTACAGCCATTTTCAGATATCTCCAGAGATGTTCAATATGATTTAGGTCTGGGCTCTGGCTGGGCCACTCAAGGACATTCACATAGTTGTTGTGAAGCATCTTCATTGATAATTTGGCTTTGTGTGCTTTGGGTCATTGTTCTGCTGGAAGATGAATTGTCCCCCCAGTCTGAGGTCAAGAGCACTCTGAAGCAGGTTTTCATTCAGGATGTCTCTGTACATTGCTGTATTCATCTTTCCCTCTATCCTGACTAGTCTTCCAGGTCCTGCTGCTGAAAAACCTCTCCACAGCATGATGCTGCCATCACCATGCTTTACTGTAGGGATGGTATTAGCCTGGTAATAAGCAGTGCCTGGTTTTCTTCAAACGTAACGCCTGGCATTCACTCCAAAGAGTTCAATTTTAGGCCCCGCTTACACTAATGAATTTTCGTTTTGAAACGGCGTTTTAGATCAAAAACGATCTGCGTCCACACTAGCGTTTCATCTAGCATTTCTAAACTTATCTCCGTCCACACTACTCCACCAAAAATGTATATCACGTGACCATTCGCGCACTCTGGGCATGCGCGTCCAAGTATAAACAGGAAGCATGTGTCTCGCTCGGCATTTGGCTATTGTTAGTCAACAAACGCTGGTTGAACGATGAACGCGAGCGATTAGCGAGTGCTCGAACAATAGCTTGCCTCTTGCGAATATATGCAGCTGCTGTAGTAAAAAAGGCAGAGTTTAACTGCACAAAGGCGCCTAAATTAGACAATAGTGCAAACAACGCTCCCATTTCTGTGTCCATGTTGTTGTTTACAGTGAAGTCTGGTCTGCCGTCTTCCGGTAGCGTTATAGTCATGTGATAGGGGCTTGACAAATACGGGAAGGATACACAATGATCCAAAAGCTCCAATCAGGTAGCGAATGTCTGCAGCCACGACTCCGTTTTCAGATGTCTCCGTTTTCCCCCATCCACACTGAGATGGAGCAGCAGCATTTTAGAATGAAAACAGCCTCTCCAGCGTTTTCAAAATGCTGTGTTTTTGGGGCTCGAAAACTCCGACATAGTGTGGATGGATAGCGTAACCGTAGCAAAACTTATGCGTTTTAAAATGAAAACGCATTAGTGTAAACGCGGCCTTAGTCTCATCAGACCAGAGAATTTAGTTTCTTATGGTCTGAGAGTCCTTCAGATGCCGTTTGGCAAATTCCAGGTGGGGAGTGGCTTCCGTCTGGCCACTCTACCATACAGGCCTGATTGGTGGATTGCTGCACAGATGGTTGTTCTTCTGCAAAGTTCTCTACAGAAGAATGCTGGAGCTCAGACTGAGTGGAACCTTATGGCACCTCCATTGATCACCTCCCTGATTAAGGCCCTTCTCCCCCGATCACTCAGCTTAGACGGCCAGCCAGCTCTAGGAAGAGTCCTGATGGTTCCAAACATTTTCCACTTACGGATGATGGAGCCCACTGTGCTCATTGGAGCTTTCAGAGCAGCAGAAATGTTTCTGTAACCTTCCCCAGCCTTGTGCCTCGAGACAATCTTGTCTCGGAGGTCTATAGGCAATTCCTTTGTCTTCATGCTTGGTTTGTGCTTTGACATGCACTGTCAACCCTGGGACCTTATATAGACAGGTGTATGCCTTTTCAAGTCATGTCCAATCAACTGAATTTACCACAGATGAACTCCAATTAAGCTGCTGAAACCCCTCAAGAATGATCAGTGGAAATAGAATGAACCTGAGCTCAATTTAGAGCTTCACAGCAATGGCTTTTTGTGATTATTATTATTATTATTTATTTATTTATTGTGATTTATTTATTGTGATTTTTTTGTGTGTGTGTAAAAGCGATTTTTCAGATTTTTTATTTTTAATAAATTTGCAACAATTTCAAAAAAATCTTTTTTTTCACATTGTCATTATGGGGTATTGTGTGTAGAATTTTGAGGAAATAAATAAATTTTATCCATTTAGAATAAGGCTGTAACATAAAAAAATGTGAAAAAAAGTAAAGCGCTATGAATACTTTCCGGATGCACTGTATTTTGGCAAGCATTTTATTTGTACATAATTATTGTGTATGTTTATTTGCATTTGATTTCTTTGTTGCTGTGTGAATAGTCATTTGTAAAAAGAAGTTTCTTATTTTTATTTTGATCTTAAAGCAACACAGAGCAATACAAAAATCAACAATAACTATAAAGACAAAAAAGGCAAACAAAACAAAGACAAAAGACAGAAGAAAAAAATATATTTTTAAAACCATTGTGACATAAGTTCCGCCAGTTTTATATATAGGTTAACAATGTTACACATATTTCTAGGCCAGTGGGCACAGGCAATACGGTGGTCTTGCAAACAATGACAATGTCATACATTTAAACTGTTATCCTTGACATTTGACAGATAATTAAAAAAGGGTTTCCAAGTGGCTTCGAAGCCAGCAATGCTATCTGAAAGACTGTGCTTAAATGCAATAAAAGAGTCCTAGAGAATTCTGAAAGCCAGTATTTAAAAAGTGGTTTTGATGCCTTCTTCCATAGACAAATAATATTTTTTTAGCTATCACCATTCCATATTGGACAGCTTTTTTAATTTGATGACTGAACCCACGAAGTGAGTCAGACCAACCAAAAACGGCGATTGCTAAAAAGATGAAGTTTTTTGTGTGCCTGTAAATGGCGGGCATGTTTCATTTGCTACACATTCTCAAGTTTGTGTGCTGTTCGAGATGTATTCAGCTCAACTGGTTGTTTTAAACCAAATGGGTTAAATATAGTCAAACCCAAAAATTTTGTGTTACATTTTTGAATGAAATGTTGTATGATTTGAGATTGCGTGATCCATTCTAGAGAGCAAAATGCTTTATCTAAAGTGGCTAGTTTTTTTAGGTCTTGCTTTCAGGTCTTGCTTGGCTATGTTAGTGCCATACTCTCCTTAAGCAATGTGAAAATGCTGAAATTCTGATATGTGCAATACTTTGGTTTTGTTTTTTATCATGTGCTAGCATAGAAATGGCTTCAAGTTAATAGATATAGTATATACGTTTAATTTAATTCCAACTTTAACCAAATGGTAATCCAGCCATTGGCTTTGATTGTATTTTACTAATTTGTATAAAACCAACTCAGCATTGTTTTGAGTATATGTCATTCATAGGGCTCTGTGTGTGTGCAAATCTTTACATGTACTGAAGACTATAAACTAGGGCTGGGCAATATGGATATGGAATAATGCAATCTCAATCATTATTTTGCATATTAAACGATAACAATACATATTTTTATATAAGTTGTTAATGCTTTCAGATTAAAAAGAGTACATCATCAATGACTGAAGCCTCAAAAATTAGAGGGTCTATTAAATAGCATAACATTTTCAGCCAATAAATTTTCGCCAGCTGAAAATTCGGTACATCTCTAATATCAGCACACTTTTAGATTCCTATTGTTGCACATTTCTGCTGTGTGATTGGCTCTTAGACCTATATAGAGTAAAAACGTCCAGAGCTTATCATTGTTATTGACATAAATTTTATCGTGATTCAATATAATATCGTTTATCGTCCCAGCGCTACTATAAACATCTTTGTATATAGATATTTCTTTCTAAACTAGTCTTGAAATCAAAGTGTCCAGCAGATCTGTGATCATACATCAAATTTTGCTTCTAGACTTCTAAAGATTGATGCCAACTAATACCCTTTAACAGACACTTTTCTGACACTTTTCTCCTTTTCAAGGAGCAGTTGCAAGGCAGAGTACGAGCAAATGATGGAGATGTTACAAGACTTTGTCCTTTGTGATGTGAGATGGCAGTTTCTCTGGAGCCACCATCTGCTGAGAGGGTCAGGCAGCATGTAGGGTTCAAATCTCCTGGATTCTGCCTGCTTCCCAGCTGCCATGCCCAGGCACTCCAAAATCCACACACAACCACACTTACACACCTCGCAATTATCACACACACACTCGCAGACACGCATAATCCCAGGCATGCTGCGCTGCCGAAACCATTCTCATCAGGGCTGACACTAAAGAATGTTGGGATTCTTGTGTCGAGGTACCAATGTTTTTTTCCTCCCTCTTTGGGTTTGTGCAGAATCCACACATTCTGTTGAACCCATGCGCCCACACTGCGTCAGCCCAGCATGTGACCACTGCTCCACTGTGCTCTATTCAGCACGGTGACCCGAACTTTGCTCGCATTCCATATACTTTCTTTGGTCCATTTTGCCCAGAAGCCTGCTTCTCAACCCTTCCCATAGGCCCCGAGCTTAAAGAGAGGGTAAACGGTCTTCCGGAATTTTTGGAAGAAACCCATATTTTTGTGGTCCATATACCTGCTTGCTGTACCGTTCCCTTGAAATTAAAGTGACTCTTGAATGGAAAGTAATCTGTCTACAACAGTATGGCTCAGCCAATCTCTTACTCCGTCCAACACAGTGAGGTTTTGTTTTGGAATTTTATCAAGCGGTTTAATTTTTTGCCATTATTCTATTAGCTTCAAACCACTGGTGGAAGGTTAAGTTTCTCCAAGTGCTTTAGTGTCCCTCAAGGGCACTTACTGAATTAAAACTTTATTGCGTAGTTTTGGAAAAAGAGCGGTGCTTCAATTCTGGAGAACAGCAAATCAACCATGTTACTAAATGAAGAGCGTTAATGAGTTTTCAGCTTGCGGTTTTTGCGTCTATCGTAATCTGTGACTCAAACTTCATGCTTTTTGACTTGTCCTTTGCATACGTCCATCACAATCACTATTGGCATTGAAAGAGAGATGAATTTCTACTTTTAGGAGCTCTTGTGTTTCCCAGCCTCCCTCTCCCTGCTTGCCGCCTGGCAGGCCCGTGTGTCAAAGGTGGCTGCTGCAGAACAGACTGTGGGAACAGCCGGTCAGCCTCCCCTGTCCCCTATTCCCTAACCAGAGGGGCAGCCATCAATCCAAGCCTGCTTGGACCCCTCCCGGCACACACATCCCTGCAACCCACACACTCGCTCCCCAATAATCCGCGGAAGCAATTTCATCTCGACTCGGGTGGCGGCCCATTGTCGCCAACTCCTTCAATCTTTCCTAATTAACTCTCGCTTTGTCCCGCATCCGAGCTTCTGGACTCATCTCTACGACATTCCGATCGGGGCCAGTCTTTGCACTCCCGGGCAACCCTCGGACCCTAATCCCACCACTCCCCTCCCTCCCGAGTAACTCTTTCCATTTTCCCCCAACCTGCCGATCACCTACTTACAGAGTTAGGTAGGGGCATTAACTCCTTGGGATTTCTGAAAGAAGAGGACGAAGGAGGGGGCGAGGAGGAGATGGCCAGAAAGCGACTCCAACCCAGACAATTAGAACAATGGTCCGGGCCTGTAGGGGGCTAACTCGCAGCGTCACGCCTGGACGGTGGGGTATTTTGTCGGTTTAATGAATTGTCCGTCAGTCCCTGGCTGCATCACAGGCCTTGTAGAGAGTGGACAGCAGGGACCCAGACACTAAGTCGGTATTTATTACACTGCCTTTGTCACTAATTGAGCTAATTATCAGTGACTCTTCAGCACTCCCACAATGACAGTAGCCCTCCACCCTCTGCCTCCCTCATCCCACCAGTGCCTGGGAATTCAGCCTGACTTTGCTTCTTTATCCCTCTTTTTTAATCCTTCTCTGCTTATTTTCAATACATATTTCTCGTTTTTATTAATGCTTCTTGTAATTTTGCACATGCAGTATAGAAGTATAAATAAGTTCCTGCCTTTTCAAGGTTGAAAAACTAATTTATGATTGATTTTGTGCAGAGGGATGTTTTTTGTTTTAGTTTTGACTGTTTCGATTTATTGGTTAGGAATAGAGACGGTAAGTGATATGACAGTGATTGGATATAGAGCTGAAATTCAAACTCAACTTGGGTTTTTGTCAGTTTTTTATTCTCTCTAAGTTTGCATTTATTTGCTAAAAAAAAAGACTTTTCGACTTAAATGTCACATGAGTAAATCACATTTTTAAAATGTATTCAAAATGACTTTATGATTTCATTGTATTTATCATCAAATAAATTCAGCCTTGGATCATTTTTATTTTTAATCAATGCCATTTCTATAAAAATAAACTATTAATTATTCCAAACATCTGACTGGTAATATGTATGACTAAATGAATTTAACTGTGTTTGATAATAAATTCTAGTAAGCTAACATTACAAAAACAATACAAAAATGGATTGCCGGTAATAGGGACGATGTTTTGTGTAGTACATCTAAAAAAGCATTTGAGTAACTAAAATTCAACCGGTTATATTCTCTCATTTTTTTAAAAGCACAAATAATTTCCATTTCTTGTATACAGCTTTGCATATTGTTTCACAGTCAATGATTAAATGAAGTGAGTACTGGTCATAGTCAGGGATGGGCAGTATTTATGATGCATGTATTTAAAGTACAAAATAGTATTTTCTAATTTGTATTTGATAGGGTTTATGAAAATGGCTTAATATTTTGTATCAAAATACCTTATTGTCTTATATTTTTGCATTTTTATAATAGCAGGGGTAAATGTAATGTTATGTAATGTGCACATTTATTATAGCACATTTATTGTGTATGGCCATACACTTAAAGCAGTTTACAATCATAAGGGGGGTCTCTCCACACCACCACCAGTGTGCAGCATCCAGTTGGATGATCCGACGGCAGCCACATTGGGGGAGTGAAGAGACAGTGATAAAGCCATTTCGGTAGATAAGGATGATTGGGAGGCCATGATGGGTAAGGGCAGATGGAGGGAATTTGGCCAGGACAGCGGGTTTACACCCCTACTCTTTTTGAGAATTGCCATGGGATTTTTAATGACCACAGATAGTCAGGACCTTGGTTTAACATCTCATCTGATAGACGGTGCCCACTGACAGTATAATGTCGCCTTCACGTTTACTTGGGCATTTTGACTCACACAGACCACAGGTTGAGCGCCCCCTGGTGGCCTCACCAACACCACTTCCAACAGCAACATAGTTTTTCCATGTGGTCTTCCATCCAAGTACTGACCAGGCTCAGCCCTGCTTAGCTTCAGTGAGTAATGGTCTTGGGCTGCAGGGTGATATGGCTGTGGCTAAATAAGACAAACAACATAAAAAAGACCTACAGTGGCAGTATCTACAAAAAATAAATTGCCTGTTTCGAATGCCAGTAGCTAATCTCCAGGTGCTCTTTTTTTAGTTAATTACAAACTTTGACATAGTTAATCAGTATGAGACAAAAATATTAAATAATATTCTAGTCTACTGGTCAAAAACTTCTAAATCTTTTGAGATATCATGTTTTATTTTGTGTTTTGAAGAGTACAATTGCAAAAAAACATGACTTATGGAAATGACTTAAACTGGAGAATTTAGTAGTTTTCAGAAATCGTGATTTTACATTTGAGTATTGAAGATTTCAATCACAAAAATTTTGAAAAATAAGACTTAAGAGATGGTGGCAATTTTCGTAATCAAGAGATATGGTATATTCCAACTCATTATCTGCATTAAATGGTTTTTACAGTGATTAAAGAGATAATCTTCAAGACAGGACTTTCTGTATGAAACTTGTACAAAATCTATACTAAAATCAAAGAAAAAAATAAGTTTTATGAATCAATCTTATACAAGTTATATACAGTAAAGGTGAATGCAGTGCAGAGAAGTTGACTTAAACTTGCTCAGAGAAAAGCTGTTGTTATCAATCATTGTTTACTAAATCAGTTTAATAGTGAAGGGATTGATCGAATATGCCAATTGATAGAAGGTTTGCAAAAACAAATTTGCATGCTAAAGCAATCTTTATTTGGAAAAGGTGCAGACTCTTAGGTCTTTCTACAATTTAGTTCAACAAACTGTTTGGACATTTACAGTGTTAAGCTATACTGTATTTTAATATGCATAGCTTTGCTTTGCCTTTTCTTACAGATCCTCATCTCAGAAGATGTTCTGGGATGCGGATGTGTCGACTATGGCGGTGCAGGGCTCAGTCTGCCTGACCTTCAGTGGCCCTGCTATATGTTGCGGTGGGTGAGCGAAAGAATCGTCTTCCTTCATCCAAACTCTTGTGGTCTCGCTGGCCTCGGCAGCAGGGCGGGGGCAACACAGCCTGTCATTATTTCTAATACCATTGCTTTATTTTATTTCTGATATTAAGTTAAGTGAAGCAAAATCTCTAGTGTCGTGAAAACATACAGATTTTACGCTGCGTTATCCCACAGCCCAAATTCCCTTAGCGGTTACTGTGGATTTAAAATGCATGACCGTTCGCAGAAGAGGCCTGTTCTTGTGCTTTCAGCAGTGAGAATGATGTTTAGAGGAACGGATATACTCGCACACTCATATTGTTGATTTTAGGTTAAGTGCTTTAGACATACCCTGTCATAGCAGGCTGCGGTTTGGAGAAATGATTGATGGATTACAAATGAAGCTGAGGAGAATATGCTGTGAAACACAAACCCGTTATTGAGCTTAAACCTTGAGCCGTCTTAGGAAATGAGTGGTTGTCTCAGAACGTGAGTAATGAAAATATAAACTTTATTGTGCTATTACTCTATATGAAAACAACATATCTAAACGGAGCTAAAATATTCAATTTCATCAGAAAAAAAGCCATCATACAATAATAAATACTTTTCATTCACAATATTAAAAGAGATGGTGTTCAGTGCATGTAAAACACAAGTGTGGAGACGAGCAAAACAGGCGTTTTTCAAAGTAATCATGTCTCTCTGAGATGTATGTGGCCTTATTTTGATCATCCAATTTGCGATCATCAACATAAGTTAGCACATAACCGTCTGGAATAACGTAAATAATAATGCTAGTGTATTCACCCCAATATCAGAGTAAATTATTTTCTCACATTGCAAGTTGCAGCATAAATATATATAGATCATATCTATTTATAATATTTACAATGTTTTGGTTATGTTAGCTGATATACAAAATACAGTTTTCATAATTGTGGCTCTTTCAGAAACATAAATGTGAACTGCTTGTCCACTGTAAACTAGGTAGTAGGGCATTTACAGGATTATCTTTACACACACACACACACACACACACACACACACACAGACACACACACACACACAAAAAAAAAAACCTAATATGTACTTGTGCGTAATCAATGTAGTGTCATTGACGGCTTCCGACAGAATTCTCCCATTTCTATAGTAAACATGCTTTTGTCAGAGTCATTCTTAGGTCAATCTTCCCAATACTTTTCCATCAGTATAATAACATGGTGTACCACATAATAATAAATGGTATTAAAAAAATGGCAGGAGACTCAAAGCAGTGACGGGAAGCATGGCAGGTCCGAATGGGAAATCACGAGAGGTTGGGCCGAGTTCGGGATTCCGCTACATAGTAATCGGAAAAGGAAGCCCCATCCCTTGAGAAGCACTTCACACAGCTTTATGTGAGACGAGTAGGACTGCAGCTAAAGAAAACAAAACGCTGAAATATTTTAAAGAACCGCCCTCTTGTTAGAGTTTTGCTCTGGTTTATGAGAGAGCATGCTTGTGGTTCACTAACCACAGGAACATCTGTCAAACTGTGTCCAGTTACTACTTTCTTGCTTCTACGTTCCCCGGAGTACCAGAGATGGAGATGAGGAGAGGAGAAGACATGCTGGAACGTCAGGACTGCTGCTTCGAGATCCTACATTTCAAAATGTTTCTGCGTTGCGCGTTGCGTAGTGGTTCTTGACCCATTTGAAGACCTATACTGTAGTAACATGACTTAAATTCATGTTTTGTGAAGCCTATCATAACCTGACAGCTCCGCACGTGAACTTTTGAGCTTTTCTCAGTAGTTAATACATTGAATATGCTTGCCTACTTAGTGGGCATGTTGGTTTGAGCCCCTTTTTCTCAAATGATTTGCTAAAACTTAACATGTTTGTTCATTCATCTATACTACAGGTCCAAAGTTTGGAATAATTAGATAAAAGTTTTGAATGTTTTAAGAAAGTCCTATTGTGTTTACCTAGGCTGCATTTGAAAATAAGGGGAAAATAGTTGTATCTATCAACATTCAAGATGACTTTAGAAAATAAGCGAATGAATGACTGCATTTTTAGCAGCTATTTTTTCCATGGGTCAATATTCTAATATTTGGTGAATTTCAGCATATTAGGATGATTTCTGTAGGATCATGTTGACTCTGAAGACTGGAGTGATGTCTTTAAAATGGCAATAAAACATTAGTACTGTTTTTACTGAATTACTTATTTTAGATCGAGAGACTCTCCTACATATGCTGTGGTCTTGCCCTGACTTAGAAGATTATTGGAAAGAGGTCTTAGAGGTTATTGTCATAGTTGTAGGTACTAATGTGCCTAGAAAGCCTAGACTTACCCCCTTAGGAGATACTGCACTACTTGATCAACAAAGCATTAATCTGAGATTTGTCAGATTAGCCCTACTAGCAGCCATAAAATGTATAACTTTGAGATGGAAGGATTCTAAACCACCTTCAACTTCCATGTGGAATAAAGAAGTGTCATCTTATTTCAATCTTATAATTCCTTACTTGGGTATAACAGGACAGAATGCTTAGAATCTGACTTTTTCTTGTTTTTTTTATTTTATTGATGGCTTATTTGGGGCATGTTGGAGGTTTTTTGCATGTATAGGGCAATATGTGTGGGGATGAAAAATCTATTTAAATTATAACTTTGAACATAACTTTGTTGTACTTTTGTGTTTAACTTGAAAAAAAACCCAATAAAAATAATGTTAAAAAAACACTTATTTTAAATATGCATTATTCCA
This sequence comes from Danio tinwini, assembly GCA_903798205.1. Taxonomy (NCBI): domain Eukaryota; kingdom Metazoa; phylum Chordata; class Actinopteri; order Cypriniformes; family Danionidae; genus Danio; species Danio tinwini. Next base: position 13,617,434 of record CAIGQZ010001345.1, on the reverse strand, counting down.
AACTTTTAACCTGTAGTCTATCACTGCAGTTCTCAACAGCACATTTTGTAAGCCTTCTCTATTTACCACCCCAGACTCAGAACATCAACACATTAGTCATTAGCTTCATGAACTGAAGCATGTGTATCAGATAGGAAAGACATACAAAACTCCTTTAGGGCAAGAGCTGAAAACCAAGGGTCTGTAGCCTCCAGACACCTCAACAGCCCATTTCAATACCCAGTTTGGGAGCCTTCACCTCCTATTTGTGAGTTGGTTGTTTGCTCCTCATAGACACTGATGGACAGTCTGTGTGCTGGTGCAGTTGAGGCAGCTCACATGGCAGCACCAGTGGAAAGTACAGTGGCATCTTTCAGTGACCTGCTCCATTCGAGTCTTGTATCCCCTTCCGCAGCACAGCAGCTCGCACCCGTCAAGTGCCGGCGACGAACTGTTGCAGGTACGTCCCGATGTGCCGTGTGTTCCAGTTTTGCCATTGTAGGAACAGAAATTGGGTGATTTTTCAAAGTAGACGAGGTCCCGAGCTGAAGGGAGTTTATGCGCTGGGTTTTCTGGTTCCAGGTGTCGAGGATCTGCTCGATGGGATGCGCGGTTGCTGCCTTTGTTGGCATACACAACTCGAGATGCGCCGTCAAAACGGTCCTTCAGGTAATCTCCCACTACACGGAAGCTGGGAAGTCTCATCCAGCATGTTCGCACAGTGCAGGATCCAGACATCCCATGACACTTGCACTCCTGCTTCATCTCTGATGCGACCGTCTGAAGGGGAGGAGAGAAAATTAATATTATGGATTTAAACGTATGGTCACACTTTATTTTGATGGTCCGTTTGTTGAATTTAAGTTACATTGCATCTACATGCCAACTAATTCTCATTAGATTATAAATAGACTGTTAGGTTGGGGTTAGGGCAGGGATGGGCAAACTTGATCCTGGAGGGCCGGTGTCCCTACAGACTTTTGCTCCAACACTAGTCAAACACACCTGAACACACTAATCAGTGTCTTCAAGATCACTAGAAAAATGCAGGCAGGTGTGTTTGATTTAGGGTTGGAGCAAAAGTCTGCAGGGACACCGGCCCTCCAGGATCAAGTTTGCCCATCCCTGGGTTAGAGTTAGTGTAAGTTGACATGTACTTGCTAAGTTTCTTATAGTCAGTTAAATGTCTGTTGAAGGAGCAGTATCAACACATTAAGCAGACAGTCTACTAATACTCAAATAGAGCATCAAAATAAAGTGTTACCAAACAGATTAATATTGAAACATACAGTTGAAGTCAGAATTATTAGGCCCCCTGAATTATTAGCCCCCCTGTTAATTTTTTTCCTAAATTTCTGTTTAACAGAGAGAATATTTTTTCAACACATTTCTAAACATAATAGTTTTAATAACTCATCTTTAATAACTGAATTATTTTATCGTTGCCATGATGACAGTAAATAATATTTGACTAGATATTTTTCAAGACACTTCTATACAGCTTAAAGTGACATTTAAAGGCTTAATTAGGTTAACTAGGCAGGTTAGGGTAATTAGGCAAGTTATTGTATAACGATGGTTTGTTCTGTAGACAATTGAAAAAAAAATTAGCTTAAAGGGGCTAATAATTTTGACCTTAAAATGGCTCTTAAAAATTAACAACTGCTTTTGTTCTTGCCGAAATAAAACAAATAAGACTTTTTCAGAAAGAAAAAACATTATTAGACATACTCTGAAAATTAGCTTGCTCTGTTAAACATCATTTGGGAAATATTTAATGAGGAAAAAAAATCTAAGGGGGACTAACAATTCTGACTTTAACTGTATATATTGAAACATGCGTAAATATTGAAACATTTATATTAAAAGTCTGCTTTCTAATTTGGATTGATATTTATATATTTCTGAAGAAAACTATTGCATAACCTCACTAACCCAAATCTCGTCTGCTGTTTAAGCGTAAAATAACAGCACATTAATAATAATGCCTGTAAATCTGCTAGTTGGTCTAATGCATTTAATGCATTTGAATAAAACAGATGTATTACACAGATGTATTAATTAAAATAATATTTTAATCACGAAGCAATTTTAGAAATAGAAAGATAATACGTTTAAATGCTAATGAAATATTGCAAAAAAAATTACAAACTACAACATTTCAACTAAATTTGACATTTTTGTTTCTCTTGATTTCTTCCACTTTAAAATTAAGTAATATTTTTCCATAACATACAAACTTTGGGGTACTCATTTTTTGACTATTAGCTTTAGTACTGATACTAATGTTATGTGTATATATAAACAAAACTTATAATTAATAAATTACAGCTAATATATAATATAGAGTATATAATGAGAAATTTCACATGTTGTTTATAATATAATGTAATATAGAGTATATAATGAGAAATTTCACAATTTGTCATTATTATATTGTGATAATATCATATATTGTCTCTTTAT
>CAIGQZ010001345.1:13603642-13614589 GCA_903798205.1 Danio tinwini | reverse complement strand
TTTATATGCTTATTTATTTATTATAAAATAACCTATATTGTTTTAAAATAATATATTATATTGTCTCTTTTTCTATATTTATTTAAGAGATTCTAGACATTTAATAATTCTGTATATATGGAAAGTTACAATATTTACACTTATGCAATTACATTATTTAAGAAGTGTCTTACCATTCGACCTGCCTCATTGTTGTGCAGGTTGGTCAGATAGCGTAGATCTCTGCCCCTCTCGCTGGAATCCACAAACTCTCGTCCAAACATTCTGCCAAATTCCAAATTGTCGCTGCAGCCTCCCCAGTGCCAGTCTGGCCCTCCAGGACCCCGGCGCCGGTAGTCACAGGTGCAGGACTCAATGGCCCCTTCAGAGCAGGACCGAGCCACGGCGTGAGTAACACCAGCACTCGTGATGGCAAACACAAATGCAGTCTCGCGACAACCTAATCAAATAATGAAATCAACTTACAATCTATTATATTAGGGGGTTAGGGTTATTCTGCAGACTTAAAGTTTTATTCATATCTACAAAAGGAAAGTTTATATGTAATTTGCCTAAATATATATTATATAGACACATTTTATTCTCCTAAAAAACTTTTTATTGCTATTTGCAGTATTTTGTGAATTATAATTGATACAAAATTTGACTCTTATATGTCAAAATTTAATAAACAATTTTCAATCTGATTTTATCATCAGATTTTTGTGCCAGCAATACTTACAAATTAGCTATTTGTTTAAATAATGTCTCATTTGCATATTTAAATATTTTCAAATAACCTAACTTTTTAGAAAACTTTTAGTACAATGTTTGCAATTCCTAATATAATCAATCAACTGGGGAACTACGCTGATAACTATTACTTCATTTTCACCGTATTCACTTGCAGTGTTAGATTTTGTAATTCTCTGTGTTCACATTTCAGTATTTGAGATATGAGTAGTATTGAACACATCACATAATGCCTCTTTTAGAATCTATGCTCACCTCGGTTGACAATTTTGCCAAAGACATTGGGGCTGTGGGTTGTAGGACAGTTCCAGCGTCGGTTACGAAACTGCCATTTGCATTCTTTGATGGCTGTATGCAGACCTGCTGCAATAGCGTGAAGGATGCCAGGGTTTTGCCGGATCAGTTTTCTCTGGCGGCGACTTAGCAATGCCAGGCTTGGGTCGAGTACCAGCTGCACATTCTTAGAGTTGGTGAGGAGATTGCCCGAGGATGCCACATTCACTATACCCCTAGTGGAGAGAGAGAAGGCTTGACTTTAGTAAGTTTAAAAGAGGTAATTTATCATTTGAAGATGCTAGAATTATGTCAGCCAAGATCAAGGGGCTTTAGAGTTTTTTTATGTAGTGTTTACAGTGATGTTTGTCTTTAATCACTAACAGATGATGTCTAGAAATGTAAATGATCCTGTTAAAAATGTATTGATTTATTAGAAGTTTTGGAATATGATATCACAGCAAATAAAATTTTAACTGTAGGCAGGTTTATATATGCATATATGGCTAGCTGGAGGATGTGAGATAACATGTTTAAACTATCAGTCATGTCAAGTTGCATATTTGAAAAGCTTTAAAATTAATAACATTTTTTTTAATTAAAGCTTTAAAGCTTAAAAATTTGTAAAACTAATTTTAATTTTAAACAAAATATGTATATATTATATAATATTAGATAAAATATATAAATTTCAATTAATAATAAATTAATTGCAGTGTATATATAAAATGTTGAAATAGATTATAAATATGAAATGTATTTTTTTATTAATCTTATAGACATCTGTTCTGATCTGTGTGAGCAAATTTAACAGAATAGTAAACTGAAATTTGTTATTTTAGTGTGAATTAGTAAATAGTATACTGTTTATATCTGTATACACAAACATTATTATATAAATAATTGAAATTAAACAAAAGCTAAATCTGTATATGGGATTTTATTTTAATTTATTTATTTTTATTAATTATTTTACTATTAATTATTTATATTTTACTATTTTATTACCTATGCGTTATACAATAGATAGTTCATTATGCCTTGTTTATAACATAAAACAAATTACAGCGTTTTAAATTGATTTAAAGATGACAATACTGATAATTCTTTTCTACTTTGTGTTTCATTTTTAATTTCCTTTTCATCGTCATTATGAGACGTATACACACAGCTTTGGCTGTCTAGATATGTCGTGTCTAGATTTAACCTACTCCGGAATGCTGAGCACAATACACGAATTCGACCCTGAAAGCGACCTGGAAAGGAACTGCTCCCAGCCATAAAATAAATCCGCATTTAATTTATCCCACATTGGATTGAAAAATCTTGTCCCGTGTTCAAGCCACACTGTCAAAATGACAGAGAGAGAGAGAGAGAGGGAGAGAGAAAGAGAGAGAGAGAGAATGAGAGAGAGAGCGCGCAAGCAGTAGCTCCGAGTAAACACATTTAGATACCTATTGATTTATCGAGTGAGCTTGACTGATCTGTTTTAAACAAACTTTTTCACAGTACTAGACTACTTTATCAAATCATTAATAGCCTATAATGTTTTGTTTTTGTTTGTTTTTTTGTTTAGTTTTTTCAAATAAAAAGGATAATCCGGGCATATGTTTGTTTACGCAATGACAATTTCACTTTAACCACTAAATGACGCAAGCCAATAAATCTTCTCCACGTTCTGAGAGGCTTTCTAGATTTGAACATACAGGTTGTGAGCACTGGTTGTTGACTAAATCATAGCTCATATTTTAAAGTAGTATAGCTTATATTTTAAAGGCCTGTTTTCTCTTACCACCACCGGCCGCTGTTGTTGACCGCCCCTGTGCCAGTGAGAGAGGACACCAGGAGGACACAAGCCGCTTTAACTGCGAGAAGCAACGCGAGAACCCGCATGTTATCTGAAAGGGCAAAGTTAACCAATTAACCTCAAATCAGATTCACGCAATAGCACACACTGTCAGATATAGCCCTATTAACATCTCAACAGATACGATAATCTAAAGTACAATGACATTATACAACATAATAGATTTTTTAGCAAATATGAGTGGGGATACAGATATATAATATATAGTTTCGCTTACATATGCGTTTAACGTATTAAATGAATGTCAAAATACTGGTAATGACCACACTTTAATAATCTGACGTGCAATGGAAAGGTTGCAATGATGGTAAAGGTGTATTAGACCATCGATGCCAATAAACAAAGTTTATTTTAAGAGCAAGTTCTTTAATCTTACAGATGAAGTAGCCTAAAATTAACAAACATAAACGTTTATGATTTAGAATAAAAACTTTACGGATGCCATTAACATTTTTATACAAATGCTCTATAATGCAACAAAAGTGTAGTTTATAAAGAACCATGTAGCCTATACAGCTCATGCTTTTTCATAAGAAATGTTTTAAGATAGGAAATAACATTTAAATTTGACATTTAAATATAAAATATAAAATAAAGTGTTTCCATTAAGCATCACTTACCACTCCACATTCCAGTGCGCCTGGCGGCGTGGGTCAGCGTTTATTCATAAAATCAGTGTTGAATTACAGAAAGGGTCCTGGATGGGATGCCAGCGCAACTGCTGCTGCTGCTGCTCTTACAGTCTGTGTGTTAGTGATGCTCTGCTCACAGCACTGAGCGCGTGGGACAGTCCCGTAGACCTGATCCCCTCGGTGACTGATAGGCGACACATTGTTCACTTATTGAACGCTACAAGATGAATAAAAAAGGGATTTGCTGCTCTCATCTCCCTCTGTTTTTTTCCTCCCTCCTTTTGAGTGGAACTGAATGGAGGGATAGCTTAATTCTTCTCATTGGGCACAATGAATACAGGAGGCAAAACCCGAAATAAAAGAGAGGAGATGAAGAAAAGATCCGTTATAGGCGCTTTAAATTACATATCATTTTGTAATCCTGGTCCAGAGATTCCACAGGTACATTCAAGCGAAATCATCTAAAAAGCAGCCCCTTCAGGCGCCTTCCGTCCGTATATGCAGCGCGGATTTATTCCTTCTCATTGTAGCGGGGGTGTGTGTGTGTGCGCGCGCGCCGTTTGTTTCTTCAGTTCCTTCTGTGTGGATTGTGTCGCGCCACGGTTACAGTACGGGAATATAAAACATCTTAAACTGGCCTTTTTACCCGGAGTACATGCATGCATTACTCCCTTAACTGCGTCTCCTCCCTCTTGCGCGTAAAAAATGTTTTTATAGGTGTCCATGCATGCTCTCTGAGTCTGCACTCTCCCGTTTGTAGTGTTTAGCCTAAATAAAGCACATCAAGTGGAGACGTCATGCTATAATTATGGTGAAAAAAATTTGGTTGAATAAGAAGGAGGATATTAAAGACACGAGGACAGTGATTAATGCTGCACCGGTGTCTCATTTTAAAATAAAACTGGCCGGATATGGTTACCTTTTATTTATTTATTTATTTATTTATTTATTTTTATTATATATATATATATATATATATATATATATATATATTTGTAGTAGCAGTTGAAGTCTTTAAAATTTTTAGCCTGTTATATGCGTGCTTGATATACTTCCTTGAAAACAAAGATTAGATGGAGGTTTTCAAAGCAATGCCACAGAAGAACTTTTGGATTTCAAAATAAACCTTTTAGTGAACAGTTCCTAAAAAGACAATTATTCTTACTGGAAATCTAAATAAACTCATTTTTCATTAATATTAGGTTACTAAAAAGGTGCTTTGTGGCAATGTAGAAGAACCATATCCACAAAAAACTTTTTAGTGCCTGAACAGTTCTTGGGAGAACTATTTAAAGTTTTGTATTATTATTATTGGCATTGATGCAGGTTCCACGAAAAACCCTCAACATCCACTGAACCACAAAAGATTTTTTTTATAGTGGAATTTTTTCTTCACATTGTTAGAAAGTTATTTACAAAACATATTAACGAATTGTTTGGCAGAATGTTCTTCATCAGGAAAACTCTATTTTAGAACCTTTACTTTTTTAAAGAGTACAGTGTGAAAAAAGCCTTTATTGAAAGGTTCCATGAGGTTCTCAAACCATAAATGCCAGTACAACCTTTACTCTTTAGGAGTTTATCTAACACTTTGTGTGATGGAAAGGTTCCATGATTTCTTCAGGGAACCAGATGGCAGTAAAAAAAGCTTTATTTAACACGATATTTTCATATTTGCTTACTTTTAAAAAGTAATTTAAATATAATTGGAGCTTATGCGTTGCGTTACAAAGGTCACTTGAACATTTCAAGCTTTATACAATCACTTATTGATAATCAAATTAATTTGTTTACAAATAATGTTATTTCATTTTAAACATCTATAATTCTAGAAATAAAACATGTGGTAACAACAACAAACACCATTACCTGTAACCTCAAAATTGATCTTATAAACCTTTATTTAGGCTAATATATTTGCTATTATTAGAAAAAAACCCTGCTGTATTCTAATTGGTTACATTAATAACTACCTTCGTGTTACAACACTCAAATAATGTATATTAATATTTTCTCAGATTTCAGAGGAGTGAAATAAGAAATTGTTACTGATAAATAATTCCATGATTTAATATTAAAACGTGACACCAGAGTAGAAAGAGTCGAGATAAAACTGTTCACCATCTGGACCGCAGACCTCCCTTGATCGCATATGGTCAGTAAAGGCACGAATCAAATATTATCTTGCTGTCAGATTTGACTCCATACATTTATGTTATCGTCTGCACAAAGAATTATGAGCGATTGGCAAATATTAAATCGACGTATTTTAGGCACATATAAGGTGTTTGATGTCGTCTTGAAAGCATCAGAAAGAAAGAGAGCACTTTTTTTAAGGGATTGAAGTAAATGGCTAACTGAAGGAAGTGCGCTTTTGTTAGTGGTATTTAATGAGGGCTGCTTTTCTAGGCTTAGCCTGCTCTTATACTCTTGAAGGATCTTAAACAGGTTTTCCTGAAACACTCATGCGATGCGCCGCAGATTAGCGCCAATCCGGTTAAAGGGACGCCTTTTATATACAAATCAACTTCAAATCACTTTTTAAGCCACTTAGATATACACGCCATGGCAAAATGCTAATGCACTTTTCGTTGCCAGAGCTTAAGAAGAGGAATAGAGGTGATTAGCTCCAATACAAGAATTGATCTTGGAGAATAGAAGGTGATTAGCCCGAAAACCAAGAACTGTTGTCAGGATTCCGTGTTACGAATGGATTTAACTCAATTTCATGACATTAATCCTGATTCTACTACTGTTAATGGTAATATTAATAAAGATAAGAGGCAAGATGCGCCTTTTAGGGTCACTTAAAGAGTTTTTACACCTGCTGCGCATATAGTGCATAGCTGACCACCAGCACGATAATCCTTTAATCTTGTAAACTGCTAATGCCCCAAATATTCATTTATTCATATTCTGTATGTTCAAGTCTTTTTGAATCATCATCACGTCTCAACGTTGCAGCTTGCAAATAAAAAAGAAAAGAAAAGAAAGAAAAAACACTGACAGATTGCCTATTGGACAAACTTATTACGTGCATTATGCAAAATATGTTGGCCCGCTATGTAATTGCGTATCGCTTTCATTGAGCCTTGACAAAAAAGCTCTCCATCATGGTCAGTTATGGGACTAATTACACGCACAAACTCAGACGTGTATAGACAAACAAACGAAATAAGTCTATTTTTCAGTAGTGCTCTAGGCTATCTCCAGCAACAGTCAGCAAAGGCTTCTCATTAAGAGTGTCGGGGAAAAAGATGAATGTGGGCCTAATTAAAGTGAAACGTCACTGCACGGTGAACTGTTGAACTGATTTGGAATGGGAGGAAGGGCGAGCACATGAACGCGCACACGCACCTCGCATTGTTCAAGAAGAGCCGCACGCCTGCCTGCTGCTGCTGCTGCCCCGCTTATTGTAGTTATATGAATGACTTTTACTTTAGTTTGGAGTTGGTATACATTTTTGCGATGGAGCAAAATGCCTTTTTACAAGTTTAGCAGTCAAGACAGGTCATATGTTGTACTGTAAAAACTAGAAAAATTAAAAATGCAAAGAATGCGCATAGCCTACTGCAAATGAGCAAGTAGCACTTAACAAGTGCATGAGCGCTTCACTAAGTTATATACTAGGCTGTATACTCAGGTTTGTTTGACCATTTGAAATGGTTTGCAATGTTTCTGTCCAATAACATTTAATACTAGATTTTTCGCACTCGTGATCAGAAATTGTGCATTATAACTTTGACTTGGGGGTTGGGGCCTTTATTTATTGTCCTATTTGCTTACTTTCCTAGGAGACTGGATATTATTATTATTATTATTATTATAGGATATTACTTACTAAATATTTTATGTGCTTATACACTTGCCAGTTCGTACTTCATTCATACTATTTAACCAATTAACAATTATTCTAATATCATAGCCCTGGCTTAATTTTAAATGCCTTTCAAAAACAGCATCCCAGAACGCATTACATAATTCAAGACGTGTATAGACAAATAAATAGTGCTCTAGTAGCCTATATCAATTAAATATAGCCCAAAAAGCAAAAAAAAGACCGTTTATTATAGCAAATGTGCTTGTAATATAAGGGAGCTAGTCTAATAAATAAAAATTGCATAATGTAATAATAATTAATAAATAATTTTATACTGATAAAAATTATTGTTATTTCTTATTGCACACAAAAATCTGACTTTTAGTCAGTGCTATACTTTGTCATTATTATTATGTTTGTTTACCACTGAAAATAACCTAAAACTGGTTTGTTAATGATATTTTTGCCCTATTAAGCATGCACACTACTAGACAGACGCCACAATTATCACATTCAGCAACACGTAAAGTTTGACAGGCCTACTTTTTCACCGTTCGCGTTTAAAATCAAGCGCCCGAGGCGATGTTTGCCCACCCTGACGGCGCCCCCTCCTCCTTAGTGACATACAGGCTCCAGTCCCAAGCTTCATCAAATGCTGCTTGCTCAACTCTCCGCTCCTCACACAATCAATTCAAGTCATTTCCAGTTCGTCGTTAAAGCGATCCCACAGGTGTTTTAATGTCCCGTCGAGAAAAGCGTTCGGCGAAATGGAGTTACCCCACAGACAGTGTTTGGGACGAGTCCTGATTGTGACTGCTGCGCTTCTGTCACCTGCGTTCACGTAAGTAGAAAGGTGGAAGCGCGTTCACGAGATCTGATGAAGTTAATCAGGTGTTTGTTCTGAAACCCTGGTGACTGATATGAAGTATGATGCCTCAGAATATGTTTTGCATAATTTATTTCTTGAATTGTCATAAAGGGGGACATCTGAGGTCTAATGTTTGTATCTTTGTTAGTTCTAGCAGGACTTGCAAGTTAGCATCCATGCATATATTGGGGAGATACAATCACTAGAGTTTAGTTCTCCCACTTTATGCAGTGTGCCACTTTAGGGCACACAAAAACGTTCAGGTTACCCAGCACAGCTGCTAGTATAGTAGACTATCTATTTTAATGTTACTATTACTTGTCTTCAGAAAAATAAAATAATGTTAAGTAATCCAATATACATTAGTCAACATTAGAAGTGGTTCAAAAGTTTAGAAAATTTGATAGGAATGGGTGTTGACAAACGTTTAGGACAACTTTGATGAAAGGTTTTGATCCACTTCAAATGTTGACTACTAGTGTCTAGTATGTCTAGTAGACTACTTATTGGCTATGTGCTACTATAATTTTCAATTGTTTGTCATTGAATAAATGTGAATATGTCATTCAATTATTAATTATGCAATCCAATTCTTGCTGGTAGTCTACCTGTTAGTTCCTAGTGATGGTTATTAGTACTTTTCTTGGTGATACTTGATTAAAAACTACAAGAAAAAAGAATAGTCTCACTGTAAAAGCTGTGTGGTTATTGGTGGTGTTCTCTTTTTATGAACACTCAATGGGCATAATGTATTTATTAACACCAGCATGTTATGATTTGGATATAATACTTCCCACAAAACTTTTCCATATAGTCATTTTCTCATCAGATTGTCCTCAGGCATGCCAAGACACTGATAGAAACCAGGGCGTCTGAATATTCATGGATGTTTTCTTGCAAGGTCACAGCCTTGTTTGAGTGTCAGGCCACTTAAGTGCACAACTGTTTCCAAGTGCTGATATAAAAAGCACTAGAATTTGTCACTTTTCTCTGCCATATCTGAAATGTTCCAGTAAGCGTGTATTGATCTTATTATTTGAAACGAATATGGCACCATAAAACCATCCGTGCCTGTTACAATATTTTCCCTGCTTCTCGTTAATGACTGAATCCATTCAATCGTTGTCATAATTTCTTCACATATGTGAGTCATTTCTAAAAAGACCACATGTGATGCTAAGTAACACCAGCCTTCTGCAATATTTACTGCACTGCATGTTACTTCATAATGATATCACTGCTATAAAATTAATTTTCTCCTTTCTCAGGGTACTGGGCAATGACATCCTCGGCCTGAAGGTGGCAGGAGAGCCAGTGCTTACCCCCAACGCAGTGTGTTTACGACTGGCAGGCCTGACCAAAAAACAGATGCGTTTGTGTGTGCGCAGCCCTGATGTCACAGCCTCTGCTCTGCAGGGCATTCAGGTTGCTATTCATGAATGCCAGCACCAGCTCAGAGACCAGCGCTGGAACTGCTCCTCCCTGGAGAACCATGGCAAATTGCCCCATCAGAGTGCCATTCTCAACAGGGGTGAGTGGATGGCAAAAGGGGCATGGGAAGTGCTGAAGCTCAACTTGTAGAGAGCCAATACAGTCATAATCCAGGCATTGAAATTCTACGTTGGCCAAAGAGGGAAAATATCAGCATTGAGTCATTGTGTAATTTATTTGCACCATGGAAAACATCTTTTATGAGATTTTAGATAATGATCATTATAGATAACTATCTCACCAGCTGCTTCAGTTCTTGAAGGCCATGTTTACTCTCTTAGCAGCTTTGTTTGTATTTTGAAAGGCACATTCAGACCGATAACTATAATGATACCAGTAAAGTTTTGAAAACTGGACTTCATTTAAGACTATTGGAATCAGTCTAGACCATGACTGTTAGAAATGCAGCACAGAGGAACGGTATTATAATCTCACAATTCTGATTATTCTTGATTGCTCAAGACACATTTCTCCGAAGGGAGACTAATGGATTTACGTTTACACTGGATGAATAAAACAATTGCAGCTTTTCAATATGCAATTCAGTTTTTTTATTAATTTAAGAGTTTTGCGTCCATCTGATGAATAAAAACATTACCAGCCAGTCAGAATCTAACTTTAAAACTATTAAAGAACACCTATAATGAAAATCATATTTTGTAAGCTGTTTGGACAGAACTGTGTGCAGGTACAATGTGTCCACAATCACATTGGAGTGATATAAACACAATAAGTCTCTTTTTTAAAAATTTCCTGACATTAAAATAGTCTCCAAATCCCTCCTATTTTGAGGCCCACTGCAATGTGATGTAGAAGTGCGGTTTCCCCGCCCACTGGTTTGATTGACAGCCGCGTAATAACATGTCTTCATAGTAACAGGTATAATCATATCAACAAGACAGGATGTGCGCAAAGCAACTGGGATCAAAAGATCTGTTCTGCTCTCTGTGATCATCAATCATCATCAAACATCATCAAGTTTGAAACGTTTTTAAAACAGTGCATGTTTGTAATGAATTACAAAGATTTAACCGTCTTTATCACCACAGCCGCATGTCAGAACAGTTATAAAAGTAGACGCTTCAATCCCGGTTTGTGGACGTTAAATAAGGTTTATTTTGTACATTAACGTAACGGATATCCATACAGCAGTGGATATTAACGTGTATCTTTACACATTCGCCGGGCTGAAACAGTGCAAAGTTAAACACGCACGCTGTGTGTGTGTGTGTGTGTGTGTGTGTGTGTGTGTGTGTGTGTGTGT
>CAIGQZ010001345.1:13577722-13598438 GCA_903798205.1 Danio tinwini | reverse complement strand
ATAGATAGATAGATAGATAGATAGATAGATAGATAGATAGATAGATATTTATGGATTGATGATGAATAGAAAAATAAAGGTGTTTGGATGGATTATTGGATGAATGGTTGGAAACAAAGAAAGCTGGATGAACCTGTAGTAATAAATGGATGGATGGATGGTCAGGATAGGTAAATTTATTGTGATGGTAGTTGGATTGATAAAAGAAAACATGGGTAGATGTTTAGATGAATAGAATGATATACGGACAATAAAATAATATGTGATGAATTGATGATGGATGAAGAGAATAATTTATAATGAATTGATGTGAGTAAAAGTATTGGTGAGTGTTAAAATTAATGGATGGATGGATGAATGTATGGGTAAGTGTTTTTATGGATGGATAGATAGACAGATGGACAAACGGATAATAGATGAATGTGTAGAAAGTTGAATGCATGTGGAAGGATGGAGGGATAAATAAATGTGATGTATTGATGACAGGCAGACAGACAGACAGACAGACAGACAGACAGACAGACAGACAGACAGACAGATGTGTAACTGTTATACAATATAAAATAAAGTAAGTTGTTACAAAAAAGTCAGTATATAGTGCATATACACATTAGGTACATCAAAAGGAAAGGAAAAGGGGGAAAACAGCTGGAAACATCTGCTTCTGGGCTCCTTGTCCAGCTTCCCCTTCCATTTTTGATGTGGGATAGAGAGAAAAAGAGAAAGGGAAAGAAAAAACAAGGAGCCAGCTACCCAGAACATCAAAGCTGTTGCCTAAATGTGCAAGCCCTCATTAGTTCTGCAAGCCTAACCAACCCGACTTATGACTGTGTTTGCTAGGGTGCACTTTGGCAAACACTTCAGAGGAGAGGCTCCTTTAAATTATAACTCCCCCCCCCCGGCCCCGCCCCCCTCCCCCCCCCCCTTTACCCCGGTACCCTCTCCGGCCCCCCCCATACCCCCCAAAACTCCCAGTGCACACAAACACAGCACTCCCCCCCCCATACAGCACTCCACCCTATAATCTGGTGTGCAGCTGCAAGCATCTGCTCCACTCCCTCTCTCTTTTCCTAACCACCGAATTGATAAACACATCGATCAAAAACCCACTGACACACGGTGGACTGTGTGAAGTGACACAGGGACAGAGTTTCCTATTCATCTGCACTAGATCTGTCCAGATGCTGTGTGCTCATATGCACTTCCTTTCACGAGCACAAATTTATTAGGCACAAAATGTGTAGTAAACATAAGGATTTTTGCATGTCATGAAGCCGTAATAATTTATTGCATTATTCTGATTAACCTCATCATTTTTTACTTTATACTGAGTTGTCTTTTGCTTCACTGCTGATAATCTGGCATGCAGCTACTGAGTAATTTGGCAGTGCGAGGAAATAGTTGTTGCCAAGTTTTGTAAATTGGCAGCATCCAGTAGGTTACTTATTCATTAGCTTCAGTCGAAGCTGAATAATTAATCACAATATGGAAATGTGCTTTCAAACATTCACAGCAACAGATCCTTCAGTTGAAAATTATCACATAATGCACAGTTCTGAAAGAAACCTCTTTGAAATGCGGTAGCTCACTGATTAATGGGAAATAAGGAAAAAAGCACATGCCCCAAATTTACATGACAGCATTTCTAAATTTACCCACAAATGTCACCACTTTTTAAATATATATTCTATTCTGTCAAACCATTCTGTGTTTTTCCTTAGACCATGTGACAGACACTTACATATTATTGCTATTTCATTGATTTAGATTTTGAAATGATCTTTGAGGTCAACATTACAATTATTAACAATTTCTATTCTGTTTTCTAGACTGTAAAAATTATATGATCAATTAGTCCTGACAGCATATATGTTTTTAGGTCTAAACTACACTGTAAAAAATAAATCTGTAAAATTTACGGTAAAAAAAAAACGGCAGCTGTGGTTGCCAGTATTTCACGGTAAAAAATACGGTACAAACCGTAAAAGTAATTTCTCATGTTTACAGTAAACTACCATATTTCATGCGTTTATGGAGGTAATATGTTTGTATTTTAAATTACCAACATCTACACATCTTTTGTTACACAGATAGACACATTAAAACGGCCATATGCAGGTGGTGATAAGAAAGTTACATAATGAACCAATGCTCATCACAAACAACTTTTCCCACAAGCAGAAAAATGTATCAGTGTAAAGAAGGTGCTCCGTGTCATTCACACAGCTACTAAACACCAGTATGGTAACACGCATAAAGTTAAAGTCATAAAATAAACATTGTCTATCAACATTAGATGTAACATAAATCTCTAATGCACATAACTGATGGGGAAACGACTATAAAGATCCATAGTAATGACAACAAAAAGCATAAAAAGTGATGTGCTATGCAGGGAATACTGGAAAAGTCAATTTACAGTTTTTTGTCGTATATATTAAGGAAACATAAAGCATTTTTACCGTTTTTTACCATTGAATTCACAGCCATTTTTTACAGTGTAAGTTAATCATGTTCTAACTTAATTTTGTAAGTTACACAAGCTGTTTTAAGTCAGTTTAACATAATTTAAACTCAATGGACTCATATGGTTAATTTGATTCAGCTTAAAAAATTAAGGCAACCGGGATTTTTTACAGTGTAGATTTTTCATATAATAAAAGTGTGGATCTTTATCACTTTCTAACCTTTTTATATCTTTCTTATCTTTTTTTATTTTATATAACAGTACTTTATTAGGCTAATTAGGAATTGTCATATTATTATTTTTTTATTATTTTGTTTTGTTTTTACTTTTGCTGCTTTGTTTGCCTCCTTTGAGTGGCATAAAAGCATTTATACTGAAATAATTAAATGTGTAGCCTGCCTAGGTTTTTCTAATGTAATATTTATTAGGAAAATAATGGAATCTTAAAATTAGCTTAAATACTAGTACTAATGAATAAGTACACGTATCCATTTAATAGTTACTGGTATCTAATGAACTGGTACCAGTGTGTAATGTAATGTAATGTGTATGTATATAACGCATTTATTGTGTATGACGGGGGGGTCTCTCCACACCACCACCAGTGTGCAGCATCCACTTGGATGATACGACGGCAGCCACTGGACAATGGTGCCAGTGCGCTTATCACACACTAGCTATTGGTGGAGTGGAGAGACAGTAAAAGAGCCAATTTGAGGGATGGGGATGATTGGGTGGTCATGATGGGTAAGGGCTAATGGAGGGAATTTGGCCAGGACACCGGGTGTTCTATGGGATTTTTAACGAGCACAGAGAGTCAGGACCTCGATTTAACGTCTCATCCGAAAGATGGCGCTCACTGACAGTATAGTGTGTCCCCTTCACTTTACTGGCGCATTAGGACTCACACAGACCACAGGTTGGCCCCTTGCTGGCCTAACTAACACCACTTTAACAGCAACCTTTTTTTAAATTTTTTATTTTTATTGCATAACAAGAACAATAGCATACAAAAAATGAGGAATGCAATGCTTACATTTTTCACATCAGGAACAAATCAGTACAAAGTAAAAAAAAAATAAATAAATAAAATTACAGGAGATATATATAAATTACAAACAATTTGCATAAGAAAAGGATGCCAAAATTGCATACATCCTTATAGCTTTTTTAGTTTTGTGTCTTTTAGGGTTTCGATATAATGCTTAAGAAATAAACATTAGGCTTATTATTAGCCCATTTTTATTTGTGTACATGGTACTTCCCATATATTATCATTAAATTAATAAACAAATTTTGCTCCAAAGTTTTGTTGTTATTGTTATATATCCAAAAAATATCTTCACAAGAAAACAGAATTTTTAATTTTGTAAATTTAAATATAAGATATTCAACATCAAACCAAAACATTTGGGTATATGTGCATTCAAAAAAACAGGTGTTTTATCGATTTTCCAACAGCAACCTAGTTTTCTCATGTGGTCTGCCCTCCAGGTACAGACCAGGCTCAGCTCTGCTTAGCTTCAGTGAGTAACCGGTCTGCTGCAGGGTGAAATGGCTGTGGCATCTGTTAATAAATACTATTACTACTAGTATCTATTAAAATGATATC
Source organism: Danio tinwini (assembly GCA_903798205.1). Classification (NCBI taxonomy): domain Eukaryota; kingdom Metazoa; phylum Chordata; class Actinopteri; order Cypriniformes; family Danionidae; genus Danio; species Danio tinwini. The sequence goes on along the minus strand of CAIGQZ010001345.1, from coordinate 13,594,359 downwards.
TAATTAATAAGTACTAGTATATAAAAAACAAGTACTAGTGTTTATTTAATAGGTACTAGTATATATTAAGTACTAGTATCTAATAAATAGGTACTAGTATCTAATTGATAAGTATACCGATTAACTACTAGTGCATAAAATATGTACTAGTTTTTTTTGTTTGGTACCAGTAATTACAGAATAATTACTACACTCTCAGAAATAATGGTACGCGAGCTGTCACTGAGGGGGGTACCTTTTCAAAAGGTACACATTTGTACTTGAAGGGTCCATTTTGGTACCTCAAAAGTATATATTAGTACCTACAAATTTTAAAAGGAACACTTTAGTACTTTTTAGGTAACAATATATACCCTTGAGGTATTAATATGAACCTTTTAGGTGCAAATGTGTACCTTTTAAAAAGGTATCACCCCAGTGACAGCTCGCGTACCTTTATTTCTGAGAGTGTAGTCACTATTAAAATAAGTACTAGAATCTAATAAATAAGAACTTGTATCTATTTAGTAGGCACTAGTATCTAATGAATAAGTACTATTTATTTAATTGGTACTATATCTAACGAATATGTAGTATCTAATAAATAAGTAGTCATGCCTTATGAATAAGTACTAGTATATCTAATGAATAAGTACTAATATGTAATAAATAAGAACTAGTATCTAATGAATAAATACACTGAGCAAAATTATATGATCAATTAGTCATGACAAATATGACAAAAATGTTTATGCAAGTATGCATGTTTTAGGTCATTGTAAACTTATTAAACTGTTTTAAGTCAGGTTAACCTAATGTGTTCAATAGACTCATAGGGTTAATTTGATTCAACTTGTGAATTTAAGGCAACCAGGATTCTTTTACAGTGTACTATCTAACGAATAAGTAGTATCTATTTAATAGGTACTAGTATAATGAATGAGTACTAGTATCTAATAAAAAGAACTATTGTCTAATGAGTAAGCTAATGAATAAGTATCTAAAGAATAGGCACTAGTATCTAACAAATAAGCACTAGTATCTAATGAAAAAGTACTAATACCTAATGGAAAAGATACTAGTATCTAAAAAAAAACAAGCACTGGTAACATGAAAATAGATACTAGTAACGGGCTATTGATTAAATGTCAAAACGGCTTGCCATAACATTTCATCTGTTAGGTTAGGAGTTCCTTAATGTTTTTTATTTTAAAGTAGTATTGCTTATATAAAAGTACTTCACGTTCCTCTCTCTCAGTGGAGATGTTTAATGCTCTTTCATGAGTTAGATCACCGCTTTCAAGAGTTCATTTATTGACACTTTTAAAGCACACACCAGGATGCGATTCGATGATATCGCGAGATCTCTGTCTCTCTCAAGCTTCTATATCGCGAGAGCGGAGTGACTTGCGTGAAATTATCCGGTGTCGGTGCCTGAGGTGAGTAGAGATGCTGCAGAACGTTGAAATATAGGTTATGGTTTCGTCTAAAATAGATTCGATACTGCTAAAGTAATGTCATATGTTCGATGATATTTACATTGAATACCGGTGTCATTTATTATTTGTCAATATGCAGGCCGCCGCTTGATATAGTAGCATCTCTGAGTCGTGACAGAAATAAAAGATGCTAGACGTTAAAACAGCATCACTGCCTCCTGACGTGACATGCGCCGCTTTACCATGAGAAGGCAATTTTGTCTTATGAATGATAACCATGAGATTCGAGCATCTCCTGCGTATTCATCAGCAGCCCACCTACAGTATGACATTAGAAATCATTCCTCATATCAGGCTTTTCTGATCTTAAATGATTGTTTCCATTTGCCAGTGCGTTGAAATCATCTGCTTCTGAAAGCTGAATGTGATCAGATCTGGGCTTCGGTAGTTCTGTTGGATTTGAATTGTCATGCAAGTCAACAGTTTCAGGTTTTCTGGCATTTACTACCCATATGATGTTGAGTCATCACCATTTTATGGAGCATGCATGAGAAACCTTTTATATATACTAACATACATACATGCATACATACATACATACATACATACATACATAGGCTACATACATACATACATACATGCATACATACATACATACATACATGCATACATACATACATACATACATACATGCATACGTACATACATACATACATACATACATACATGCATACATACTGTGCTTGACTCTGTTCTATGCACATTTATTTAATCAGTGCATGATGACAGTTATGAGTAATCTGAGATGAATTTGCAGATTAGCGCTCTCACTGTAAGGCTTTTCAGGATGACCTTATATTAACATGACATCACTGAAATGTGCTCTCTGGTTCTGCTTTCAAGGATACATTTTTTTCATGTTCTGGTTACTGCTACATTTTTCCAAATGCAAAATAGCCTTTGCATTGATGTAAAGAAAGTAATTACAAATATTTAAATTACTGTAATAAAGTATTTTTTTCAGGAATTGTACTTCACTAAGTAATAAGTAGTTGTAAAAATGTTTACTTTTACTTGAATACATTTTTTGTGCAGTATTGGTACTTTTACTGCTCTATTTTCCCTCAACCCGCAGTCATATATGATTCGCTAATTAGAATAATCAGTCATTTTCATGTAAAATTTTATGTGCCTTTTATAATAAAAAAGTAAAAAAAAAAAGGAATAAATAGTCATGTGATTCCTGTCCAATCAAAACGGACAGAAAAATCAAGGCACATTTGCTTCATTAATGCAGTGTGAAAGCATTAAAATTGTCCAAGAAGATACAAAATCATAACGCAAATACGAGAGACTGTTTATACTACGTCACCTATGAAAGGATGAAGATTGCCTAATGTTTGATCACTTAAATCGCGAAATGGCCTAAAACTGCAACTAAATGCACTACTGAATATTATGCTTGCAAATACATTCACAAATTGCCTAGGGCTCTACTTAACGATCTAGGCACAAAGTCTAAAGCGCAGTAAGGGTGTTTCTAAATTCACTTTTGCTATTTTAAAGACAGAACAATATGCTTTGAGCCTTGACGCATGGTCTAACAGGGTTGAGCTTATATTCTTAATGAGTTATGAGTGTGTTTTGAGCATAACATGCATTAAACCAATCAGAATCTCATCTTCCATTCCATTTAAGAGTCAGTTGTGTCGCGCCATAGTGCATTTGCTATTATATGGCAGACTTTGTAAGAAAAAAAATTGAACGATTTACTAGCGAGAAAACAGTTAAACAGACCATCTGCAGAGTGAGGATAAAGAACGAGCCTCCTCCATTCGGCCTCTTTACTTTCTCTTTACTCTTTTCTTTCCTCCTTTACTTTCGAGGATAAGGAAACGGTGTTGTACACACTCCACTGAAGACATCCATTAGTCTACATATTTAATTTAATTTGTCAAGCACAAAGATCTGTTTCAAAACTATTTCTAAATTAATTTCTATATTCCAGCAAATGAATAAATGAACAATAATAATAAAGTGAGTAATAATATATATTAATATATCCAAACACACGTCCTATTCCTATGCCCCATATGGTGATGCATACGTCTTTAAAACCCGACAGGTGGACAAATCTAAACTTGCTTTTATTAAAACAAATATCAATATGCATATAAAAATATATTACTACTAATAATAAAATTATACAAATGCAAATTGTCATGAATAAACTGAAAAAGCCCCTCGGCATGAAGAAGGCATGGAGGTGGTGTTTTTTATATTTATGTAGTAAATAATAATTTTTGTAACATTTTTAATCTTTTATTTTTTTTCATATGTAAACATATTTGTGTACTGCTGCACATCCTGTGTGTATTAAGCAACATGTAAGCATTTGAACGGCATAGGTGCATCACTAACATGCTTTGCTCTGGACTTTAGAGCTGCTTTTTGTTGGTCAATGGCTCAGTCTATTCCAGTTTCTCAAAATAACAACGCACCAACAATGTGCCTTAACACACCTCCTTTTTAGACCACCAAACCCATGAGTCCACAAAGTGGTACAAATTAAATTGCTATTTAAACAACGTGGCTCAAAACATGAAAATTAGGGTTGCGCTGGTATGAAAATAGCAACAAATAGCGCCAAACACGTCTTGCACCTTATTGCGCCGAGTGTATGATAGGGCCCTTACTGTCAGTGTATGCAGCACAATCTTGTATTTTGTTAATCAGTGTTTAAAGTACATAATAAATGTAAAAATATTGCCACAGCTAGATTTTCACCCGTTTTTTATATTATTAGGTTAAACAGGTGCTGTCCGTCGTCTTGTTATAGGTGCATAATGTGTTCCATATTAAATTAATCTCACATTTTAAATTTATATTCCATGAATAGTAAATAATTTATTTACACTGACAAACACACCTAAAAGAAAATAGCACTGATGTAAACTACATTTTTAATTTACTCACTACTCTAGAGTAGGCGGTGCGGTGGCACAGTGGATAGCGCTGTTGCCTCACAGCAAGAAGGTCGCTGATTAGAGCCTTGGCTAGGTAAGTTGGCATTTCTGTGTGGAGTTTGCATGTTCTCCCCTTGTTCACGTGGGTTCCCTCCGGGAAAACATACAGTATGCTGGATAAGTTGGTGGTTCATTCCACTGTGGCGACCCCTGATTTATAAAAGAACTAAGCCGAAAAGAAAATGAATGAATGAATGACTCTAGAGTACTCAGACACTTTTACTCTACACACACTCTATATTTTTGGCAAGTGACAGTCCTTTTACTTGAGTATGTTTTTACATTTTAATTCTGTCTCTTCATGTACCATGTGGCACTTATTGTTTAAGAAATATGAAGTATAAATTTGCCCAGCCACAAAGATCATAGATCATGTAGTAATCTTTTAAATTACAGAGAGGATTCTAGAAGAGTTTAAGAGAAGAACATTATGATCTTTGTACAAGTCAATGTGTACTAATGTTATTATGTGATGTTGATGTTCAGAGAGTACAATGTGGTAGCAAATGCTCTTTTGGACATGGCCAAACCCTAAATTGGAGGTAAGAAAAGTGGAATGTTTTAGTAAAGAAAAAACTGAATTTTCCTTTTTTATATTGGTAAAGGTTAACCAGCTACCATGGGGAACATTTTTGGCAACCTTTTAAAGAGCCTCATTGGGAAAAAGGAGATGCGGATTTTGATGGTCGGGCTGGATGCAGCTGGAAAGACCACGATCTTGTACAAGCTGAAGCTGGGAGAGATAGTGACTACTATTCCTACTATTGGTGAAACATATTTTTTTTAGAGTTTATATGTTTTATATTGAATAATTAATGTTTTGTTTTCCTTACACAGGACTTGATGTTGGTTTTATAACTACTGCCAGTGAATCATTTGTATCCCGTTGTGTCTTATGACTAGGTTTTAATGTGGAGACTGTAGAGTACAAGAATATCAGCTTTACCGTGTGGGACGTTGGTGGCCAGGACAAAATCCGACCTCTGTGGCGTCACTACTTTCAGAACACACAAGGTGAGAAGACAACTCATAATGTATGCAGAAACAATTAAATACACTTAACACCCAAATTGGACTTTGACTGAAGTCACGAGCACACACACACAATAGCTTGTGTAATTTTTCCAATAGCTGTATATACTCACTGTCAGGATTCTGCCTCTCCAGTCTTGTTAATTCTTGTTTTGGTGGCAGAGTCCAGACACTAGTCCTGTCATGTCTTGTATGTTGTGCTCTGCTTAAGTTTTCTCAGGTCGAGCACTCATTTTCTGTTATTTTGTGTCTTTTGTATGATCGCCGTCTCGGCCGTGCGTGTTCCCGCTTGATGCGGGCACGCGAGGTCTTGGTGTGCTGGGGACGCGTGCTCTCGTCCTGGTGTTTGTGTTTATTCTGTCTGCAGCGTGGTGTTTCATTCTCAGCGTCTCAGTCAAGTTGGTTTCGGTTGGCGCTGGGATGAAACATGCACATTGCATGTGTGAGTGCATGGTGAGTTTTTATTTATCGTGTACTCGTGTCTTTTGTTGGTGTTATGTTTAGCACGTGGCACATGCGCCTCGTGTTTTTGTGTTCATGTGAACACACAGGTAATGAGTTCTCTCATTGGCTGCACGTTCTAGTCTTGTTTTATGTGAGCACATGGCATATGTTGTTTATGTGCTTTCCTGTCTATTGTCTAGTCCCACACTCCTTGTTAACCCATTATTAGTTTATTATGTTCACCTGTTTGTTAATTATTTCTGTTTATAGTCTTCCCATGTCTGCTGTCCTTTGTCAGTTCATTGTCGCATATCGTCCTGTTCTGTGGTGTTCAGCTCTGTTCAGCCCTGCTCTTCCCTGCAAGCCCAGTTTGTTTGTTTTGTTGATGTTTTCCCCCTCAGTGTTGTTTTTGTTGCCTTTTTGTTTTATTTTATAATAAACCCATATTTTAAGTTACTGCATTTAAGAGCTCGCTCCCTTTCCCTTCAACCGTGACACTCACATGCTGTTAAAAATTGTGTTTAGAGAAGTACACCAAGGTTGCATTGATTTCATTAAAGATATTGTAAAACACATAAGAATACATCTTCTCAGAGCATACAGTACTTTGTTAAGTTCATGGGATCTTTATAAAGGAACAATTCACCTCAAAATGATAATTTGCTGTTAATTAACTTTAGCTCATTCAAATGTGTGGATGACTTTTTTGTTAAAAAATGAAAATACAATTTTTTGTAACCATTGACATTCATAGTAGAAAAAGCATGTTCTATTGAATTCAGTGGCTACCAGTTTTCAACATTCTTCAAAATACATTCTTATGAGTTCATGACATAATTTTTATATTTGGTGAACTATGCTTTTGAATAATTTTCGTAGTGTCTTCCTCACGTATTTAATGAATTGCTCACATTAGGGATGTGTACAGGATACTCACTTATTGGATAATTATCTAGTTTGTCAATTTTAAGTTATACAACAGAGGATTCCTTGCAGCTTAACATTAGTAAGATGAAAACAGTGTTGTGGGACAAACAGAATAGGGAGGGAGGAAGTTGGAACAGGTGAGTTCTTTTAAATATTTAGATGTGGAAATTGACTTTCAATTCTGTTTTGATAAATACCCAGAGAATGTTTTTAAAAAGGCTCAGCAGCGGTTGAGTTTTTTGAGAAAACTGAGAAGTTTTAATATTGAGAAGGACATTTTTAATTGTCACATATAAATCAGTTCTTGAGTCTGTCCTTACTTTAAATATTGTAGCCTGGGTTAACTCCCTCTCAATGAAAAGCAAAAATAAACATTTAAGGTTGGTAAACGTAGCGAGTAAAATAACTGGTGAGAGCCAAACACCTCTCATTGATTTATTTATAGCATCGACAAAAAGAAAAACCTCCACTATTATGGAAGACTCTTCCCATCCTTGACATGGTTCCTTTAAGACGGTATAAAGTTCCTTTAGCAAAAAAGGCTAAGCACAAGAAGACATTTATTCCCACTGCCATTGTTTTTTTTATTAATTCATTCATTCATTTTCTTTTTGGCTTAGTCCCTTTATTATTAATCCAGGGTCGCCACAGCGGAATAAACCGCCAACTTATCCAGCACACTTTTACGCAGCGGATGCCCTTCCAGCCACAACCCATCTCTGGGAAACATCCACACACACTCATTCACACTCATACACTATGGACAATTTAGCCTACCCAATTCACCTGTACTGCATGTCTTTGGACTGTGGGGGAAACCGGAGCACCTGGAGGAAACCTACGCGAACGCAGGGAGAACATGCAAACTCCACACAGAAACGCCAACTGACCCAGCCGAGGCTCGAACCAGCGACCTTCTTGCTGTGAGGCGACAGCACTACCTACTGCGCCACTGCGTTGCCCTGTTATTTTTTTTACTTATTGATATATTTTTTATATTATAATTAAATAATTTAAATAAAATAATTGTGTAAATGTATTTATGTTTTATTGTTGTGTGTGAACCTTTGTCTAAAGACAATTTTCTAACCCCTGTGGGATAGACAGTAAAGTTTATTCAACTGAATTGAATTGAATCGATTACATGTCAACATTTCATTTCCCATGTATTTCGAAGGTCTGATCTTCGTGGTGGACAGCAATGACCGTGAGCGAGTGAACGAAGCCAGAGAAGAGCTGATGAGAATGCTGGCTGAGGATGAACTGAGAGATGCCGTACTCCTGGTCTTTGCCAACAAGCAGGCAAGAGCATTTCTAATGATCATTTCTTCATGCTTTTGCTGTGTTCTTCAAATCAGAAACAATTCCCTGGTGTGGACATTGCATTGCCATTTAGTATGTGCATTAGCTTCACTGAGTTGTTGATAATGAAGAAGTGTCGATGTAGCTGCTTTGTTTTGATGTATGTTTGTGTATCGATGCTGAGGAATGATAAGTGCAGCATCTGTAAGACAGAAAATGTTCCTTAGGCCTGCTTTCTCAGAGTGCTTGTATGTATTTGCAACGTCTTCCAGATGGCAGAGAGGTGAAAGCAGACTATTTTTGGTCTGGATGGGCTCTCTGATGATTTGGAGAGCTCATCGGAGGCAGTGGTTGTTGAGGTCTGCCACTGATGTGTTGAGCAGTTTTGACCACCCGCTGAAGGTCTCTCAGATCTGATGGTGTGCAGCTGCTGTATTATAATGTAATAGAGTAGGTCACGATGCGCCCAACACTAAATCTGTAAAAGGTTATGAGTCAATGTGCGCAAAAGGTTTTAGACACTGAGTGGTCAAAATGTTACATTGTTTGAGAGCTATTATTATGATTACTTTACAGGATACTTTGTGGCAATAAATAGTGAAGTGTAATAGATTTTTTTATTCTCTGTGTAATGTGACATGTAAATAAGTGGCCGTGGCTAACTTACAAGCCATGTGCATCAGCCTGAGACCGAGGGAAGCACTGACTGAAGTGCTCAAACTAATATCAGGTCAGCAATCTAAGGTGAACTTTTACCTGTGATTTAGATGAACTGTTTTGGATTATCGACTTGAAACTAAATAACTCTGTGCACAATATTCTTTAGTACATTAAATATTCATCTGTGTAGCACTACAGCCTCTGACAAGTAACAGTATCCCCTAGATTCTAAAGAGGAAATCAAGGCAGAAAACCGAAACCGAAACACCGAAATAAATTATGCCAATTATTAGTACAATTGCATTTTTGGCTATGACTGTGTACTAACCTTACTTAAATCACGCCATTGCAATTGCATGAATTAATATTAAAGAGTCAATGAATATATCAATTACAAATTATGAAAATATTTATTCAGCATATTGCAACAATGGGTTATCACTTCTGCATATGGGGACTTCAGACAGATAACATCTAGCTGTTGAGTGATTGAACTTATCGTCTGATTGACATTTGAGAAAGAATTGAGAGAGTATATTTAAACAGGCCCAGTGCATAAATTAACATTGTTGTATATAGTAGCCTAATTCAGAACAAAATAGCCTACCTATTATAATTTAAGGCACTTTCTTGCAGGCTTTCACTAAACATTAGACAACAAGGGAGCATGCTCTTTATTCTAGTGCACAGAGACGAGTCTTTTTCTACGCTTTTATCTCCATCTCCTGTGTTTGTTTTGGCTGCGTTGTTTAGATGATACAAATCTTTCGGTTAAAAACCTAAAATGCACTTTTGGGCCATTTTCCACCAAACATTTGAAAATTCGGTGCATCCCTAATATATATATATATACTGTATATAAATATATAACATTATTATAATATTATAATATATAAACTGTATTACATTAAAGTTGTCATGGTAATTTCCTACTTTATTAATATTTTACATAAATAGAAAAATTTACTTTAATCATATTAAAAAATTTTGTACATTTTATAATAAACTTCTTACCATAAGAACATAAACAATTCGATTTATAACACAATTGAGTTCAATGCTGAGTAGTACACTAGTGAAGTTGCTTGCACCTGCCTTTGCCTTGATTTGCTCGCTGATGTCCTCTGCATTGTCTTCTTTCCGTCGAGCGACAGCATTTACATTTTAAAACATCTGATTCGTTCACAACATTAAATTGAAACATTTATTTCAGTTTGCTTTTTTTGTAGTTTAACAATTAAACAAACCAAAGGTTACGTTAAATAAAATATGTCAATCTCTGTTAAATTCGTTTCCCCCAACCATCATTCTCCTTTTGATTCTTGGTAACAATCAAAGTTACCAAGGGCCAACTTTGATCCGCAGGCCCAAGTTTGGGCATCTCTGTTCTAGTGCCTGCCCCATGAGAAATGTATTCAGGGGCAGCTGTGTTACACTAATGAAAATTAAAGTTAGTTCTATCTAGGAGCAAATCTAAACTGAATCATCACAAGTCAGAAAAAATCACAAGAAAGTGAACTGAATAAAAGCAAAAAATTTTAAGTTTATTTAATTTTTGATGTATTTAAGTTTATTTATTATAACACTTGATTTTTACATGTGAACTTACAATTACCCTTATCCTTACGCAACTGTCCATTAATCTGCTTCTGATAATGTAATGACAGCTAGTGGGCATGAAGTTGCAAAGTTAGATCAACAGAATGCCTAAAGAGAACCATCAAAATAAAGTGTAACCAAAGTATCTATACTGAAGAGGCTGCATTATGTGTATCCGTAGTAAGATATGTATGTTGCTATCTCACTGCACAGGATCTGCCAAATGCCATGAATGCTGCAGAAATCACAGATAAGCTTGGTCTCCACTCCCTACGCCATCGTAACTGGTATATCCAAGCCACTTGCGCCACCAGCGGAGATGGTCTATATGAAGGTTTGGATTGGCTGGCCAACCAACTCAAAAACAAGAAATGAGGCAGGCTGGATCCAGGCAGAACCGGTAGGAGCGGAGCACCTGAGTGGAAGCTCATCAGGGAGCACCAATGGTTTCCAAGTTTCTTTCATTCTGTTTACAACTGAGGCCAATGGGAGTTGGTTCATCCCAGACAGTGTATCCCCTCACTACACTCCAAATAACAGACCTGTGAGCAAAGATAGATAGATAGATTCTCATGTGATTCAAACATCTCAGTTTCTCGTGTCTCTACACTGTAAATGTATAAAAGACAGCAACTGGGAGCGAATGAAAAGCTTTTGCTTATATGACTACTATGGGAGTAACTCTTAAATGCAGGTCATTTATACTATATTAACTGCACTGTTAGATGAGAAACCTGTTGATTCAGTTTCCTGAAATATTTAAATAAAATTGAGTGAAATAATATTCAGAAAAAGAGTTTTTTGCTACAGTGGTGTCTGTTTTGCTACTGAAAATTAAATTGAATTGCAATGTAAGTTATTATTAGCTTTTCAGCCAAACTTCATGACTGTCAGTTTTGCAGAGTGGTTTTGATGCTCTTATTGCATGTATATCTACATAATAAAGGTCAAAGTATACTTAGTGTTTACATGTACAGATGCAATGCTTTTCAAGTAAACTAAACTCAAGTGATAGTGTGCTAACACAGGCTTCTGTGTTAATCCCCTCACACATCCCCTCACTGTCTATGTATGTGTCTGTTTTTGTCTTTGGTAGTTTGTTGTTCTGCCTTTTCTGTGTCGTTTCCAAATGTTTTCAGTGTTAACAGCTTGTGGCCAAATCTCAAACGGCACACTTCTGGTAAACAAATGAACATACGGTGTCCCATCCATTAATTTGGCTTTCCAAAAATGGAGTTAACTTGTTAACAAAGGTTCAGCGGCAGATCCACGCCTCACTTTGTCTCCTTAACTAATCACCTACTTCCTAAAACTTATTTGAGGCAGACCAGCCCTCTACACTCAAAAACCTTTTTTTTTACTTGCTCAAACTACTTAATTAAAATGAGCTGAATCAACACAATTCTTGAGATTTCAATGAGACAACTTAATTTTTTTATGTTCAATCCACATAAATTTGTTAAAAGTGTTAATTAACTTAATCGATTTGTGTTTGGCCAACATGAATGAATTGTGTGGAACCCTGCATTTTTTACAGTGTATCGCTGTTTTTCTCATTCTTTCGGACCCATTTTCCCTCCCTCTATTTCCTCGCTTCTCTTTCACAATCCTATAACTAGGGCCAGACGGAATCTGTGGATGTTTTTTGCTATTTCTGTGGAGAATTTTGGTAAAAATCTGCGGATTTCTGCTGAATTATTTTGGGAGTCTCATAACTAAAACCTTATTATGTGAAATATGTGTCATTTAAAAACTGAATAAATTCAGATTTACACACATTTACTCAAGTAAATAAACAGAATTAATGATGGGCTAAAAATCTGCGGAAATCTGTGGAAAATCTGCGGAATTCTGCGCGCGCAGATTCTGTGTGGGCCTACCTATAACCCTCTCTTCAGTGCTAGGTTGAATCAGGGGGTCCAATTACTCTACCAAAATATTACAGAGATGGTACCCCCACTGTAATTCTCAGGGTATCATCGTAGGACGCCCGATCAACCTAAGTACCTGTTCACTGTTTATCTATCTACTTCCCTTCCCCTTTATCCCATTGTTCTCTTACCATTCCCTTCATCCCTACATCGCTACAATAAAGTCTAGCTCAAAGTGTGGCGTGGTCCATGCCGGTGAAGTTGCTTGTAAATGCTCCCTTTGCAGGTGCTCACTTTGTGGATTCAACACACTTTCGACAAACACTTCTGTTGTTTTTGTCAAAAGGAGCTCTCGCGAGCACCCTTCTAATGGCTAAAATAATGTATGTGACACCCTATGATGTTAACAGGATAGGACTTGACAGACATGCATACATGATGGCCATTGTAAAGCCACAAGACTGTGAGTGAACATGATGTGTGCCAATTGGGATTGGGTCTGAGGCACGCATCGAGCAAACTTTTACTTGACATTAAAATATTTGTAACATCACAAAATTGTGTATTCAGTGAGAGACTGCGAGGGGTTACAGTGTTATTTGGACTGGGATTTGGGATTACAACGTCACATAGTGGCTTTAAAGAGGATGTTCATGAAAACTAAAATGATGATTGGGAAACCATACTGTTTTATGGACTTAGTGGACATGCACACATGGTTTAAAGTGGACCTAAATCGGTCCATTTGAAATTAGGCCTGAGGCGAGCTTCTGCCCACTGTTAAAACCTGTCTTATGTCACAAAAGTATGAACTCAGAAGAAGACTGCAGAGGTTTATGGTGCAATTTAGGATTGGTCCTCAGGACGGACTTGGCAGAAGTGCACCTCAAGGGCACATTGTGGCCACAAAGGTGGCTGTTTGTGAGCACACTTATGAAAGCCTGAATGAAGAATGAGACACCCTACAGTCTTGTAGACTTAACAGACACAAAGTCTTTAAGTCCCCTAAGCAAACATGAAGTGTGCCAATTGGGATTGGGCCCGAGACACAGTCTCAGAGCAGACCGCTACCCAACAGTCAGAAGTCTTCTGAAAGCAGAAAGTAACTGGGACACCCCACGGTCTCATGGACTTAACAGACACAGAATCCTTAAGTCCGCAAGATCCCAATTTGAAACTGGGCCGGGTATATTCTCTGACTCAGAGCAAGACTGCAAGAGTTTAGGGTGCTATTTGGGATTGGATCTCAGTGCAGACCTATAGAGAGCTAATTGTGATCACTGTTCTGAAAGCTCATGGTTCTAACAGATAGAAAAGTTTTAGTACAGCCTTTTGGAGGCTTTTCCATTGCGTTCCGTAACTAGTACCTGACTTTTTGGCACCACCTTGTGTGACGATCCAAGAAGTGTAGATAGAGGTCCAGATATTCTTCTCGTTGCTAGCATAGGAGTGGATCTAAATGTGACAACCCGGAAAGAATTTTGTTTTTAGGAAGCCAAGGCAGTAGAAGTGGCAAAACTATAACTATAATGGGGTATATGCACAGCTAGAGTTTTTAGGCTAACAAAAAAGTAAAAGGTTTATGTAAGGTCAAAAGCAGCAGCAACTCTATTGAAAATATCCTGATAAAATAAATTTCCATATTTTAAAGACATGTTGCAGAACAATTTTATGAAAAATTCTGAGACCCACTTTATATCGTATATCAATCAGGCAGTGAAGATCATTGATTTTTAAAGAAACCAGATCTTAAACGTGGCGATTTTGTAATGGCATGACAGTTCCTCAGAAGCGCTTGAGCTGATTTACTGAAAACTAAAAGTCATTGTGTGCATACCCTATCCCACCCAATTTAAGTGGTACTAAACTGCAGTGGAAATGCTAACTGGTGCCTACCAAAAATGAAGAGAGTGCTAAAGACCATGTGTCTGCAAGACCCCAAATGAACATAAATTGTGTCATTTGGAATCGGGATCGAGACTATGAGTGGATCTCTGTGTTTTTTGGGATTGAGTCTCAGTGCTGGCAATCGGGTTTACTCTTATGAAAGTGAATAAAAACAATCTGACACCCTTCGGCCTCCTGCACTTAACAGATTTAGACTACATAAGTCTGCAAGAACACAAGCAAAGATGAAGTATGCTATATCAAACTGGACCTGAGGCCTGCCCTGAACAGCAATCAGTCAAAGCCACATTACATTGTGAAAGTATGGACTGTGCAGAGATTTATGGTGGCAATTGGGATTGGGCATTGTAGAAAAATCACAGATACTCTCCTGAAGACATTATGATGCCAAAATTCAATTGTGTGTCAGACACAATGAACACATATTTTACTGTAGAAAACACAAGTTCCATTTTGGGCTTTGTCCAGTGTCTCTGCACAGGTTGCTGAGCAAGCTTCAGTCAGTACTGTTTGTAAAGCGATAAAGGGGCTGTCTGTACATCAGTGTCTTGGCACATTGTTCTGTCCACAAGAAGTGTTTCTTTTGTGCTCACATTGTTCACTACCCAAACAACTGTTTCATTGAGACTAAATGCATTTGTTTTTTGACTGTATCCACTCCTCTTGCATGCTGTTTGTCTTGTTGTGCCGTGTAGACAAGCTCCCTGAATGTTTCATTGCATTTGTTTTTGCTAGCGTTGCATGGCAAAACAAAGATCTGTAATATAGGCTGTGTTTAGTTACACTTTATTTTGATGGTCCATTTGTTGCATTGCATCTACATGTCAAATAATTCTCATTAGATTATAAGTAGACTGTTAGGTTGAGGTTGGGGTTAGTGTAAGTGGATATGTACTTGCAAAGTTTCTTGTAGTTAGTTAAATGTCTGTTGAAGAAGCAACAGGCTATCAACAGATATTACGCAGACAGTCTACTAATACTTCAATGGACCATCAAAATAAAGTGTTACACTGTGTTTACACTAGTGCGTTTGCATTTTCAAAGGATGTTTTAGAATGAAAACTCCTCACCCTGCTGTTTTTACTCATTCCACTCTATATTGCACGATATGTGACTATTTACAAACATTGGGCATGTTTTTGCCAGTATCTATCATTGTAGTGGTTGCATTATGGTGATATCAGAGGTGATTGACCAATCAGGGAATGATACGCAATAGTCCCGAAGACCAGTCAGAGCATTTGTAGATTGCCATGCCTCAATTTTCAAAAGTATGTCAGTCCATACTAAAACAAAACACCAGCGTTTCGCAACTAAAACAGGGTCTTAAGCAGTTTTAGGAGATGTGGGTCAAAGATGCCAGAGTAGTATGGATAACCATGATAAAACTTAAAGGTTTTAAAATGAAAACGCACTAGTGTAAATGGCTCCATAGTTGATTAAGCGGGAATTGTGGTTCTCAGTGACTTGAAATTAGATGCAGGTGCTAATAGACTTGAATATTTATGGTTGTGTTTACACTGATGAATAACTAAGTGTGTTTATATATTACACACTTAATAAAGTATGCACTTAATTGATAACTGAACATGAATATGTGTTATGTCACATCAAATTTGTCCCGTGTCCATATTTTTATTCATGTTCTTTGCACTGAGAAACTATTAGAATGAGAATTATGTTTCTTAAAAATAATTACTTCCAACTGCATCTGTACAGACAGTTATTTTCATTTATTAATAAATGTATTCATATAAAAAACTATTTAGCTTGACATTCAGTCTTGCTAAAACTATTGAAATAATTTTGCTAATTCATATAACTATACAATAATAAAAATTCTTTATTTCTATCATTTTATTTCAATGTTAAAATATAATTGAATCAAATATTTTAATTGAAGTTTTAGATATCAAGAACACAGACAGTGTTCAGTAAATCTGACAGGTGCTTGCTTCCCGCATTACATCCTAGGAGAAAAGACGTATTTAATAAAACTGCAAAGCCACTCAAAGTCTTTACAACCAAAACAAACCCACAAGCCTGAAGAAAGTTCATCTCTTCTAATTGCTTCCATTCAGACATCACTTTTTTCCTTCCAGAATTCAGTTTATACACACACTTATGTGTCTCTTCAGTCACTCAGCGGTTTGCTGTACAATTATAACATTTGTTTCTGGATTCTGATAACTTTATCTGTCACCACAGAATGTGATAAATCTTATCTTTCTGTGGTTTCGGGGTTTGTGTAAATTTCATAGAGCACTTCATCTTTTCTGTAGGAACGCTTACAGCTCTTATAGGCTCAGAAAAGTCTAGAAATAATACAAAGGGAATCTTATTGTTTTGCGAGATGTCCAACAAACAGATCTCAACAGTACATCAATTCTATTCAGTGTTATTTTCTGTTATTTAACATTAATTATATTTATATATATATATATATATAT
>CAIGQZ010001345.1:13519991-13570918 GCA_903798205.1 Danio tinwini | reverse complement strand
CTCTCTCTCTCTCTCTCTCTCTCTCTCTCTCTCTCTCTCTCTCTCTTAAACTAATCGTTCTATTTATTTTTTATCTGATCTCATCCTCCATCATGTGTCTGATGTCTCCATCTGCTGGACGGCACACCGTCTCACACTCCTCTTTGTATTTGGATGTATAAAGATTTACCTGTATGGTTTGGTGGTGTGTATATTGGAAAAATATACTGTATTATGCTTAAGATTATCCAAATAATTAGTACTGATATAGCAACCCTTAAGTCAAATAGGACTACAGCAATACACTATATTTTAGATGTAAAAACTATTTGACTGTTGTATAATAATGATGTAAAATATATCTGTGTTGCAGGCTAAATATAGTTGGCCTACTGTGTACATAGTATTAAATTGTATAGTATTGTACATTATAGGTTATGGATATTATATAACATTTCATATGGTAAAAAATAGTTTAATTATTGTGTATTATCGTGAATATAGCTTACTTAGTTTATTTTTATAAAGTTAAATTGCGCTAACCTTGAAGATAAAGAACTGTCCATGCTTTAACATTTGGTTGCAGTGCAAAAAAACAAATAAACAAGTAAGTAAATAAATAAATAATACATATTTAAAATGTTTATTGTCTGTATTTATGTTAATTACTATTGTTCTATCCTTGGTGATTATTCTTCCTAAACAAACAAACAATTTGGTATTTTAACATGTTTTGGCTGATCTTTTTTCATTATGAATGAATAAGTGTTCTGTATGTTGTTATTTTTTAAGAATAATATTTATTATTATTAAAACGATGAGGATGAAGACCTATCCCTGGTTTAACACGAGCAAATAAATAAATAGTTATTTCGATATTAGTTTATTATTAGACTAATTGCTGTAATTCTAACCAATTTAAACCTACCCTAAATAAACAAACACGTGATTATTTTTTCCACTTTTATTTTCACATTTTGCTGATATCATTCTAAACATAAGCTATATAAGTAGCCTACAGTATGAGCGTGCGTACATTAAATATGATAAATAAATTATTAAATTCTGTATGTTGTTATTTTTCATGAAAAAAGATTTACTTCTCTTTCTATGAACATTACGTTAGTTTCATACTGTAACCATGGGATGAATGATATCCCTGGTTTTGCGTTTGGTTTACTCGATAGTGGCTATTAAATATATAATGCTGTGGTGAACTCTATACAGATTCAGGCTCATCTGAAGTCTCTGCTGTCCGAAGAACGACCGACATGCGAAGCAACTTTATTGTTCCCTCTCCCGCAGACAGTGGTCGCTGCACGGGCGGATTGGGATGGATTTATAGCACGGGAAATCGCTGCGTTATGAATTTCATAAAATCTATGATTTTCAGCTGTGGACTGTATTCCCTCGAGATCTTGCAAGATTTGTTTACTCATTCTCCTCTCTTAAATACGTAAAAAGGGAAGAATTGTGCGATTTCTGAAAACCCCTTGTTGTTTGTGAAGCAGGCCGCGCAGGCCTCGGCTTTTCCTAACAGTTTGTGCGGCATGCTGCGCTTGGCCCTCGGTGGAGTCGCGGCATTTTACACCCGGTAAGACCCGATAGCACTGCGCGCGCTGCAACAAGTCCTTTTGTTTAGCTACGGCTCTTATAATAGCATCCTGCGTATTTCATATTTAGCTACATTTGAGATTAGAGTAATGATTTGTCTCTGAAACGTATTTTGGTTGTGTTGTAAACACAAAGATTAAGTAGATTCACGTTGCAAGACGTTGGCGATCATGCTATGTTATTAGCAGCTAAGCTAGCTACCAGCTCTTATGTTTCAACAAACTGTTTTCTGCGCTCATAGAACGCGTTGTCTAATCAAACACACGTGTAATTTTAAATGTACAAATTCAGTGCATGCAATTAAATTATTTGTGCATTGCGCTTTCATATTAAGTATCGTCCCGTTGTAAGTCAGCTCTGTCTCTGCAGCTCTAAACTATGAATTAACTGGTAGCCCAAACATCAATAGTTAGTAGATTTGTTATTACCATGTTATTGATAAGTTACGTTAAGTTATCGCTTTCACAAATGTGTAGTTTTTACAACTGTAATGCATACATTTTAATGAAGTGTTACTAGTCTAAACCCAAATATTTTTGACGCAAACTTTTGTAAATAAATATCAGAACCAGACCATACAAGCTTTTCATGTATTTTGTGTAATATTGTGAGCATTTAGGCCGTACAATGTGTAGTTATAACTTCTTGTGGGCTTTTTTTGGCTTCACTGTTTAAAGATTTGTTTGAGAATGAATAAGAAGCTTGCAAAGATTGAGACTGTTGACTAGTAAAGGCAGCAGGTGCACAGATGTAGAGGTTTAGCCAAACACAGACTAATTCTTTTGCATTATTTTGAACACATTTCCAGAGTTTACTGTTTTAAATAAATCACACATTCTATTTGAATTGTAGTTTGGCTATAAAATGTAGTATTTTTCATTTGACAAATTTTTCTTACTTTCTCAACAGGTGTCGAGCCATGGTATGCACCTATTGCCCGGTTTGACTGCATCAGCTGAAGCATATTCATCTACAGTTGTCTGAAAGCTGTTGTCACTGCCAACGTACTTTATATACAGAAATCTACTGTGAATACGGTGGTCATTTCAACACCTCAAAGGGATTGGTGAACCTCTCTAAAGAGAAACTGACACTCCACAGAGACAGATAAATAAACTGTGGTGCTTGAAAAGAAGCAATACAATAATATAAGACTTTTTTTACAATAAGATATTAGGCCAGAGGCTTTAGAATGGCATCTGTACCGGTATACTGCCTGTGCCGTCTCCCTTATGATGTCACCCGATTCATGATTGAGTGTGATGTTTGTCAGGACTGGTTTCATGGCAGGTGAGGTTGCAAAATTTGTAAAGGACTGTTTAAAGCTAAATCATTTTGTTCTTTTAAATGTGATGTGTTTTGTAAGTGTAATAATATATATATTTTTTCTTCTTGTGTAGTTGTGTTGGTGTGGAAGAGGACAAAGCAGCAGAAATTGATCTGTATCACTGTCCTAACTGTCAGGTGACACATGGACCGTCTGTCAGTAAGTGTCATAAATGGTGTAATATATGTCAATTCTGGCTTTATTTGTTTTGTTTTGATTGTCTTTTTGTGGATTTTACATCAAATGCTTGAGCAGTATCTTAACAGTGCTGGGTTAATTCGAACTTTGTGTATACAAAATTGTACAGAAAATAATTTGCACCAAGTCAAAAATGCTATTTTGGGGGAAAATAATATCACAGATAAAACACATTAATGTTTAAATCCTATATTTTAATTAAATTTTTAATTATCATACGTAATTAGAAGTATGGATTTTAACATATTCAAAACAGGAAATTTTAGTTGGTTTTACTATACACAGTTTGTTTTATTACAGTGTAACTGAAATTGTTTATAATTTGCTGTACAAAGACTCGCTTTTTTAAACGATTTGTATATGTTTTGCTTGCTTGACATTATGTAAGTGACAGCATGTGAAAAAATGGTTTGCAAACAGACTATTTTTTGTTAAGTAATCAAACCTTAATTTATGAAAACAGCCAGTATGACTACACACAACATCTGATTTATAGCTCAGAATGGACTGATAAACATATAAGCTTGGAAGAACTATGATAGTAATTTTGATATCTACTTCTCTGTCAGTGCGCAAACGGCGGGGAGCTTTAAAGCACGCTGATGTTGGATTGGGGAGAGACTCAGGACGACCTGTGAAGACGGGCAGTGCTCAGTTTGTTAGAGAGCTACGCTGTCGTACTTTTCCCAGGTAAATTTTTTTGGGAGTCTCATGACTATTATTGCTAGCTCAAAATTACCTCTTGGTAATTCTAGGTTGTCAAAACCTCTAGTACTTTACCTTGTAAAGGAATATTCCACTTTTATTACAAGTTACCTTAAGTAAAACAGTACATTTTTTCCATTTTTGAATTTATTCAGCCGATCTCTGGGACTGGCGGGAGCACTTTTAGCTTACCATAAATCATTGAATCATATTAGACATTAGGATCTTGCTTGTTTCAGTAATTTTCCTATTTAAACCTTAACTTTTCTGTAGTTACATTGTGTACTCAGGGCCAGATTAATGTAAGGGCTAGGTAGGGCTGAAGCCCACGGAAGAATGGGGCCCTTATTGGCTGAAGAATTAATTTGCGCTATGAAGTGTGAAATGCCTCTTTGTGTTATGCTTTCTCTTATCAATAATGTGAAGTATTGCTTTCGGTTCGCTGCTGTTTAAAAACAGTGACGTCGTTGCTAAACTGGGGCTCAGAGTGGCTGTAGCCCAATCAGAATATTGAATAGCCCTGTTTTAGTCACCCACAAGGGTGATCAAATGTCTAATTTTTACCAGGACAGTCCCTTATTTTGGCACTACAGCGAGAACCGTCCATTTAAAGGTAGGCTAAACAAGTTTGTCGTAAAACTAAAAATAAATTTCAATTAGTCTTCATCATTGATACACTTGTACATATAATAACAGAAGCTGGGATAGGCGGAATCATAGTGAATGAACTCATAACTAAAGCGCTGTCTTAGCTGTTTAGCGGTTACAGCTGGATTCAAACCGGCGCGCGCCCACACAATCCTTCCATCACGCAATATAACCGAGACAGTGTGCGGACAAATCAAATAGCCTACAAAAGCAGTTATTAAAATATCTATCACCGCGGAGTATCTATCTTAAGTAAATGCACATGATTATGCTTTACAGTAAGTCTAACTGAACCAGTTAGAAAGCAAACTTTTTATGAATGTTTACTTTGCCCCTTTTATGAGAATGACAGAAATAATATGGAGCAATGAAATATTGGTGCTGGCATTCATTAGACAATATGTATGATGCAAAAAAATAATAAATAAATAAAATAAACATAGGCTTTTGTAACTCAGATGACCACAAAAAACTATTTTGTACATTAGAAACATGGATATTTAAGATATTATATCATTAGGGATGTATAGTCAGCTAAAGTTCTAAAGAACCTTTTTAAAGGTACACCCCTATTTAAAGTATTTATTTTAAAGCAATAATTTAGGAAGTATTACAAATGATTTTTTTGTTGATTTTTGCAGCCTGTTTGAACTTTAAAGTTCATATTATGTCATTACTTAGTTTTGTATACTTGCAGGCCTATTTTAATAAAATAGAAAAATTATATAATAAAATATAAATCAAATGATGGAAAATTAGATATTAATTAGTAACAATTAAATCCAGCCCTGTGTGTACTAAGACTAAAGGAAAATGAAAAGGTGTTTTCCCACCAATGATATTATGCAGCACTGTTACCTAGCTGGGGACAATTTTCAGCCGCTGCATAATATCATTGCACCTGCTGCAACCATGGAACGGCAGCAAAGTTTCTTGATTATCATGCCAGAATGAGAGCATAGCCACATCGTTTATTTTTTTCACACATTTTTTTGTCAGTCTTGGTACACAATGTAATTACAAAAGAGTTGAGATTTAAATTAAATTATTAAAACTTTTTTTTACAGTTTTGGTTGAGATGCTAATGGTCTAATCTGATTCAATTATTTATGCTAAGCTAAAGGCTTGTTTATACTTCTGTGTCGAGTGATCAGCGTAACCCACTGTGCCTACCTTGCGCGTAGTCGTGTGTTTATATTTCTGTGTGCTGTTTGTGTTGCTTTGCAATAACACTTTCGAAACGCTAGCTGGTTTTTATGTTCCTCTGTGTCGAGTTTCTTCCCAGGTGTTTTGTTTTTTCTGAACACTACCTTAATGTACAAGTAGCTCAAACTCACGGCTAAATTGATTTAAAAATGCTAAATCTCAACTCTTTAGCTCTGCATTGCTATTCCTTTAAATTAGTTTAGTTTAATTTTGATCTGACTTTAAACAAAGATCTTAACTACTAATTGTGGGCTTGCGCTTATCTGGTGTTACAATAATACAGCTACGATGAGAAAGCTGAAAAATGTTTTTAAATTGTTTATATTCCAGTGCTGATGAAGTCCTGCTGAAGCCGACCGGTGCCCAGCTCACGGTTGAGTTTCTAGAGGAGCGCTCGTTCAGTGTCCCAGTCCTGGTCCTCAGGAAAGATGGCCTGGGCATGAATCTGCCCCCGTCGTCCTTCTCTGTAACAGATGTGGAGCACTATATTGGTAACTTCAATCACATCCGCAGTGCTACTTTTTTTTTGTTGTGTTTCTGAGAAGTGATTTTTTGATAGAAATGTAATTTTTTAAAAGGTGCTGAAAAGGAAATTGATGTGATTGATGTCAGTCGCCAAGCAGACCTCAAGATGAAACTGGGAGAGTTTGTTGAGTACTACAACAGCCCAAACAGAGATCGAGTGCTCAATGTGATCAGCTTAGAGTTCTCAGACACCAGGTACATTCTATACACATTTTCATGAATCATGTCAATGTGTACAGCAGTAGCTTATATATGCAGTGGTGCTTTCATGTCAGCATGAAGTGGAAGCTTGTTTCCTAAATGCATGTCATGTATTTTGCTGTGAACAAATGATCTATGTTTAATTTAAAAATGGAGTTTGTTGTGTGTTTCTAACATTTTTCAGGATACAATAAATTACTTATTTATATTTATATTAAAATATAAATAACCTAAATAAACTATAATAAAATATAGTCAGTTAACCTCAATAATTTGTAACAATATATTAAAATTTCATTCATTCATATTTTTTTTGCCTTAGTCCCTTTATTAATTATTTTCCGCCACAGCGGAATGAACCGCCAACTTATCCACTATATGTTTTACGCAGCTGATGCCCTTCCAGCTGCAACCCATCACTGGGAAACATCCATACACACTCATTCACACACATACACTACAGCCAATTTAGCTTACCCAATTTACCTATACCCCATGTCTTTGGACTGTGGGGGAAACCAGAGCACCCGGAGGTCATGCCAACTGACCCAGCTGAGGCTCCAACCAGTAACCTTCTTGCTGTGAGACAATTGTGCTACCCACTGCACCATTGTGATGCCCCTTCTTTAATATTTAAAAGATAAATTACATGCCATACAAGTACATATTTTCAACATATATATTTCAGAATTAGTATTTTACATGTTAATTTTCGATCATTAGAACTACAAATATGCACATGAACACACAAATATGCATGTAAATTATGATTTTAAATACAGTATATACTCATATCTGACAATATATTAAGATTTCTGTATAGGCTTCAATACACACAATTGATCATCAATGCACCAAACCAGACAATTATTTCTTAGACATTTAATCGTTAGCCAAATTTTGTAACTCGTGACAGCCCTAGTTCTTTTTAATTTTTTTTATGAAAGCATCATAACTAAAGTAAAATAATAACCTTTTCTCTAGTCTCTAGAGGCCAGAAAATACCCCAAATATTTTGCATGTATAAATCTTAATTTAAATCTGAAATTTCTCCTTCCGTCTGACCAACAACCTTATCCAATTTTTTTTTTTATAATTAATTTCATTTATTTATGTTTCAAATAAGAAGAACAGACCAATTACTATTTCCATTACATCTAAGATTTTAAACTTTTCAAAGAGGATTCAACCATGCAAACTTTGTCTGTTTTCTTAGGTTGTCTAATCTGGTGGAGACACCAAAGATCGTGAGGAAGCTGTCATGGGTGGAGAACCTCTGGCCTGAGGAGTCTGTCTTTGAGAGGCCTAATGTGCAGAAATACTGCCTAATGGGAGTGAAGGACAGTTACACTGACTTCCACATTGACTTTGGAGGAACCTCTGTGTGGTACCACGTACTCCGGGTTAGTTGTTCTCTAATTAGCAGTACATTATTAGTAAAGAAAGCAGCAAATGTGAGAGAAGTAGCTGCATTTGATCACTTCTGAAAGCTTTGTGGTTTGTCCGTCTAACTAAAGTGTTCTTATGTATTTCTTTTTATTGTCAGGGTGAAAAGATCTTTTACCTTATTCGCCCCACTGCTGCTAATTTGTCCCTTTTTGAGCGCTGGAGTTCATCCTCCAATCAGAATGAGCTGTTTTTTGGGGATCAGGTTGACATGTGCTACAAATGCTCAGTTAAGCAAGGAAACACCCTCTTCATCCCGACAGGTACTAGTGTCCTATCTATCAAGATATATAGGTACTAGTGTACTAGTGTCCTATCAAGATATATTGCAGATATACATTTATTTGATTACTCTGAATGACTGAGAAATGAAATTAATAATCAATAATCTTCATCAGGGTGGATTCATGCTGTCCTGACACCTGTGGACTGCTTGGCATTTGGGGGAAATTTTCTACACAGCCTCAACATTGACATGCAGCTTCGGTGAGTTAACACTTCTTTGTTCATCTCCTTGCAGGGCTCGAAATTGTGACAATATTTGCTTCAAAATATATTTGGAAGCATTTGTGCGAGTGCTTACAATTGTTGCTGTCTGACCTGTTTTCACTGCAAAATGTTCACCTAATGCGCGTATTTAGGAGACATTCAAGCAGAATGCATCTTTGCACCAAAAAAAAGCCAAACGCAGCGCTCAGGAATGGTTTAAAACTGTTGTCATGTCAACTTGCTGCAATAAACAAATCCCGCAATGCTTGTCCCACCTTCAAGCTCTTCTTATTGGCACACTGCGCTAGAACTGAATGTGAATGGATTAGTTAAAATCAGCTGTCGATCACTCAGTTCAGATGACAGAGAGCTACAGCTGTCAAAATGTATAGGTCTGGGTGTGAGAGAAGGAAAAAAATACTGACCGATTTTGTTTTAGAAACCACCTTAAGTTAAAAATAATGCCACATCTTATTAGTGATCATATGGTGAATGTTAATCCAGTGTTTACACTTTTCGAAGAGTGTATAAAAGACTTCAGTGAGCTAAAGTCCGCTATGAAAATGACTAAAGCCATTCACCGTAAAGCCGGTGGGATGGAGTTTTCAGGTAACAGCATTTGTCACACCTACACAATTTAAGCACGAGATTTTCTAACGCAATTTAATCATAATGCTGTCAGTCGTCCAACTGGCACTGTGTTCACCATCCCAAAAGAGCTGGCATTCACTGAGATTAATATTGCAGCTCATAAAAGGCCGTTACTGCTATTAAGATGACATATGCACATAAGAGGTTATATGTCAATATCAGCTGTGCAATATCAGACACCACCCTGAGAATATCAGACACCACCACTGAGAACAGCACAGTTATTATTTGGTAACTCAGTTCATCTCATTCACGTCAAGGAGTGCGTGCAGGGCCAGTGAGCGCATGCAGATTCTGGTTTGTTTGTTTGTTTCTGTTAGGTAACGGTGCTTTATAATTTTTGGTGCGCCTAAATTTTGGCTGGTACGCTTACATTTTTGAAGTTAGGAGCACACCGGTGCTACCAAGGACAAAGGTTAATTTCAAGGCTTGCCCTATTTTAACCAGCATTGATCTGGGCTTTTTTAATGGTTGGTATTACCTTTTTTTTCATTAGAGCCTATGAAATAGAAAAGCGACTGAGCACGGCAGACTTATTCAAGTTTCCAAATTTTGAGACTGTGTGCTGGTATGTTGGCAAGCATCTCCTGGATACTTTCAGAGGTGAGGCTTCGTCTCATAAAGCAAATGACTTAAAGCAAATGTCTTTAGTGCTTATTCTTGTTTTAGTACAGCATTCTTTGACGTAGTTTCAATTTGATGTTTTTCCAATCCACTTTAGGTCTGAGAGAGAATCGGCGGCATCCTGCCACTTACTTGGTTCATGGAGCCAAAGCTCTGAATAATGCTTTCCGCAGCTGGACACGGAAGGAAGTAGGTTTAATTACATTAAATGTAGGACTGAGCAATTATTATGCAAGTTAGAAATGGTAACTTTTTTTAATATGTATTATATTTTTTTGTAGTTTTTTATTTTAAAGCACAGAAAATACAATCACATGGGTGACTTGTAACAACATAAACACACACAAAAAGAAAAGACCAACAAAAATAATTAGGCAAGTTTATTTTTGTTTATAAAAACAGAAATGTGTTAAAACAGGTTTTAAAGGAATGAAAAAGAAAAGAAAGGCATAGTAGTGTGATCTGTCGGACATAAAGGCACAGCTAAACAGTTGTGTTTTCAGTCTTGATTTGATTGTGCCTGATGTTGGAGCACATCTGATCATTTCTGGAAGCTGATTCCAGCAGTGGGGCGCAGTAGCTGAAGGCCGCACCATGCTTTGAATGAATGGAATTTCTTATTTATTTGATCCTAAGTTATCAGTTAGGTTTGTTTTCAGTGAGCATATCTGTAATGTATTAAGGTCCTAGGCCATTTAATATAACATAATAACAAATAACATCAAAGTTCTCACAAAGCATATATTGGCTCTTTTTTTGTGATCTTCAGTCACTAGGCGATCATGAGCAGGAGATTCCAGACACAATAAAGACCCAGCAGTTAGTGAAGGATCTGGCTAAGGAGATACGCCTGGTTGAGGTGAGAATATCTCACGTCCAGATTTGTAAGAAAACTGGTTGTTCTTTTTTGTTGTGCTTCTGATTTGTGTGTTTCTTTCTGCAGGATATCTTCCAGCAGAACATCGGCAGAAGCGGGACACCCTTCGGCGGCTCTCAGGGTCTTTCTTCTCCACACCCCAAGGCTCAGTTGAACACACCCCTCACTTTTAGCCAGCACCTAAGTAAAAAGAGAGGCCCAAAGCCAAAGGAGGCATTTGGAGGAGGGGGAGTAGGCCCTCTGGGAGCTAAGAAAAAGAGCCAGAAAGGCAAAGAGATAAAGACGGAAGCAGGAGAGCTGGATCTGCTGGAGATTCATACCAAACACACACTCAAGAAGTTCCAACCAGGGTGTAAAGTCAAAAAGAGCAAGGTAGAATTTGTAAAACGTATATGTTGTTATTATTATGTTTATTACACTCAGGGTGTACTCACCCTGCCCTAGGTACAGTTGCCTTTAACCATGCCGAAACGTGATTGTCCCCCTCTCCAATGGACTGCACTCACACTGCATTTTGCCTTCCGAGCCTGAGCACGCTTACGTCATCAATAATGCCACTGTTCAGTTTAACAGGAAGAGAAGCGCTTTCGCTCAGCACAGTGGAGATTGCTTTAGTTATATTGTTTTAGTCGTTTGGGATGCTGCGACACGCAGTCAGATATTTTTTATAAAACTCATCATGCTGCACGTGTTAGGAGGTTTGCTGAAGGTGCAGGTGACGTGCAGCGAGGGGTTTGTGTCTATAATAAACTATGATAGTTCTCATTTATTGAAAAATAAGAATGATTAAAAAATCCATATGCTACAGTCCCTTAAATGTGACATCACATCTTCAGTTTCGCGCTCAGGCATGCTTTGCACACACACACACACACACACACACTACAAGCATACTGCGCCAAAGCCCAATTGAACTGTGCTTTGGCACACCTTTTCCAACCGGGCGAGTGCCGGCCAACTGAATCGTGCCTGGGCCTGATTTGGAGCACTCACACTTATCAAACAAACAGGGGAACGCACCTGGGCACGGTTCAAATAGGAGTGCACCCTCAATTATTTTAAGGTTTGGGGTCAGTAAATTATCAAGAAATGTTTCTTTAGTAATTATTTGTTTTGCACTTTTTCCTAATACCATAATTGTAATGAACATAATTTGTTTTGGTTTTTTCAGCTTGAGCTGCCTGATGAGTGTCTAGATGATTTTGAAGAGAAGATCAACAAGAGCAAGCTCAAGCTTGTGCTAACTAATGGAAAGCTTCAAGGGTAAAATAGTGTCATGCTCACTCATTTCTATGATACTGTAATTTTTGTCAAGACCTAATTTGGAAACCTCCTCTTCTTCACCTCTTAGAAAGAAAGGACGTGCCGGTAGTGCAAATGGAGCTGGCAGTTCCCTTCAGCAGTTCCAGCCCCACATGGCTACTTTGTCTGATTTTGATTCAGAAGACGAGCTTCAGATCGATGAAACTCCTCCTCCACGCCGTAGACCATCTTTACCAAGCAAGAAGAAATTAGCTGGTAAAATGTTTTTTTTTTATACATTTAAATTTAGTTATATTAACATATTGCCAGAGAATAATACTTCCCTCATTGGTCTCATTAAGGTCTGCCAAGGAAACTACCACGGGCCAAACCATGCAGTGACCCCCACAGAATCCGTGAGCCAGGAGAAGTGGATTTTGATATTGAGGTGTGCAAATCACATTAAAAGCCCATTCACACCAAAAATAATAATTACATTCTTAAAAATCTCTTTTTTTAATTCGAGCTAAGAGTAATCTGTATACAGCTATTTGAGTAGCCTTTATAGTCATCTTTAAGAGATGAATTGTGACATTTTACTTTTCAATAGGAGGATTACACTACTGACGAAGAGATGCTCACAATGCAGGGTGTAAAAGGCGGAGCAGGTGGGATTTTAGACTTGCTTAAGGCAAGCAAACAGGTTGCGGGCCTGGATTCTGCATTGAGGTATGTCTCACACACACTTCATATGCTGCAACTTCATTTTTGAATGTGTAGGTGTTTGTTTCTGTACTAACTTCTGATGATTCTCTTCATGTTCTGAAGTGAGGAAGCACCAGCCTCCCCCAGTACCCGTGATGCTATCCAGGGCATGCTTTCAATGGCAAATCCTCCATCCTCCTCGTCCTCTTCGTCCTCTTCCTCTCCTCTGTCAATCTCTGGAGGAGGTGAGATGCTGGGGCTTATGAAGGAAAAAGGAGGGAGAGAGGGGTGGATGAGTGGAGTCAAGAAGAGCGAGAGGAAGGCCGTCTTTCAGAGGCCAGGGAAACGGCCCATCAAGCGTCCAGCACGCCACCTCAGTGATGATGAAAGCTTAGATGAACAGGAGACCCTGGGTACCTGTTTTAAAGACTCTGATTATGGTGAGGTTTTTTACATTTATTTGTCATTACAACAGGGTTGCTAACATGCTTAACAGTGGAAATACTTTGACTCTGGGTGATTTCACCATGTTTACACCCTCTTTTTCAGTGTATCCATCACTAGAATCTGATGAGGAGGATCACGTAAGCAAGTCCAAAATGAAACGGAAGCGAAACTGGGATGATACCCCTTGGAGTCCTAAAGGTAATAACATGTATGAAATAAAATTTTTGCAGACTTTTTTTTCTAAACAGTTCTAACCATTGTTTGTTTAAATACCTTCAGCTCGTGTAACCCCTACATTGCCAAAGCAGGAGCGACCGGTGAGAGAGGGTGCCAGGGTTGCATCTGTAGAAACCGGGCTGGCAGCTGCTGCAGCCAAACTGGCACAACAGGTGAGCTTCTGTTCCATTGTGCTATAATCTCTATCTACATGAACCACTACATACAATTATGCCTCGTTTCCACTAAGTGGTACAGGCTTGTCTTTCCACGACCAACAGTACCCCTAATTAGTAGACATGGTATATGCCAGAAAGTTGCAATTAATGTCATTTTAAATCAAAAAAGAAGGCAATAGAGGCAGTTTACATATCGTGCCTTTTGCGAACTCAAGTTTATTATTTTGAATGTTGATGTGTGGCAACTGCATGTAAATAGAGAGAGGAATCTGCACACATTTTGATGCAGCATGTAAACTATTTCTTAAAAACAACAATAGAGGACAAACAGCAGATTCTGTTCTTGCTTCTTAAAATGTGGCTTTTTGTCAACAGGCTTTTAGACAACAAGTATGGTTAATTGTTGTGTGTTATCATTGTATTATTATGGTGTTGTGTTTCAGCAGACTATTTAAAAATGGCACAACATTAAAAATGTTATCTTTCCCTTTGTCTTGTTGCAAACACTGGTGTCAATTCTCTATAACAGAGACCAAAGTAAACAGAATCAGCAGGTTGTAGATTGAAATGTTGTCTAATTCAATTTTCTTTGGGAGATAAAGTGGCAGTGTGACTATTCTGCTTACTTTTGTCTTTATTTTGTTTGACTTTGATCGAGCACCTGTCTTTTTTCATAGATGTGCGCACACTGATGTCTTTCCATTTCTATTCTTTATAAACCAATAGAATTCATCCGTGATTCTAGCTCCACCCTTTGATACCATATTGTTGTGCTAGGTACCCCTATGGTACGGTACGGTACAGTCGGTATGTTTTATGGCCTTTTCCCCTGTCCAACGGTACCTAAAAGTGCACCGTACCATACCACGTTTTGGGTACCCTTTGCAAAGGGTACCTAGCACGACAAAAGGGTACCAAAAAGCGGAGCTAGACACACAGCTGAACGCTATTAATTAAAAGAGAAGTATCACTCGTGTGTACACAAGTCAGGAGAATGAAAACAAAGCAAGCGCCATTTTTAAATACACAGCCGAGACATTACATCGTAATAATATATACATATAATAACGAGCCATGGTTGACCCAAGCTCAAACAAACTTTGCCGTCGTCTTGATAAACAGCCACAAAACCGCGCCCGTTTAAAAGTGCGAGTGGTTTTACTTTCTCCAGAGAGCTTGCATGCGCATCCATATTTGAAATAACAAACATCTTGAGCTGATGATAATAACGTGTGCGTGATTACTGAAGTGCTTCTGACGTCCGATCCTTTCAGAAACGCATAAACGCAAGAGTGAACCTTGTTTAACTATTATCATCACCTTTTGCAGTATTATGAACACAGAGTGACATAATTACTTTCTAACAGAGGTTACATGTGCTGGTGAAGGTTAAAGATACAGATGAGGGGTTTGCACTGACTGGGCTATATGTTGCGTGTTGTTTTTGTACCCAAATAAGGACTAAATGTATGTTGTGTTTAGTGTTTCTATAATTGGTAATATATCGGACACTGTAAGGGGCTGTATTTGTTCATATATGGTGCATTTATCTATTTATTTTATAAAATTGCTGACAATAGAGAAGCTATTTTGCACTCATCATTGATCTGCAGTTATAATCAAATCATGTTCATAGAAAGTAATGAACATTTATACACATTTATGTATCAAGCATCTGTTTTGTGAGAAGTGCTTCTCATAAGATATGTGAACGACCCGTACAGCTTTACTTTGACATTTCCTCAAGCGAGAATGACGTCGACTGAAACATTCCGTCATACACCACGCCCACCAAAAGGGTACCATTGGTACCTTTTTGTACCATTAGTACCCTTTTAGCAGTGGAAACGCAAGCCTGATTAAGGGGACCCGTACCACTCAGTGGAAATGGGCCACTAGAGAAGGGTGCCAAAAAAGTGGCTCTAGTTTTTTTACCTTTAACAGTGAAAATGGAAATAATTGCGTACATTACTGTACCGAACCGTACCGCTTAGTGGAAATGGGCCATTACTTAAAATTTATGAGCTTACTTTAGTTACTTTAGTTAAAATATTCATAAAATTCTGTTGGTATTTGTACCACCACTGCACTAGTCATCAGTGTGACATGATATTTCTATTTATAATTTGATACTTCAAAAAAAGTGTTGAAAACAGTTCTGCTACTTCATTTTTTAAAGATTCTTTGCTCAACAAAAGCTTCATAAGAGCATTAGAAATTTTAATCTTTTGTTACTCTAAAACCAGGAACAGCAGAAAACCATAACCAAGAGGAAATACACCAAGAAGAAGACCCCTCAAGAGAAGGTACACTCTACAGTTGCCCAGCTCCAGCATCAGCCAGACTCTGCACCCGTGTCTCCTCCTCTGCCATCTGAGCCTCCAGTGGACTGTATAGTTGAGGAGAGGAGAGTGGAGGTTTACTCTGCCAGCCTGCTGGATCACGAGTACACAGCAGGACCCGGTCCGTTCAGCCCAGGAGGTCCAAGAGGAAGTGGTGCCATGGCCCCTGGCGTGTTCCTGACTTCAAGACGCCCCTCACTGTCTCCCCAAAACAGCAGCAGTTACTCTCCCTCTGCCCCCTCACCTGGCGGGCTGGCGACTCCAACATCAGCAGGAGCATGTCAGGGTAACTACATTAACCATACGAGTATGAAGTGGTCAAGGGTGTAATTCTGAAACAAACTGATTACATACATATGAAATGCACTGAAATGTTTTCTTTTTTTTTTACAGGGAAACGTCCAAAGAAAGGACTTGCCACAGCTAAACAGAGACTGGGTAAGATTCTGAAAATACACCGAAACGGCAAGCTTCTCCTGTAGATTTCTAACCAGGAGAGGAGACTGCAGGGAACAATACAGATTTAAAAAACGGATATGGATGAGAGAAGACCTGAGTGATTTCGGCGTTAAATTATGTGACTGTTTTATGGTTATTACTCAGCTTGCCTGGTTTTATTTGCCTCATCGGGATAAAAAGTGAAAAGAAACTTGCTGTGAGAAAATTCAAGTAAAATCTGTT
This sequence comes from Danio tinwini, assembly GCA_903798205.1. NCBI lineage: Eukaryota > Metazoa > Chordata > Actinopteri > Cypriniformes > Danionidae > Danio > Danio tinwini. The sequence continues at coordinate 13,554,616 of CAIGQZ010001345.1, read as the reverse complement.
TAGCATGGTGTTTTAGCATAGAAATGTCAATCTCAAACTGAAAATAGAGCTAAACTGAAGGATACTTTAAACTATTAATGGATACTGGTGAGTGATGACTGTGTTGCTATATTGATGAAAATTATCTGCATCCATGTACGCTCCCCTTAAACCCTTTTTGTTTCATAATTATTAGTTAATTTTTAGTTTTAACCGTGTATATTTTTAGAAAACAAATTGAATGCACTTGACGTTAGGTCAAGTTGCTTGAAGTTATCATAAACAAAAAGATCACGGAAAAGATTCTTAATTGGTTGATATAAAAATTTGACTTCCCAAAAATAGGATTGGGATGATCTGAACTGTCCAATGGTTGCGTATTCAATTCTTGATTCCTCAGCAGTTTGTTAATGTCACACTTTCTCATAGCTATTTGTCCCAGTCTCCTCCTAAAGCCATGCATAATTTTTGTTTACATGCTTCATTAATGTGTTCATATCGAATTATTTTATAGAAGACTGTAATTGCTGTAGATAAAGTCCTGTAGTAACGTCCTTTTGCTTGTTAAAAATGTTTTAACCTTAGTGAACTAACACATTTTTATCAACAGTTGTATTTTAGATGTGTATATATTTTACGTTTGTCTTGTTTTGTTTTCGTTTGTTTGTTTTCCACTCAGATGGGCAGTGTAATGTCCTGTCAGCGTTCGGCCAGAGTTGTCTTGTTGGCCTTCCCATCGATACCACATTTACAAAGTTTAACAGTAGAGGTCGAGTTCAGTGTTGGGCACGTTTTTAGTAACTGTAAAGAACATGGAAATCGATTTTAGAGCAGTTTGAGATCAGATGGGTGATTCTGTAGGTTCAGTGTACATATTTGGTGTTTTATTTGTATTTTTTTTTTTGAAAGAAAGAAATTGCATTTGAATCTTTCTTGACAACTTGTACAAAAAATACATGTTTTGGTTAAGTATAACAGCATAAGAGTTGTTTAGCCTGTTTTTTTTGTAATATAGAATAATTATGATGTTCTTTTTCATTGATGCTTATGATATTAGCAATGTGATGAAGTTAATGTATTCTATTGCTAAGTCAATGTTATTGTTCGTTTTATCCCCCCTCCCCCCACTTATCAATAATATTAATTGTGATGTCAATATACTTTAGTTTTGCTTTTATATATATGATACTCCATTCTAGAAGAGTTAAATATAACATTTTCTTGTAATTTTATGTAACAATATTTTTTTAGTCTCCTCCTTTGACCATTATGTCTATTACCGGCACCAAAAGTATAGAATATTAGTGGGCCAGTGTAAATATTATTTTAACTCTCCCCCTCACAGATTTTCACACTTGCTGAACTGTCATCATGCCATCCAAATGTGATTAGAAACTTGTATTTAGGTTTGTAGGAAATCTTGAACATGAACAGAAAACAGTTGTTACAATGTCCTGGTAAAATTACTATTTTAAAAATACATAGTTTTCAGATTTTAAAGGATATTTGTAGAGTATTTTGAGTTTTTTGTTCATTTGATTTGCCATTGTCTTCGCATCATGTCCAAATGTTACAACGTACACTCATATTTTACAAAACATCTGTGCCTTCAGTAAAATCTCAAACATAGCAACCTGTTTAACTGAAAATGTGCGTCTCTGCACATATTTTGATACTAGCTTTAATTTAATGGCAACTATTGTCTTATCAAGACGCCTGTTCAGGATCTCTGGAAATTGAAAAAAAAATGTGGAATGATGTGAAGCGAGATGAGCCACAAAGAAAGTGTTCAAAAACCTCAAAATATATGAGGAATTACTTTCAAAGATGTTCTTATTAAGATTAAAATTTACTTAAGTTATTCTTTTCATCACAAGAAAGTAATTGTGTGCATTTTAGGAATTATTTATCTTTTAACCTTTTTCTTGTCTGCTGAAGTTTATTTTGAACAGTTAATGCTAATCACAGTTCCTCTCAGGGTTTATTTTGTATCTAATATCATTTTGATAGAACAGTTTAAAAGATCAACAGTAGTGTTAGGAGTTCACATTCAGGACCACTTAAAAAACAAAACCAAGTCAAATCTGAACCCATTCAATATTTAGAATTGGACGTTGTCTTTTGCTATTGTCACCATCTTTGGTTTTTAAAACGGCTTGAGCAGATTTTTCCAAATGACCTCTATTAAAAGATATTTTTAAAAAAACATTTGCCTTTCTGTCATTATAAGCTTACTTCCATCTGCAAGTGTCATGTAGTCTCTCACGTGATTCATAATTTACCCGCCAACCATCTTTGTCCTCTTTCAACTGTCAATTCATTCATTTTCCTTCGGGTTGGTCCCTTTATTCATCAGCGGTCGTCACAGCGGTATGAACAGCCAACGTATCCAGCATGTTTTACACAGCGGATGCCTTTCCAGCTGCAACACCAGCACTGGAAAACACCAATACACACTCATTCGCACACATACACTACGACCAATTTAGCTTATTTAATCACCTATAGTGCTTGTCTTTGGACTGTTGGGGAAAACCCGGAGGAAACCCACGCGAACACGGGGAAAACATCCAAACTTCACACAGAAATGCCAACTGACCCAGCCGGGACTCGAACTTCTTTCAACTGTTCATAATTCTATTGTGCGCCAGACGCCGGTCAATATGGAAATAGAGTAAACAGAACAAACGGAAGACGTCACGTGATTTAAAGCCGCATCTTTGTTGCCATAGTAGTGTGAATGGCGGGCAGCGATTGGCCGATGTCACGTCTTCGTCAGCCAGTAACGATGCGCGCTTTTTACAAACTACTCCGGAAGTCAACATGTTAGTATTGCTTTCTCGAGCGTTTTCCCTGGGTCTGTAGAGAGACGCCTGAGGAGGAAAGTCCTGAAGTTTGAAAACAACATAAAACAAGCTGCAGTTTTGGCATATTGCTTCATTTCTGGCTTCCTGGTATGTATGTATGTGTGGTAAATTTTAACGAATTGCGACTTATTCGCATTGAGCTATGTGTTCAGAGTGTATGCAGTTTCTGGTGTTGTTGCTGCTTTATTTTTTGGATTAATCGAAAATTTATTTGGACATTTCGTGATAAATCACCAGAGCCGTTTTTAACAGGCATTGAACCCCTTTCGAGATGGCTTCCTCAAACCCTCTGCGAGCCCAGAACAGAAGCCAGCAGGATCAGACAGGGTGAGTGTGCAGCTGACCACTTTACCATCAGGTAGCTCCATCCACAAGCAGCAGTACAATTATGTTACAGTCTTATCTTCGTAATTGATTTACATTATTTATTTATCAGAGGCAGTTTTGAATAACAAAAAAATGATATATTGTAATATCAGGGATGGGCAGTATTTATGATACATCTGTTTCAAATACATACATTCATGCATTCATTTTCTTTTTGGCTTAGTCTCTTTATTAATCAGGGGTCACCAGAGCGGAATGAACCGCCAACTTATCCAGCATATGTTTTCTGCAACGGGTGCCCTTTCAGCTGCAACCCAACAATGGGAAACACCTATACACTCTTACATTCACACTCATACACTACGGCCAATTGATGGGAAGCCATTTTGACAATTAATCTATAACTCGTACTTGTGTCTATTTTCATGTTACTGGTACTTATTTTTTAGATACTAATATCTTTTCCATTAAGTACTAGTGCTTATTCATTAGATACTAGTGCTTATTCATTAGATACTAGTGCTTATTCATTAGATACTGGTGCCTATTCTAGATACTAGTGGGTTTTTTTTATATACCAGTGCTTACTCATTCGACACTTCTTTTTATTAGATACTAGTACCTATTAAATAGATACTAGTACTTCTGTATTAGATGCTAGTACTTTTTTATTAAATACTAGTACTTTTTTAATAGACTAGTAACTATTCTGTTGTTACTAGTAATACAGTTAAAATTCTTCTATTGATTTCTATGGGATCTGTCATTGAGATATCAACTATTCAGCTTTGACTAGTATGTATTCCAGCTGGGACTAGTACATATTTTTATGCACTAGTAGTTAATCATTAGGTACTAGTACTTATTAATTAGATATTAGTACTTATGAAATAGATACTACAACTTATTTAAAAGATACTAGTACATATTTATTAAATACTAGTACTTGTTTGAAATGTTACTTGTAAAAATCTTTATTTTACAAGTAAAATGTTTAATTGAACTCTACTCTCCATTTGGACTAGTCATAACATAAGGCAAGTAAACAAGCAGAACTGACTAGTAAAATAAGAATTGTTACTAGTAATAATTATAGAAGATACTAATGTCTAATAAATAAATACTAGTACTAATGAAAAACTACTAGTATCCATTTAATAGTTAGTAGTATCTAATGAATTGGTACCAGTATCTATTTAATAAGTACTAGTATCTAATGATTAGGGCCAGATGGAATCTGCAGACTTTTTTTTTGCAATTTCTGTGGAGAATTTTGGTAAAAATCTGCGGATTTCTGCGGAAGTATTTTAAAAGTCTCATAACTAAAACCTTAATATGTGAAATAAAAATAATACATTTTAAACTTTTATTTAATGTTTAAAATGCAAATCAAATTAGATTTACATTATTTGGTAAACAAAGCAAGTCTCTCATATAATATATCTACTAAAAGACAGAAAATATTACTTTACAAACTATATTGTACATAAATCAGATTAACAGTTTCATATTAGTCAATAATATTACTGTATTTAATTTAAAAACTGAATAAATATAGATTTAGACACATTCACTCAAGTAAATAGGCAAAATTAATGATGGGCTAAAAATCTGCAGAATTCTGCGGAAAATCTGCGGAATTCTGCGCGCGCAGATTCCGTGTGGGCCTACTAATGATTAAGTACTAGTACCTAATGAATAAGTACTAGTATTTAATACATAAGTACTAGTATCTATTTTTTAGGTACTAGTATCTAATTAATAAGTACTACTACCTAATGATTAACTACTAGTACGTAAAAATATTTTTAATGGAAAAGATACTAGTATCTAAAAAAAAAAGCATTAGGAACATGAAAATAGATACTAGTATGGGTTATAGATTAAATGTCAAAACGGTAAGGACAAAATTTGCCATAGCCAAATTAGCTTATTTAATTCATCTATACTGCATGTATAGGTGTGGGGGAAACCGGAACACCCGGAGAAAACCCACGCAAACATGGGGAGAACATGCAAACTCCACACATCGTGATGCCCATATTTCAAATACAAAATAGTATTTTGTAATTTGTATTTGATAGGGTTAATGAAAATGGGTTAATATTTTGGATCAACTTACGTTAGTGCCTTGTATTTTTGTAGTTTCAAAATACTGAAAAATACTTTGCAAGAAGTCTACCGTACATGATGACATCTTAAAAATGAGGCCTCTGATTGGTGCTTTTTCAGTTATTTGCCTAAGCTTGAGATCAGAACAGAAAACTGATTTATTTTTAAGAAGGTGGTCAATGCTTCGAGTATGAGTGGAAATTATGCTTAAAGAGATAACTGACAAACGGTGAGGGTATATTCAGGAGCAAGTCAACAATCGTTGGAAATAGCTACTGAGCAATGCTAAGAATGGCTATAGTGTACAATTCAGCATCTTTGCTTAAAAAAAATAAGATAAAATAAAATATAATTTCTTAAGAACAGGATGTGGAGCTTCAGAACACCATCAGTCTCAGTGCTGCAAGAGGAAATGCAGTGGAACTTTAGAAATATAAAGCACCTAACTGTTCCGTACTGGTGTCTTTTAAAAGGGTAACTGAGACTCTTCCAGCGAAAGAAGAGCTAAAAAAAATGTTGGGAGAATGAATATACAGTACAAATAATAGATGGAAATTGTAAATTATGTGAACAAAAAATGACCTCTTCATAAGCCTGTAACCCTTTAAAATCTAATTTTGTTAATAGGTTGAATAATCATTGAACAGAGATGATGGGAATTTTACTGGCCACGCATTGGGTGGAAACGTAATCAACATATATAATACTATATTCTGACTAGACATGGGACGATAACCGTTTTCAAGGTATACTGCGGTTTGCAGAAGTCAAGGTTTTAAAACCGCCAAAATGTTCTGTAATACCGTTCCTAAGGTATGTTTGTTTTGTTTTTTTTAATTTATTGTTTCGTTTTTTTATTTACTTTTTTTTTTTTTAGGACAAAAGTATTTTCAGCATAAAAAATATCCAAACATGCCGTTTTAAATTGTAAAGAAATCAGTGTTTCTAAAAGTAATAAAGACAGCAGAAGTCAGTGATTCATTTGAATTATTTAGCCTAACATATTTACAGCTCCAAACTATTTTAAATATTTAAAAAAATAAAATATATTGTTTTCAAAGGGGAAAAGGTTTTATTTTTTTTACCCAGACATTTAAAAATAACATATTTAAGAGCAGTAGTCACAATACGGTGATACCGTGATATTTTTATCCAAGGTTATCATACCGTCAGAATCTTATACCGGCCCATGCCTAGTTCTGACTCATTATCTGCATTAAATTATTTAAACCATAAGATATCATCTTCAGGACAGGACTTTCTGTATGAAATTTGTGCAAAACTAAACTCAAAGCGAAACACAAGTTACCTTTGGGTTACAAGTTCAGCTCACTAACCATTAGGCCACAACTCGCCTACGGGTGAACGAAGTGGCAGAGAAGATTTGTTGTTATCAAACATTGTTTACTAAGCTTAATGATGAAGGGATTGATCCAATAGCCTTATTGATGGAAGGTTTGCGAAGAAATTTATGCTCCTTTTTTAAAAGTAATTTGTAGTATATTCAAAGTACAAAATACAGTATTTTATTTTGATAGTTGTTGTGGCTGCTGTATTTTGTAGTTTATTTTGATACACCTAAATTAATGTATTTGGTATATTATTTTAATTGATTTCAATCAAATCAAATATTATTTTAATGTATTTTTGCCTATCCCTGGGCAATATTTCACAAAAATATATTTGTGATAGGGATAGTTCACATAAATGAAAATGTCCTCTATTCACGCTCAAGTGATTCTAAACTTTTTTGTTTTTTCTTCTATTGAACACAAAATACGATTTTCTGAAGAATGTTGGGGAAAAGCAATAGTAAGATGAAAATACTATGGCAGTCAATGGCAAATTTTCCCACAAGATTCTTTAGTATATCTATCTTTTTGTTCAACAGAAGAAGTGGAGGGTGAGTAGAACTTTAATTTTTGGGTGACCTATCCCTTTAACTTGTTTTAAGGTTCACTTTCTCTGAATTTCCTCAGAATCTTTGTATACACTATATTTAAAGCAATTATTGACAGTTATCTGTCAATAAATGTTCTCTGTTTTATTTTACTATCACAGTTTTGTTCAATATTTAAACATTTTTTAAAATGTTAAACAATTTTAAAAAGATTTAAAGGTTTAGCATTTATGGTGAATTTTAGTATTCATTTCATGGATGCCACATTGAGATGTAAAGCAAAATCTTTTTTTAAGAAGTTTTATAAAGCAAAAAATTCTGTGCAAGAAACTGAACACTGAAACAGAAACATGAACATTCTCAGGAGTATGTCTGTGGATTAAAGGTAGTAATGTTGTAAATAATTTTCAAATCAGGCCCTCAAAATGCCAGTTGTCAATGACTTGAATCAAGGACCATGATGTCTGCTAAAATATTCCACTGAGGAAAATAAGTCACCTTTGTCCTGGATGGCCTACCAGGAAAATTACTAAAATTAAGAAGAAGATATATTTTACCTATTGTGCACATTAACATTATTTCAGAGTCAGTGATGCACATTTACCCCCAAATTCTCATTGTTATTATAACGGATATGGTATTGTCTTTCTTGTTGAAATTTATGATTCATTTAGTTAATTTACTTTGCAGAGTATAGTTTTAACGAAAATGATAAGTAATAATCAGTTTAGCTTAATTTGTCAACTTAAACTCTCTTATTTACAGTGATACTATTGTATTGATTTTTATCATCTTTTAATTTCCATGCAATTAGGATCTTGAAGAGTCAGGATTTGAAGACTAAACCGAGTGCTTCCTCTTTTAAAAGAGGATCTGAGAATCTGGATCCCAGTGCTTCTGCTGAAGCTGGAAAAGTAGTCAGTAAACTGAAAGGTGTCAGCAGACTTCCTGTCCTCGCGAAATCTCTGCAACCAGCTCTAAGTGAACTTTCTCAAAATCCCAATCACAACAAATGGGAACAGAGGCCTCTTGCGGTAAGGACAAACTTTTCTGATATTTACATTAAAAATGGTATTATAGTATTTAGGAATCTTGCAAATAATTAATTTTCATTAATGTTTTAATTTAACTTATTTTAAAGAGCCTCTGTTATGCATTAAAAAAGGTCATATTTTGTTTTTTGGGGGTCTCCAACAACTGTCTGATATGCATGCAAGGTCAAAAAACACTTTCATTGTCTTATGTGCATTTATTTTTACCTAATTATCTCAACGACTCCCATATGATTCGAACCCAAAATAGGGGCTCTTTAAATGTTTTGCTTGTCATTTCAATTGTATATTTATGATATACATTATATTATATCGTACATATAAATATGCATACATGCATATTTATTTTAGATGTGATAGCTTTAGTACTTAAATTTCAGTTAATTCCTACTTTCTAATCTTCTTGCACATTTCAATTCTAATATATTCCAGTGAATATTATTGTATTTCAGTTACCAAAAAAAGATTCCTTAAAGTTTAGTTAATAATAACTTTGCCTCATATTGCTTACTTTTCCATTCGCCCCAGGGTAAAGCTCAGAAAAAAAAGACCTGCACCAAACCTGTTCCTTTCAATTTGTCTCAGTCACGGACACGCATTCAGAAGAGCACAGATATTTCCCAAGGAAAACCACCCCTGATGCCTTCAGCTCGACTCACATCTGTGGAAAAATTGAAGGACGTAAATGCAGGTGCCAAAACTGATACTCAGAGCTATAAAGCTAAGACACCGGGTGTCCTCAGAACTCAGGCAAACAAGTCACCACGACTGCAGTCTTTCAATAATGCGCACTATAAAGACTCCACTGATGGTCACGGGTGCTACAATCACACTGATTTAAGTTCACGTTTAGATTGCATCCATCTTGCACAGTCAAAGCATCCTGAACACTCAAGCCATTTCTCTAAGACGTCACTCAGTAAAGTAGATGTTAATTCTGAAAATCAAGCGCCAAAGGATAAGCACTGTTTTCAAACTGTCCCTTCAACCGCACAAAGCCATGTAAGCTATAAAGGTGAGTGGCATAACTTCAGATTTTGCTTATAGTGTCAATAAAGGTAGTGTTCAAGTATAAAACTTAACAACAATAATTGATGTATGAGTGCAGGATCTTTGCAGAATCTCTCATCAGCTGTGCACAATGTCTTCTCACGTGAGGGATTGAGTGCTGTTGGAGCTCAATGCATGATGCCACGTTTATCTACCTGCCCTTCTGGACCAGGAACCTCCAATAATTTGGTTAGAAATAATAGAAAAGCTCAGTTTCCTGACCCTCTTATTATTTTTTATAATGTAATTAGTATGATAATGTAATATCAGATTACTTGCTTCAGAGAGATTTTTTTTTTTTGCAAGCTAGCTGGTGCTCATGTGTTTTGATCTTTTAGCCTCAACGAGTTTTGAAGAAGACCCATCATGGCGTTGATGCCACTGCAGGTTAGTTCACCTTCAAAGTGTCTTTGGCTGTGTTTACACCTGGTATTAAAGGGATAGTACTACCCAAAAATATAAATAAACACACTATTATAATTATTTAATCCCCCTTGTGTGGTTTCATACCTTTTATGAGTTTATTTTTTCTGTTGAACAAAAATAAGATATTTTGAGGAATGCTGGTAGCTGATATCCATTGACTTCAATGGCTACCAGCTTCCAACATTTTTCAGAATTTCTTCTTTTGTGTTCAACAGCAGAAAGAAACTCAAATAGGTTTTGAACAAGTGAAGGGTGAGTAATTAATGACTAAAGTTTCATTTACTATCCCATTAGGATGGCGTTTTTTATCCAATCTCAAATGGACATGCTTGATACAAGTGTAAATGGAATCTGAAATGTTTTGAGCTTGTCCACTTTCGACAACACACAGGTTTTTAATATTGGGAGAAGATCCTGTCACATGTTTTATTTGTAGAAGCACTTCAACTATGAAGAAAATTATGTTGGTTTTAATTCTCTGAGGAATTTATTTTATTCAGTTCATTCTTTTGAAGTGATTTTTAACACTTAATCCAACTGCAGTTTTAGAGTTTAAGCAAAAATAAATGGTAAAACCTCAATATAATCTATCATCTCCAGTATACATTTCGTATACATTTCTTTGTTCACAAATGAACGCATCCACTTTTGACCACTTCCAGAGGTCATGTACACTTACTGGTCGCTTTATTAGGTACACCTGTCCAACTGCTTGTTAACGCAAATTTCTGAAATAGGGCAGCAACTAAATGTATTTAGGCAGGTAGACATGGTCAAGCTCTGTAGACAACGAACTGCTGCAGTTCAAACTGAGCATCAGAATGGGGAAAAAAGGTGATTTAAGTGACTTTAAATGTGGCATGCTTGTTGGTGCCAGACGGGCTGGTCTGAGTATTTCAGAAACTGCTGTTCTACTGGGGTTTTCACGCACAACCATCTCTAGTTTATACAGAAATGGTCAGAAAAAAAGAAAATGTCCAATGAGCGGAATATCCAGAAAATATCCAGATCTGTGGGCACAAATGCCTTGTAGAAGACCACACCGGGTGCCACTCTTGTCAGCTAAGAACAAGAAACTGAGGCTACAATTAGCACAGGCTCACCAAAATTGGACAATAGAAGATAGAAAAAACATTGCCTGGTCTGATGAGTCTCAATTTCTACTGCGACATTCAGATGGTAGGGTCAGAATTAAGCGTCAACAACATGAAAGCATGGATCCATCATGCCTTGTATAAACAGTTCAGACTGGTGGTGGTGGTGTAATGGTGTGGGGGATATTTTCTTGGCACACTTTGGGCCCATTAGTACCAATTGAGCATCGTGTCAACGATTTGTTGCTGACCATGACCATCCCATTATAACTACAGTGTACCCATCTTCTGATGGCTACTTCCAGCAGGATAACGCACCATGTCATGAAGCCCAAATCATCTCAGACTGGTTTCTCGAACATGACAATGAGTTCACTGTTCTCAAATGGCCTCCACAGTCACCAGAGCTCAATACAATAGAGCACCTTTGGGATGTGGTGGAACGAGAGATTTGCATCATGGATGTGCAGCTGACAAATCTGCAGCAACTGCGTGATGCTATCATGTCAATATGGACCAAAATCTCTGAGGAATGGTTCCAGTACCTTGTTGAATCTGCCACAAAGGATTAAAGCAGTTCTTAAGGTGAGTTGGGGTCCAACCTGATGCTATTAAGGTGTACCTAATAAAATGGCCAATGAGTGTAAATGTCAAATGCATTTAGACAGCCACAAAAGCCACAAATATTAAGTATTTGTTGTTGTGTTTGAAGCGCACTATCTGACAGGTTTTGCCAGCTGAGTTTGAAGGTGGATTATTTTTAAAACAAGGACATAATTCACTTACTAGTCCTGATTATAACATAAACATACATACAACCTCTAGAGTCGAGACCTTCTCATCAAACAAGTCATGAAAGTTGTTGAAAGTGGACAAAGAAACACTAGATGCAACATAAATGTTATTGTAATCTTATTATCTACTTATGAGTATCTAGTATCTGCTTATGAGTGTGATTCGATTAACCAAAAATACATTGATACCAAGTGTAAACAAGGCCCTGCTGCTCTCACTGATCAAAGAGGTTGAACTTTTTATTTCTCCTTATCAAGACAAAGCTGGGCTGTTTTCCCCTGACCCATCAGCACTGCGTAGTATTCTACAGAGTGATGGAACTAGACTGGCGGAGCACACTGGAGCAACACCCAGAGTATCTACTTGTCCCACTGGCAGAGGAACCTCCATTTATTCTGTGAGTCCACTCCATAAACATCCATTCACACATTATGATGTATTATGTCTAAATTTAAGCAGATTTCTCACTCAGCAGGTTTTATTTTAATAAAATTAATTTTGGTCCAGTTGCTCTGTTAGTGCCCTACATTTGATAGGTGTACATTTTTGAAAATTTTCTCTTCATATCCCAAATAGTCAAGTTTGTGCAGCTTTCAAGTTGATGTATACAGACAGACAACTGGGGCTTGTGCATGTGGACATTGTGCCTGTTCTGATGCATTATCCAATTCATGATCAGACGATTCCTAAGCCACTATAAATACCCTAAGTTCCATATAACAGCTATGTTCGTTTTGAAGAATCCCCCCTTCCACCCATACTCCTCCTCCTGTCCTAGATGGGTGGCACAGTGGCCCAGTGGTTAGCACTGTTGCCCCACAGCAAGAACGTCACTGGTTCTAGTCCTTACCAAGTCAGCCGACATTTCTGTGTGGAGTTTACACATTCTCCATGTGCTCATGTGGATTTCTCCCGGGTTTCCCGGTTTCCTACCATCGTCCAATAACATGCAACTTAAGTTATTTGACCAATCCAAATCGGCACCATATACATGCTCCTAGTAAGTAGTTATCTCTTAAGAGCAATCACTATCTGTTCATTAGCTACTACAGCAGGGGATGCTAGAGGACCTTATGAGCTCAGGGCTCTCTCTTGGGACAGCATGCCAAAACAAGCTTTATAATCAATCATCAGCGAAGTGTGAACTCTTGAAAAATCCACCTAAACCGGAAGCCATTTTTTCTTTTGTGCAGTTCCTAGAGAAAATAAATATTAAATGAGTAAGCAGTGGGCGTGGCTTGATTTTTTTACTGCAAGCTGATTGGATGTAGTAAAGTAGGCATTTTATTCAGAAAGATTGAGAAAAGGGTTTCAGGAAAGTTATAGACCCTTTTCACAATGATTTCTATTCACTTCCCCCCCTTATTGGCAACGCAGTGTTAGTTCAGGTTTACAATTCAATTAATGGCACAGTTCTCTGGAAAATGTATTTATGAATATATTAACATTACACATTCTGTTTTTTTAAACTATAACAGTACTGGGCATGTGTCCTAATGTTTCTCTTTCAATACTGAACTGCCTTCAGAGTTTGAAAATGATTCTTTAAGTTATTACGAATAGGAATAAGCTATTGATTATCAAGGAAAGTATATGTTTGCAACCTTTTCACTTACTAATTAAGTATATTTGCTCAATAATGGATTTATTTTTACTTTGATGCTGCTATGAATAAAAAGTATTAATTATATCACCTGTAATATGCAAATGTTCCAGCATGAGTAAAATTCTTAATTAAATCCTTTCATTAACTGGTATGTCTATAAATGCAATGAGTTTCATCATTTATTGTTTATTGATTTAATTAATGTTTTGTTCAGTTTCACCATTTGAATGAATTTAGACAGTGTCCTACTGTCACTTAGTGGAAGGACTTAATTTGATATTAGTACTACATTTTAATTCACAATCATACAAATAATTTCATAATACTGAATTAAAATGCCATCTTATTTTTGCATTTGTACATTTTTATAAGGATTTTGTTTGATTATTAAGAGTCACATACAACATTGTAATTCTATTTTATTCGATATGAATATTAAATAGACATAAATGTTTTATGTTCATAAATGAAATGCCTATATAGAGAAAATGGCAGAGAACTGAGCAGTAGAATGTGAATTCTATGAATGTTTGTCTTTGTGAATCAGCTGTCCATTGTAAACAACCACAGCAAAACACCCACAGTTTTATTTATTACTTATTCTTCAGGACACAAAAAATAAATTGGACATACAAAAATGTTTAGCCCCTGTGTAAACATCTGATATCTTTATTTGACTAATACTGACAAGTATGCACCAACTTCATCTGCAGTAAAGACTGCAACACAAAGCAATAGACTCTGTTTAAAGTCCCATTTTCATGATCTGTACATTTTTTTAGATGTCAGATGTCTCACCTTGAATGCAGAAAACAGTCACCATCTAACCGTATCTGTAGTAAATATACAGCTGATTAGGTGAGTTCTCTATGGAAAGTTCTGTGTAGGCGGAAGTAACAATACACTGCGTGGAGTGAAGCCGGACACTGCGTGGCGTCATGTGAAAAGGGTCTATTACAACCCAACCTCCTTCTTGCCATTTCTGTTTGTTGTCATAGCATTATCAAAACTGACAATTGGAGGGGCATGGTTAAGTATGTTAATCAGGTCCAATACATCAGACAGACGAAATCTGTGAATTAACTGTAAACAACCAGGAAGTGCATTTTCAGATTTCATTTTTAGATTACAAGGGTAAACGATTTTGTTTATCTTATGCACAGATGAACTATTCACCACAAAACTAGCAATGTGAGCTAACAAAAGCAATATGGCTAGTTTTGATTTCATGTGTACATTAAATGCTTTGTTCACTTCAGGCTCAACGAGTGCCAGTAAAGAAGCCTCAAACAGAAGTTTCAGCAGCAGTAAAAGCTCCTGCAGGTATGCACCAAATTTCCCCTCAAATAAATGTATTTACTTCTGAACATTATAAATGAAATACCATATGGGAATCATTTAATGTGCTCTTTATTGTGATGCTGTGTGTGAACTTGATATTGAAGAGAAAGTGCAGCTGGTATTAACGTATTAATACCATAAAAAGCAATATCTATCCTTCAGTATAGTTCAGTGTTTGTTGTATTTTTCAGTAATTTTCAGATAATGCAAGTGTCATGTTAACAATAATGTCTCCCTTTAGGTAGTGCTGTGTCCTTCTCCCCTGATCCTGCAGCTCTGCGCAGCATTCTGCTGAATGAAGGTGTGAGGGCTGGAGGAGCAACACCCAGCAGAGTCTCAGTCTGTCCCACTGGCAGAGGAACTTCCATTTATTCTGTAAGTCTGATCAGAGCGATTCCACTTTCAGTCTTGTGCTTTAAAAAAGGGGTTTTAAATCATGCAACTTTTTATCTATCTCAGGCCCAAAGGGTCCCAGTGAAGAAAAATAAACAAGAAGTCATGGCAGCGGCAGTAATTCCATCTCAGTGTATGTTTTACTCTTCAGTGTTTCTTTCTAGGATGTTTTCTTCCCCTGTAGTGTCACTGTTTTATTTGTTGTGTACAGGTGCTAATCGAACACCAGTGATGAAATGGACACCGCAGCGAGTCACAAACACTAAACCGCAGTCAATGGTGAATGAAATATTCAACTTTTTTATGTTAGTATGTAGTTTTTATGTTAAAGGGGTGGTCCACTACCATATCATGTTTTAAACTTTAGTTGATGTGTGAACATAAACAACATCTCTGATTCTAAGACGCTCAAAGTTCAATGCAAAGGGAGACATTGGCTTTTAATGAGTTAGCTTAGCAAAGCCTACAGCGAACGAAATTTGGGGACTACAAAAAAAATACATCCGAGGTAATGATGTCATAAACCCTTCAGATTACGCACTTACACTCTGCACAGTGAAGGCCTTAAAAATACACTCTGGACCACCCCTTTAAACACTGAATATAAAATTCTTTTATATCCTTGATTTTGTTTTTTAGTTTGTTTTTCGGATTTAATTTATTTTTGCATCTGTTTTTATTATTATTATTTATGTATTTTGTTAGTTTTTGTTGTTGTTTATTCCGTTTTTTTCCTCAGTAGCATTTTTGTTTTGCTTTGATTTTGTGTTTTTGTTTTGTTGTCTATTTTTGTAGGGTGTTAGGTTAAATTTGTTTCGATTTGAGTTTTTCTTTTGCTTCTGTATTTTATTTATTTATTTTTTGTTAACATGTTTTATTTAGCTTTTCATTATTATTTTTATTTATTTATTTGTAGGATTTTTTTTGGCATATTTATCAGTTTAGTGTGTTCTGGGTTCCCCCTCCCAAGTTCTTGGGCGTTTCTTCTGTCATTTTTTTTTTTATTTGTTTTTTTTTTGTGTGTGTGTGTGAGTTTTAATTTGTTTGTTTGTGTACTTTATTGTCCTCTAAGGGGGAACTTTTTTGTAGACTCATGAGCATTTCAGAATAGCCTGATACAGTAAAGAATAAAAAACACACATACACAGACATGCGCATCCCTGATTAGTGTTCAACAGTCTTATTGACACTGGGATAAAAGAGTTTTTGAGCCTGTTCCGCTTGCATCGGGGGATTCTGTATCTTCTGCCAGAGGGTAAGAGATCATAACATGGGAAGAGTACATGGGATGGATTGCTCAGAATTCTTTTCGCTTCATTCAAAGTGCATTGTTCATACAGAGTCTGAGTGCTGGCAAAGGTTTTTAGTCCTGTAAGTTTTAAAGCAATTGTGACAATATTAAAAAGTTTTGATTTCAAATTAACAGAATACCATGTGGATAAACCATATCTGATAACACTCTTAAATACGAACTGATTAAAAAAAGATGCTAAGTTTTCTTATCAACACCATAAACTACGATTTACACAGAAAATAAAGCCTTTGATGAAGTTTTTCAGAAATCCAATTAACATGTGTCCCATGTAAGAGACTTTTCTATGTGCACTCCTTTGTACATTTCAATTTGTTTTGAAACCGTTTATATTGCAACATCACATTTACTGTTTCTATTTTCAGAGTAAGCTCTGCACCACCCGAAACATGTCCAGTTTAAGGGACTCTTCAGGTTTGCTTGGATCTCACGACCCCAGCCCTGGTAACTTAATGTGCCAAGAGGTAAAACAATCATTTACTTGAACTATATTATATAGAATGCCAGGTTAACACTGGCGTTTAATTGTGTCAACAGGGAGAAAATGTTGTGCAAAGGTTATTTGAAGACCAAGAGCAGATGGATGATGACCAGACAGACCAAAATGGCATTACTTCCCAACAGTTGCTGAACAGTGACCAATCTGTATGATTGTAAAACATGAATTAATGCATTACTAGTCATTTTTTGATGGCTTAGAAATGACCTCACATCTTCCTTTCTATATGCAGGTTGAAGCTCAGTCAACAAATAGAAAAAATTCAGACCCAATTCTTCATCACACTAAGAACGAAGGCAAGAAAACAGCTCAGCCGTTCATACAAGCAGCACACAGAGGGTCTGTCATTGTTTTCTCATCAAGCCATAGACTTGCATCGGAACAGTCTCAACATACACTAAAGACCCTAGCTGCCAATCTACAACTCAGTGAAGATCGGCCTACATCTCATAATGCAGCCCAAAGCAATGGATCACAGATCAATCCCAGCATAGACATGAATAAACAAAGCCAATCGAAAGGTGTTCAAAACAAAGGCTGGTTTCAAACAAGCTGACATTGTACTCATCCAGAAGTCTTTTAACCATGTAAATGTGTTTCCACAGCAGCTATAATACAGTCTAGTGCTGTATCTGCTCTGCGGAGGCGTCAAACTTCTCTGGAAGAGATGTTTTTGGATGAGGAATGTGCTACCTACACCTCTCGCCTGCTGTCCTGCCCGCTGCAGCCCCGCTCTGGAAACCCGGTGGCCTCCACACTTCTGTTGCAAGACTCTACTGTGAGTGATCCTTCAGATTTTTTTAAAGTTTATAAGCCAAGTTGCATCTCTGTTGATGTATGTCATCTTCATCCTCTCAACAGTGTTTTTTACCCATTGGCCTGTCCTCTCCTGTGCGTCTAAGCCCGGTCCTGTCCAGTGGTTCTATCAGAGCTTAAAGCCAGATGTCCCACAACACATTGCACAACGAGTGGTGCCACAATGGCATCTGAATAAATTTCCTAAGGGGTTTTATATTGGGGTTTTTAACTGATTAGTAAAATAAGGTCTGTGGTTAACATCATTTGATGTTTTGTTGTACAATACAAACTGCACATTCTCTCAACCAAAGCATTCTTGTTTAGGTTACTTACTAGAAACTTGTACTAAATATGCATGATGTTTTTGTGTCCCTGATCAAAAATCCAGCTTAAACCAGCCTAGGATGGTTGGCTGATTTTAGCTGGTCGACCAGCCTGGTTTTAGAGGGTTCCAACCGGGAGATGGCCAAAAACCCTCTAAAACCAGGCTGGTCGACCAGCTAAAACCAGCCAACCAGCTTAGGTTGGTTTAAGCTGGATTTTTCAGCAGGGGTGTGTTTAATTTGTGTTTTAGAGCAAAATGTTTTACTGCAAAGCATGTTTACCACAGATATTTTATGGATAAATTGTTAAATCCCCATAAGAAAATCTCAACGAAACCCAAAGCAAGTTATTATTTTGGGTTTTGATGTCAGTCCTGCCTCCACCTCTCTATTTTTCAGCTGGTCAGTCTTTGTTTAGCCATGCAAGACTGTTTGAAACAGTATTGCTGCTTGCACTTTTAATAAGAAATGTTGTACAGTTAGATAAACAATATGTCGTCATTTACAAGAAGCAAGGCTTGGATGGATAAAATATTCACTGTTGAGAAGACGACAGAATGCAAATCTGTACATAGAACACTGTTATTTTTACACTGAACTTGTCGCTGACAGGAAACACTGTGTGCTTGTCTATTGTGTAAAGTCTGTAATAAAATCTATATATAAACACATATTTGACATTGCTTTTGTGTCATGAAATGGTTTAGTCATTATATTCTATTCCTGAAACAATCTGCAATAAGTTTGGAGATGTACTTTATGCAATCAGTTATAGATCTAGAGCAGTGTTTCTCAACCACGTTCCTGGAGGCCCACCAGCTCTGCACATTTTCTCGGTCTCCTTAAACAAACGCACCTGATTCAGATCATCAGTTCATTAGCAAAGACTGCACTTTTCTCCCCATAGACTTCCATTCATACGCACACGAATGCGTCAGACCGGAAACGCAAGCTCATGCGACAAATTTCGCAGTTCGCTGCATTGGAAAGTTCAAGCTTGGTGAACTCTGACCTGCAAAATCGCATCATGTGACTAGTTGAGACCAACCGATGATTAAAACTCTCTGGACAGAAATGTAAAACATGGACCAGTTGCTCGCTTTTTTTTGTCTAATCATCTTGTTTAATCCTGCCCGTTTTCACAGCGTCGTACGACAGAATTTCGCATGCACAAACTAGTGTGACCGCAGCTTAAGACAAAGGGAACATCCAAAACATGCAGTGTTGGTGGTCCTCCAGGAACGTGGTTGAGAAACACTGATCTAGAGCATAGGTCTCAAACTCAATTTCTGGAGGGCCACAGCTCTGTACAGTTTTTTTTTCAATCCTAACACAGCTGAACCAACTAATCAAGGTGTTCAAGACTACTAAAGACTTTTAAGCAGGTGTGAGTTGGAGGTGGTTGGAGTTAAACTATGCAGAGCTGCGGCCCTCCAGGAATTGAGGTGAGGCCATTGATCTAGTGATTGATGTGTAAACAGATCAAGAGAAAAGGTTAAAAACATGAAAAACATGCATAATGCACATTGATGGACATATTTAGTCAGAGTTCCCATACGTTCTGAAAATACAAAAAATATGGTGTTTTAAACCATTTGCTCTTTTATTACTTAAAACAGTCATTTGATCCTCCAACATTAACAATCACTTTTCCTAACCCTACATTTCTAGTATTCTTTAATATGGGCGTGACAGTTTATGGCAAGCTAAATAGCTTAAATTGCATCCAACTTTACTCGTTATAATTGCATTTTCACTATTGAGAATTTAATTATAGAGCTCTCCGATTAAGTTTTTATTATTAACAATTACAATTAGAGAGGTTTTTCAGTTCTTGTACAATTATGTTCAGAGAACTCCCTAGTAACAATTGAATTAGAAAGCTCTAATCTGAATTGTTACTAGTAATTTAAGTACAGAGCTCTCTAATTCATTTGTTACTGGTAAGAATCCAATTATAGAGGTCTCTAACTCGTACAAAGATCAGCATTCTTATACTATTGACAATTAAATTAAAGAACTAGAAAATTGGATCTCTTAGTAGTACTCAAAATCATATGGGAACAAGAATGCATTTGCAGAACTCCAAAATAGAAAATCTTACTAGTAAAAGTGCAAATTTGACGAGAACGTCGAGTGCATTTAAAGCTAATTTGGCTTGCCATAGTTGTCTCGTGTTCGCGGTCGCAGGTGCTAGGAATTATTTAATGAGTGCTCGAATGTTTGCTGCAAATGTTGACTGGTAAGCACATAGGCTACCCGAACCTTAATGATTGAAAACCTATATTGATACTGCATATAAATTTTCCATGGCCAATAGTTTTCAGTGTCATCCTTCCACATAGTCCCCAAATCAAATGTAATAGCTGCCGTTTACTTGCCGCAGTTCACTAAACAAGACGCTAACATAAGCGATATCCTTGTTTTCTGTTTTACCAACAAAGGTTAAAAGTCTTAAAAATAATGTGTTGTTTTTACCTACTTGACTTTTAACGAATTGTTCGGGTTTTATTGTTTTATTCGCAAAGTCTTTTAGCTAGTATTGTTTTGAAAGAACGAGTTTCAGCAACTCACTAGGACCATATAAGACCAAACCTGGTGGTTTTAATTTCCTTATATTCAAGCTCTATATTAAAACATAAAATAAAATGGTTGATTTTACTGATTTTGGACAGTCATTAGTACTTATTAAACAGTTCATTAATTTAGCAGTTTAACGTCAAAACCTCCACCTTTTTCTACATACTTTAATTCAGCTTATATCCTGAGTTGACAATTATATCCCAGTTAGACTAAAATGAAATGAATCACCCTTATTACTAAAATGAATTTGGACCAGTTCTCCATCCACACAACATGCTCCTCAGCAAAGGTAAGTCTGGCCTTTTTATTTGATGTTTGGTCTCTGCAGACATGGGCTTGCAGGCCAAGTTCCCAGAAGTTTGTCGAGATCTTGTTCAGCACCAATCTGGAGAACAACTCTAACTGCAGGGTTGAACCGACTGACCAAAGTGATTCTCTGCATTATACTGACCTCTTGCACATTTGTGTTTTTGATGTCCCTCCTTTTTGGGAAACTTAGTAACTACCCAGGTAGCAAATAATTCTGGCCCAGATTTGGCATAAAGCTGGCACAGGAGGCATTCATTCGGTACTGGCATACAGCATGTGGGCCAAACATGGCCTGGGTTTGGCAAAGGTGGCACTGTCTTTAAGGCGGCACACAAGATTAGGGCCAGATGTAAAATGTAGTATTTGGCTCAGATGTTAATAATTGATATGTGAGCCATGTAAGTTTGGCCTGTCTTGACCCACATTTAAAATACATAAAAATTATTTTTAAGTAAAGAAAATAATTCCACCAATCAGGTCGCTTTGAGAAAAATCATCCACATGTGCTTAAAGTGCAATGCTTAATGGGTTTATCAATTTCATTACAATTGTGACACACCAACCTATCTGTCCCAGTTCAGGCCCAGTTATGAGATATTACTTTGGCTGAGACTTGACCCTGATATGGTCAATTGTTGGCCCATGTCTGGAAGCCAGACTTGGACCAGTCATGTACCGTAATTCACTGTGGCATATGTGCCAAGTAAAACCTGATTGTGTGGGCCAAAGCTTGGCCAGAGAAATTTGCTATGTGTGTAGTTTTTGGGAGAATAAAATATTCTAGAAATGATAGATTTAGAATCAGCATCTTCTTTTGCTACAGCTGAAAAGCTCATTCCTTTAACCTTTATCTCCATGACCTGCTGTCAGAGGGTTTTGGGCACTTTAGAACAGCTCACTATCTTGGAAAGTCAGTGAGAACTGGCTATCAGTTAAACAGGGTTTGTCAGAAAATTCAGTAATTTATGCCAGATCAACACCAATAACTGGGAGATATATGACAGTGTTCTGTCATTTTGATCAGTGTTCTTATGTCATTGAAGTTTGTATACTGTGCTTCTGCATATATATAGAGTTCAAATGCAAAAACCTCTAAGTGTCGTCTAAAATGTTCTTCTAGAATGAGCATTTTTCCTAACCTTCTGTTTTTGTTCAGTTATTTCACAATAAAGGCAATGAAAATTACCAATTAATCGCCATTAAAATTAAAATACTGAACCTACACACAAGAGTCTGAGAAAATTGCTTATTTTAGAAGAAAATTTGAAATGACACTTAGAGGTTTTTGCATCTGAACTCTTCATATGCAGTTTTAAATGTTCTTTAAAATATTCCATTTCTCTCTAATTTATGACCTCCACAAAATTTAGATAAAAAAGATAAATGCTTGTAGATAGATACAGTAGTCAACATTTGAAGTGGATCAAAAAGTGTTTTGGAATTGCCTTAAGACAATTCTGAAATAGATAGTAACGCCAAGACAGTACAGAACTTCGAGACATGCCAAATGTTTTTTTTTTTTTTTTGTATTAAGCAGGCAACCTTTGCTGTGTAATTAGAGTTGCCACATTATATTTAGCTGAGTCAAGAGAATGTGACTGTGGTGTCTGTGTTTGTGAAATGAAATCCAGTGGGTGGGCACAAATTGCTGGAGCACTGTACTATTAAACCCTTCCCTCTGCAGCCCTTTGCTCTGAGAGACGTTGCAAGCACGTCTTTCAATTGCCTCCTTTTTCAATCCCATCTGCCGCCAAAGTCTGGAATACCTGAACCATGGCTAACATAAACACAGCTGAGGTGGATCCAACAAAGATGGGGGTCGGCCGAGCCATTGCTGTGCTGACGTCAGGTGGTGATGCCCAGGGTAAGCAGATCCACTTCTTGTTTTGTCCCAGTCTTGTTTGGTCCCAGTCTCATTGGAAAATTGGATCACAGTTTATGTGTTGCAGGTTTCTGGATACAATTGTAATATTTCAAGAGGCTAAAATCTCTGATCCTGTTAAAGTTATTCAATTTTTGTAGATGCTGTTTTCAAGTTCACATCTTTTTTGTGTGTGTAAATCATAGTCTAGCAATCTGTTGTTAAATGTCCCTGGTTTAAATCTATTCCAAGTAATAGTTTAAAGCTGTATTATCACAATAAGGCTCTTTAAATCAAAGAATAAAAAATATAAATATTGTTTTTAGTGACTACATTGTTACTATATAATGTAAACATTGTAATTACCTCAAAATCTAATATGTAATTATTCTAATTAAATGTAATTAACTAAATTGAAATCTAAAATAACTAATAAAATGCCCTGACATGTCTAGTGTTCACATAATTTCAAAACAGTAAACATTTGATAGAATAAAATAAAATGTGCTGACATACAGAGGGATCTTCCGTAGTCTTTTGGTTTGCTTAGTTTTGGTCCATAAAGGTCAATGCTCTTGTAGCCCTTAGCTTTAGCCTGTGGCTCTTGTTCCCTCTTCTTCCCGTTTCCATAATTGACGGCTAAATTTATCTCCGGTGACCTCTTCTGAAATGACATGAGGTTATGGAGAGTAGCAGGCTTTTCCACAGCTGCTCACTGTTTGAAACTAGAGACACTGATTTGCGTTTGTACACAACATAATCTGAACACCTTGAACTTTACAGTGTGGAGTTCACAGAATTAAGTTATCTCAGACACTCTTCTTCACATCATTTCATAATCTTATTAAGTAATGAATTGTCATTGTCATTTCTCTCTGCTTTCTCAGAAGCCCTGTGTAGCTTTTGTTTTGGTACAGTTAAAGGTATCTTTCAAACAGTGTTTTTCTTTGCTGACCCCGAAAGACTGTGGTAAGCCTATAATGAGTTTGTAATTTTGTCCTGTTGGGATGGATTTTGGGAGAAATTTGGAAAAAGTTGTCAAATATTGACAACGTAAGAAATACTGACCATACTAAACAACAAACTAACTTCAATGAGTCTACAGCTGAAAATGAAGAGTCTGTCATAAAACTTGAATCAACATTTGCTTGTTTTTTTTTTTTGTTTTTTTTTTTAGAGAAATTTTAAGCTTTAAAAACAACCATTAGATGAGTTAAAAGACCATTATAACACTTTTCTGCAAGACTCATGTTGTTTTATTTATTAACCAATGGTTTCAAGCAAGAGTTGTCTTGTCTATTGCAGGAATGAATGCAGCTGTGAGGGCCACTGTCAGAGTTGGTCTTTACACTGGAGCCAAAGTCTTCTTCGTCCATGAGGTATATTATGATTTATAATTAGTAACATCTTAATTAGACTTTTTAAAGTTGTTAATGGCATGTCTGTTGACTGTGAGCAGGGCTATCAGGGATTGGTTGATGGAGGGGATCACATCCGTCCCGCTACATGGGAGAGTGTGTCCATGATGCTGCAGCTGGTAAGCTAAAATCAACATCAGTTAACTGTTAAAAACTGTACAGAGCACCTAAGGGAATGAGGTATATATACATGTTTTACAAATGAACATATACTTTTTCTGCAAAACAAAGTACTTTTGCTAAAGAACATAAATATTTTTCGAAGGAAAGAAAATGTTCTCAGTGTAACACAATACTTTTGTCACAGAAAATCAGTTATTTGTTAAACAAAACAATGTTTCTCAGTGACAACAGAGGTGAGGATCCACATGCAGTTTATTAAAAACAGTAGTCAGGTAGGCAACGGTCAAACAGGTAGCAAACAGGAGCATAAAGGTCATCCAAGATCGTAGTCAAAAACAGGCAGCAAAGAATCAAGATAAACGGTAAACAAGGGAAGTGTCAAGACATGGCTAGACAAGGCAAAGAAAACGCTTATGTGATGCACTAAAACAGAAACAAGACTCCGCACTGAGTGTCAATGAGAGCAGTTTATTTAGTCTGTGTAATTAGGTGTGTGTGTGTGGTGCATGACAGGATTTGTAGTTCTTAGAGTGACAGTATTGTAGTCCGTGTGATAGTGAATGTTTTCCAGCGATCCATAAAGGTTAGATCGCTGGTGATTGTGACACTCAGGAGAGTGCAATATTTTTACGAGAAAATGAAGTACTTTCCGTCTCATTAAATACACATTATTTACATAGCCTTTTAAATGGCTCTTAGGGGTTGACAATTTTTTTTTTTGTTTAAATGCTTTTTCTTCCATGCAAAATGCATTGAAAAATATGAAATGAAATAAACTATGAAATAACTATTGAATATTAATTTAACACTGGAAATACTAGATTTCTGCACTACAGTAGCCATAGCAGTCATTCTGACATTTCCAATAAATTGAGTTTTTATCACTTCATATTTACATTTGGGTTCTGTTGAGATTTTATTATTAAGCTTTGAATGTCTGTTGTCATTACAGAATGTAATGTCATTACTCTAAAAATACAATATTTTTGTACTATAGCCTATAATTGTGTAAAAATACTAGATCTCACTTTTTCCACAAGCGGGAGAGCAAGATTTTGATTAATGACTAGGGCCAGACAGAATTGGCTGACATTTTTTTTTGCTATTTCTGCGCAGAATTTTGCAAACAATCTGCGGATTTATGCAGAATGATTTTGAGAGTATCATAAACTTTATATATGAAGTAAAAAATAAAACCTTTTTAACTTTTATTTAATGCTTACAATTCAAGTCCAATTAGATCCACTTATTTGGTAAACAAAGCAAGTCTCTCATATAATATATCTACTACATGACAGAAAATATCACTTTACAAAAAATCATATGAACATTTTCAAATTAGTCAATAATATAACTAAATTAATAAAAAACTGAATAAATATAAATTTACACACATTTAAGCATGTAAATAAATAGACTCAATGATGGACTAAAAAGCTGTGGAAATCTGCAGATTTCTGCATGCACAGATTCCATGTGGGTTTATTAATGACCAATTTAACCATTATGGCCATTCAAGGTAGAAATAATGAGAACTATTTTTTTTCTTTTGTAAATTTAATAAAATAGCATTGTTATAATGGAACATGCACACATTTAGAAAAGTCAGTCTACTATAATAATATGGGTTTTATTTTAAGTAAGTTTTTAAACAGCAAAACTCAAAAACAGCCCAAATGACTGCCTCAGTAGCTCTAGTGTTATTAGACCTCTAACTCAAACACTGCAGCTACAATAGAGTAAAAGCTGTGAAATATTGATTAATTGTTTAATCATGTATCTTCCACTTTTATGCTAAAATAAATAAGTATGCTAAAGAAATATACTCATTGAAAGTCAGTTGGCCATATTATAACCTCCAAAATTAGTTTTTCTTTCATGTTATCTATTCTTTATTTTGTGTCATGACTGTCTTCTTTCTGTGTGTTTAAAGGGTGGTACAGTAATTGGCAGTGCCCGCTGTAAGGATTTCCAGACCAGAGAAGGACGTTTAAAGGCCGCCTACAATCTTGTCAAATTAGGCATCACTAACCTCTGTGTAATCGGCGGTGATGGCAGTCTGACCGGTGCCAACATATTTCGCACAGAGTGGAGTGACTTGCTGAAAGATCATGTCAGCAAAGGTAACGAGGATCTGCTTTGCTTAAACATATTAGATAGCCTGTGTATAAATCTCACTTTTAAAAGTTAAGGGATGGTCAATCAGTTTTTTTCAAAGGTTTGATTGTGTTTATAGTATGCACTTTAACATGTGTTCACACTTTTTACATATTTGACTCAAACTGCTTCTCACTTAGGGCTGTTTATGCTAATGAGGAAGATAACGCACGAGACTGTCCACCTAGTATGACATGTACAAAGGGAGAATGTCCGTTAAAGTGTTTCTGCAGACTGTTTTTATCAAGTGGGATTATAAACAAATTGAATTAATTAATTGTTACTATTAGAGGCTGGATTTATTCACACACTTTTGCCATACAACTATATTGAAATCCCTTATAATAGTAATTTTTGCATAATAGGCCCCCTTTAAGATGGTGGTGGTTCTTGGCTGGTTAGTTGTTTCCTCTGGCACTATTTCATTTACAATGTATCTTTTTAAAAGTTACTAAAGTAGCCAAATGAATGTCCAAAATTGCTAAATTTGGTGCCAGGTGCTTTTTGGGAAAAAAAATGTACATAGAGCAGTATGAAAAGTTTTTAAATCTAGCAACTAAATTGGCTACAATACATTGGCTTCCTGATTCTATAAAATCCCTCCCTCAGAAAACTCAATAGGCTCTGATTGGTCAGGTGAGACAGAGCGATATGATTTGCTTATCACCTAGTTCATGTTATCTGGAAATTGCATCCCCACAGGTTATATTTATAAAAATTGTAGTTCCTAATTTTCGGCTGTTTGTTGCAGGCCTTAAAATGTAAATAAAAGAAAAAATCTTCATTTGCACTGAACATTACATGTTGTAACAGCAGGTGCTGTGCATGCTCAAACACCAATATATAAATTAGCTCAAACACTGACACACAAACGTAACAGATCACTCAGATCATTAGGATAAAATAAATTAGAAATTCCAAGGATTCAGTCAACGAAGGGTAAATCCGCCTTCAGCTATTATGCCCCCTGCTGCTGAAATCAGCTTTCAGAAATGATCAGATGTGCTCCAACCTGAGGCACATTCAAATCAAGACTTAAAACACATCTGTTTAGCTGTGCCTTTACTGAATGAGCACTGTGGTACGTCCAACAGATCATACTATTATGTCTTTTCTTTTTCATTCCTTTAAAACCTGTTTTAACACATTTTAATCTGTTTTTATCTGTTTTTAATCACTTTTATTATTTGTTTTTATTTTCTTACACTTGTCTCTTTTATTCCTGTTTATGTAAAGCACTTTGAACTACCATTGTGTATGAAATGTGCTATAACTTGCCTTGCAATATTAACGAATAAGTAAATATTCATTCGTTCCTTTTCCTTCGGCTAAGTCTTTATTCATCAGGGGTCGTCACACAGAATGAACCGCCAACTTGTCCAGCATATGTTTTACACAGCCGATGCCCCTCCATCTGCAACCCAGTACTGGGAAACACCCATACACTCTCACGTGCAAACACATACAATACGGCCAATTTAGTTCTTTTGGACTGTGGGGGAAACCGGAGCACCTGGAGGAAACCCGCGCGAACACGGGGAGAACAATGCAAACTCCACACAGAAATTCCAGCAGGCCCAGTTGAAACTTGAACCAGCGACCTTCTTGCTGTGATGCGACAGTGCTAACCACTGAGCCACTGTGTCACCAATAAGTAACTAAAATAACTAACGATTAAATCAAAATAAAGGTCCCCTTTTAAAAAAAAATCTCTAAAATTTTGCTGACCAAGCTTTTGACAAGAGGGTGTATACTCACTTGACACTTAACATTCTCCATGCGCACACAGGTAAGATCTCCAAGGAAGAGGCCAAAGCTTCATCTCATCTGAATATTGTGGGTATGGTTGGCTCCATAGACAATGACTTTTGTGGAACGGACATGACCATTGGAACAGACTCGGCCCTGCATCGCATCATCGAGGTGGTGGACAGTATCACCACAACAGCGCAAAGGTCATAAATATGCGCAACATAAACAATACGCTTCCGTGTTCTGGGATGTTACTAAATTGTGATGTTAACCTCTGTCCTCACCCACAGCCACCAACGTGCGTTTATCCTGGAGGTCATGGGCAGACACTGTGGGTAAGAAGTGCTTGTACTGTGTATTAGTGTTTGCTTGCAGAACAAGAGCATGTATTAGACTCCTAAGTACCAAATCCAAAGTAAAACCAGTCCCTTTAACACTCCGATAATGTGATTTGATTCTAAAATCTGGCTTTTAATTAATACGTGAGGTTGTGTTTCCTGTGAGTTATTAAATACATCTCTGTGTGTGTGTTTCAGTTATCTGGCTCTGGTTACTGCTCTTGCATGTGGTGCCGACTGGGTGTTTATTCCAGAGATGCCCCCAGATGACGGCTGGGAGGAGCATTTGTGCAGAAGACTGACTGAGGTACAAAGAAATGGGAAAAAACATGGGGGAAAATACTGTAGTTACAACGCTCAGCATTTAAGATATACAACACCCCTGGTAACGGTTTTTAAGATCTCTTTTATGTTTAAGAAGACTATGTTTCAAGAGTTTCAAGAGCAGATTGGGCATGCTTTCCTGGGAGAGAATCCTGAGGTCAGAGATAATTGAGCCTAGGGCTCCTGCCTAGACAATTAGCATGTAAGGGGGTATGAGATCAGGTAGTTTTTAAGAGCTCCCCCTGGTAAAGGAGGAAAAGGGGGAGATGACAGATTCTTCAAAAAATGAAGATAAGGTAGTAAGGTGAGAAGCTATTTATTGTGAGTTTGGAATAATCTGATGAGAGACCAGCCACGATTAATCATATCACATGCTCCTTTCGAAATTGGTTTGTGAAACTTCACTTATTTATTAATAAATGACTTTAATTATACAATTATTCAGATCAACACATTGGTAATATTATTATTAATGTTATTATCATTTGTGTGGGTGTGTGTGTGCAATCCTTTAGAAATCATTGTAATATGCTGATTTAATGTTAAAGGAACATTTATTATTATTATTATTATTATTATTATTTTGAAATCAGTTGCCTCTTAGTATTTGTAATACATTTTTGTAAATATAAAAATATTATACTAGAAAGTTCAGCAAACAGGATTTAAATGTCTGTATGGTTAATCTTTGCAAAATAAAACTATAATTTTTAAAATCAATTAATAAATAAATTCTAAACCTTTAAATGTTTATGTAGATTTACTGAAAAAAACTTTCGAATAGCAAGACTTTGTTTTCTGAATAATTGTTTTAATTATTAAGCTTTTATCATTTTTGTCTAAACTGTTGGAATAGTTTTTTTTAAAGATGAATAAATAAGTGTTTGTAAATTTTAATAAGTTTTGTGCTTAAAAAACAAAACAATCGAAAAAGACAAGAAAAATACCTTCACAATTTTCTTGCAATAGTCATTCTTACACAATTTTATCTGATTCTAAGTAGAGTTTGTCTGGAAATGTAAGACAAAATCTTGATAATGAAAGTAATTCATTTCAATTCGCGTTTATTTCTAGAGCGCTTTTACTAAGTAGATTGTGTCAAAGCAGCTTAACATAGAACTTCTAGTGGATTGAAACTGTGTCAGTCCAGTTTTCAGAGTTGAAGTTCAGTTTAATTTAATTTTCACTGCTGAAAGTCCAAACACTGAAGAGCAAATCCAGTGGCGAGGAACAAAACTTCACCAATTGACAAAAGTGAAGGAAAAACCAAACACGACCATTTCTTCTCTGGCCAAACTTGTTGTGCGGAGCGCCGGAGGCTGGAGAATACTGGACGTCCATTGTGGAGAAGCTTTAGGTGTGAGTAGGTCACTGGTGGGTGTTCAGGCTGACCCATGGGATCAATGCGAAGACTTGTCTGTCACTGGGGTCTTTCAGGACCTCATGCTCTCCAGTCCTCCATGACCACCACAGCATCTTCTCAGGATACTGCCTTGTCCAGGATTATGGATAGCTTGGCATCATTTTTTCACAGGTCTTGGATCACATCAATGGTGCTGCATAATCTCTAGAGGCCTCGGGAAGAATATCCTCAGGTGGCAATAGAAAAATAATCATGATTCCAGTTTTAGATGAATTTGATTTTATGCACATTTTGACTGGAAATCGTCACAAAACACTGAAAAAAAAGTGCAGTTTTCATATATTTTTTTCTCTCCTCAGACCAGAAATGCAGGTTCTCGTCTAAATGTGATCATCGTGGCTGAGGGAGCCATTAATAAAGAAGGACAACCAATCACCTGTGACCAGCTGAAAGATGTAATTTAACCCCTACGTAACTACACATTACTACTATCATTATGACGTAACTGCTGCCTGTCAGTGCATTTTGATTAAGTTTATCTGTGGTCATACAGCTGGTGACAAAAAGGCTGGGCTTTGACACTCGTGCCACTATTCTTGGACACGTGCAGAGAGGTGGAACCCCTTCAGCTTTTGACAGAGTGCTAGTGAGTTGTTCCTTTTATCAGTTTGTCGATTTCCACACCATATCGTCTGTCTTTTTATGCAAGTATCTGAGTGTACATGTGTGTTTGCTGTGCATCAGGGCAGTCGGATGGGTGTGGAGGCTGTAATGGCTCTGCTGGAAGCCACTCCAGAAACCCCTGCGTGTGTGGTCAGTCTGTGCGGGAACCAGGCTGTCAGACTCCCCCTGATGGAGTGTGTACAAGTGGTGTGTACATAGTTAAATCATTTAAAGGTCCTGATAAATTAAAATAAAATATTTTAGATGTTAGTTTTAGTATGCTAGTTTAAAGGATGTCTATAAAACTGACTGAGGTACAGAGAAATGGGGGGAAAACATGGGGAAATTACTGTAGTTACATTGTCCAGTATTACTGATATACAACACCTCTGTTTTTTTAAACTTTTTTAAAAGATCTCTTTTATGTTTAAGAAGGCTATGTTAATTTGATAAAAGATTACTCAAATGATACAATTATTCAAAACAACACACATATATATAT
The DNA here is from genome assembly GCA_903798205.1 of Danio tinwini. NCBI lineage: Eukaryota > Metazoa > Chordata > Actinopteri > Cypriniformes > Danionidae > Danio > Danio tinwini. Next base: position 13,523,349 of record CAIGQZ010001345.1, on the reverse strand, counting down.
ATATATATATTGGAGCTAGTGTGGTCCAAAACAGTGACAACATTAATGTTTAGATATATAAATTTAAATAAATATATAAATAAATTTAGAAATATAAAATGACGTATACATCCAAATAATGCAGTTTATCACTTCTGACTAACTGAATTAACGATTTATTTCACGTCACCTCATACTGCAGTTTCTCATCAAATCTTGACCAATCAAATGCTCTCTAGTATCTGACATGCCAGCCGCCCCCTCCAAGACGCTTCTCATTTGCTTTTCATTTGATGTGCTTGAAATCAACCACTGGCAGGGCTGTGATGAAACCAAATACTATTGGCTGTTTTTTTTTAAAGGGGAGGAGCTACTCTGTCCCACCCTCTCTTCATTTTTCAGCTGAGATTACGTCAAACATTAAACAAAAAATGCAGTTTTTAAAGCACTTCACGGTACCTTTAAAGTCTTTGTTAATTTTAATAAAGTTCTTAAAAGGTTTGAATGTATTGAATGATATGAAGCAGCAAATTTTGCCGCTTCAAATTTTGCAGATTTCAGATCCGATTTTGTCATCTGAGACAAATTTGGGAAATCCTAAAAGATTCCTGAAATCCTGAGCTAAAATCTGTGATCTTTGATCGTTGCTTTGACATGTTCACAGACAGCCACTTTGTGCCCGTTGCGATTAGATTTTCTCTCTGATGAAGTTCTGGCAGTGTCCGAAGCTTTCAGACACTTTCCTGCAGTGTGAAAACAATTGCGCTGAGCGTCAATCCAAGAACAAATAGGAGCTCCGAATTTGATGACGTGGTGCATGTGTCAATTCAAATGACTGCGGGTAAATGTCAAAACAGTTGTTTTTTTTTCCTGGTTTTATTATTGAGACACGCTGTGTGCAAAGTTGCTACAGTTTGTTTACATTTTCTGTGAGGAATCATTTCAGATCATTGGATAGTGAAAGTGTCGCGGGTGGATGACGTTAAACTCCGGGAGCGTTTTCTTCTGTGTTTGGTGCATCTTCATTGTCGTTCAGTCTGACTTTATGACGGCTGAGATCATACAGTGTGACCATGAGAGTCATGTTCGTGCAGTCTGACATGCTACAATCATTCAGGATTCTAAAAAATCTCACAGTGTGAGCCGGCCTTAAGGCGATGTTTGAGAGTAAGACTTACAGGGAGTGCAGAATGATTAGGCAAGTTATATTTTTTGAGGAATAATTTTAATATTGAACAACAACCATGTTCTCAATGAACCCAAAAAAACTCTTTAATATCAAAGCTGAATATTTTTGGAAGTAGTTTTTAGTTTGTTTTTAGTTTTAGCTATTTTAGGAGGATATCTGTGTGTGCAGGTGACTATTACTGTGCATAATTATTAGGCAACTTAACAAAAAACAAAAGTATATACCCATTTCAATTATTTATTTTCACCAGTGAAACCAATATAACATCTCAACATTCACAAATATACATTTCTGACATTCAAAAACAAAACAAAAACAAATCATTGACCAATATAGCCACCTTTCTTTGCAAGGACACTCAAAAGCCTGCCATCCATGGATTCTGTCAGTGTTTTGATCTGTTCACCACCAACAGTGCGTGCAGCAGCAACCACAGCCTCCCAGACACTGTTCAGAGAGGTGTACTGTTTTCCTTCCTCGTAAATCTCGCATTTGATGATGGACCACAGGTTCTCTATGGGGTTCAGATCAGGTGAACAAGGAGGCCATGTCATTAGTTTTTCTTCTTTTAGACCCTTTCTTTCCAGCCACGCTGTGGAGTACTTGGACGCGTGTGATGGAGCATTGTCCTGCATGAAAATCATGTTTTTCTTGAAGGATGCAGACTTCTTCCTGAACCACTGCTTGAAGAAGGTGTCCTCCAGAAACTGGCAGTAGGACTGGGAGTTGAGCTTGACTCCATCCTCAACCCGAAAAGGCCCCACAAGCTCATCTTTGATGATACCAGCCCAAAACAGTACTCCACCACCACCTTGCTGGCGTCTAAATCGGACTGGAGCTCTCTTCCCTTTACCGATCCAGCCACGGGCCCATCAAGACTCATTCTCATTTCATCAGTCCATAAAACCTTAGAAAAATCAGTCTTGAGATATTTCTTGGCCCAGTCTTGACGTTTCAGCTTGTGTGTCTTGTTCAGTGGTGGTCGTTTTTCAGCCTTTCTTACCTTGGCCATGTTTCTGAGTATTGCACACCTTGTGCTTTTGGGCACTCCAGTGATGTTGCAGCTCTGAAATATGGCAAAACTGGTGGCAAGTGGCATTTTGGCAGCTGCACGCTTGACTTTTCTCAGTTCATGGGCAGTTATTTTGCGCCTTGGTTTTTCCACACGCTTCTTGTGACCCTGTTGACTATTTTGAATGAAACGATTGATTGTTCGATGATTACGCTTCAGAATTTTGGCAATTTTAGGAGTGCTGCATCCCTCTGCAAGATATCTCACTATTTTTGACTTTTCGGAGCCTGTCAAGTCCTTCTTTTGACCCATTTTGCCAAAGGAAAGGAAGTTGCCTAATAATTATGCACACCTGATATAGGCTGTTGATGTCATTAGACCACACCCCTTCTCATTACAGAGATGCACATCACCTAATATGCTCAATTGGTAGTAGGCTTTCGAGCCTATACAGCTTGGAGTAAGACAACATGCATAAAGAGGATGATGTGGTCAAAATACTCATTTGCCTAATAATTCTGCACTCCCTGTAAAGGTGCTGTATGTAAGTTTTTGACTCTTCTAAAGCATAAAAATACCATAATTTGTCTGCAGATATTTAAGAAACATCCCAAGTGAACATACTAGTTTAACTGAAAAACAATGCTGAAGTCAAATATTCTGCTTTGAAAATGATTTTTCTGTTGAAAAATTCTGTTTGAAGTTTCTGTTTTCAGTATATGACAATACATGTCATGTAAAAAGCATTCAAACTCACATTGTTAGCATTTAGCACTGAATAAAACACACAAGGTTTACCTGAGGTCATCACTGTCATAGGTTTCTGTTGTTCAGCTGTGAGAAATAGAAGCCGTTTCTAATTTATCAATTTGAGGTGTTGGTTAGGACCAAAACTCCTTTTAATATATAAAAAATATTCCTTGTATCGCGTGTCGTTGTTTTTATTTAGAACACGGTTTTAATCACTCGCTCCTGTACTCAATCTGGCATCCCGCGCTTGCGTTTATTTTGATCCAGGAGTGCAATACCTAGTTCAACCACTGGGTGTCAAACTTACATTTACAAAGATCAAATAAACAAACAAAGCACACAGGATGGGAAAATAAAGCACACTGAAAGAGGAAAAAAGGCATATATATATATATATATATATATATATATATATATATATATATATA
>CAIGQZ010001345.1:13503659-13519981 GCA_903798205.1 Danio tinwini | reverse complement strand
ATATATATATATATATATATATATATATATATATATATATATATATACACACATACATACATACATGCATACATGCATACATACATACATACAAACATTAAAGATTACAGCAATTATGTAAGTCCTCTAGAAATTAAAGAAGGAATATTTAGCCCCATGTATGTTAAGAATGGTCACCACCTTTTATGAAATATGCTAACTTTATTAAGCTATACAAGTTAAATAAAGAAACATTCAAGAACAACTTTTTGCCAAAGTGATACCGAAAGGGCTTTTTATGTTATCCAGCTTAATAAAATACATTTTTTTGCACAGAATGTCAGGAACCTATAGAGGGACTGTTTATGTTTATCCGCAATAGAATTACATTGTATTCTAAGCAACTTATTCAAAGGGTCATTTTTAGAGTCAATATTAGCCCCTTAAGACAATTTTTTTTATCTCGATCTCTGTTAAACACTACTTGGGAAATATTTAAAAAATAATACAAAATTTCATAAGAGGGCTAATAATTTTGACTTCAACTGTATATTATATATACTTACTTACTTACTCATACCCAGAGCAATAAATTCCAAAATTGATATTTAGCTGCACCATATTGGTGTTTCGTAACATCAAATTTTTGTGAGGTAAGTTGTAAGCCCAATGCTCAACCCCCAACCTGGAAGACCAGGACATATACACATACACTATAGACAATTTAGCTTACCCAATTCACCTACAGCACATGTCTTTGGACTGTGGGGGAAACTGGAGCACCCAGAGTAAATCCAGCAAACACGAGGAGAACATGCAAACTCCACACAGAAATGCCAACTGACCCAGTCGGGGCTCAAACCAATGACCATCTTGCTGTGTGGCAACAGCACTACCCACTGCGCCACTGTGTTGCCCTAATATATGTGTTATACATATATATTATGCATATACACTGTATACAGCTTTCATATTTTGAACAAATTAATTAGATAATTGTAAAATATGGCAGAGGAATTGCATTAAATATTATATTAGTAAGCTCAACTTCAGTAAATAACTTGTGTTCAATACAAGTGATGTATAATTAACTTTTAAAGTGAGTTCTTTAATAAAATTGTTGTTTATTTTAAGCTTTTTGAAGCAGTTGATTGGCATGCTTTTCAAGTAAGATTAACCAATAAAATTTTAGACGTATGGATATACACTTTTAAATTCTCTATTTCTTTCAAAATACAGACCAAGGATGTCACTATTGCGATGAATGAGGGTCGATTTGATGATGCTGTAAAACTTAGGGGAAGGTATGTTTTGAAACGTCACTTTTTCTATATTTTTATTAATATTATTCATTCATTAATTTTCCTTTGGCTTAGTCCCTTTATTCATCAGACGTCGCCACAGCGGAATGAACCACCAACTTATCCAGCATATGTTTTACACAGCGGATGCCCTTCCAGCTGCAGCCCAGTACTGGGAAACATCTATACACACTCATTCACACACCCATACACTACGACCAATTTAGTTTATTTAATTCACCTATAGGATACTGCATGTTTTTTTGACTGTGGGGGAAACCGGAGCACTCAGAGCAAACCCACGCAAACTTAAAGAGGACATGCCAACTCCACACAGAAATGCCAACTGACCCAGCCTGGACTCAAACCAGCGAACTTCTTGCTGTGAGGCAACAGAGCTAACCACTGAGCCACCATGTCGCCCTTATTATTATATTTTGTGTTATTTGTTGTTTTGTGTCTTTGTTTGTTTTAATCATGTTACCCTTAAGTGATTCAAAATCACAATGTCTGTGTGTGCAGGAGTTTTGAGAATAACTGGAACACATATAAGCTCTTGGCTCATATTCGCCCCCCAGATAAAAAGGTGAGGAGATTAAAAAAAACGAGCATCACTCGTTCATTTATTATAATTTCATATCTATGTAATCTCATTTTTATTATTATGTGTTTCTTTGCTGTACACAATTCACCCACCCCCCTCATTAGAGTAACATTAACGTGGCTATCCTGAACGTGGGTGCTCCCTGCGCTGGCATGAACGCAGCAGTACGGGCAGCTGTCAGGATCGGCATCATCCAGGGCCACAACATGCTGGCGGTTCATGATGGCTTTGAGGGTCTGGCTCAGGCAAAGGTAAACAGCAGGAACACAAAAGTATTTTAAGGATATTAAGAGTTTCACATTTTGGGATCGGTGAGACTTTTTAATTCATTATTTGTATCGGAGTCTCTCGTGCTTAACAAAGCTACATTTGTTTAATATAAATACAGAACAAACTGTAAATATCATTAAATATATGTTCAATATCATTTTCTATTTCAATGTATTTTAAAATCGCTTCATTACTCTAGTTTTTAGTTCTACGTTATCCTTCATAAATTACTCTAATATACTGATCTGCTGCAAAATTAGTATTATTATCAGTGTTGATTACAGTTTAAGGGATGGTTTGCCCTAAAATGAATCTGTCATCCCCCTTCACTTGTGAAAAAAATACCCCACCATGTTTTTTAAGCCTTTATGAGTTTCTTTCTTCTGTTGAACACAAAAGAAGATAATTTGAAGAATGCTGGTTGCTGGGACCCATTGACCACCATTGTAACCTTTTTTCCTATTATGGAAGTCAGTGGGTGGCAGCAACCAGCATTCTTTAAAATATCTTCTTTTGTGCTCAACAGAAAAAAGAAACTCAAAGGCTTAAAAACACGCGAGGGAGAGTAAATGATGATTTGGTGTTCATTTTGCCTGAACTACCCCTTAAATATGTAGAACACTGTACTGTCACTTTTAATCAATTTGAGCCATTCTTTATTTATAATAGTAAGAGTAATTTAACAGTAAATAAGCAGCTTATTTCTATTACTGGGTGAACTTGTTGTGGTACCATTAGAAAGGCAGTAATGTTATATTCTGTCTAACATAACGTTTTCAGATTGAGCCCATCACCTGGAACACTGTTGGAGATTGGACAGGGAAAGGTGGATCTGACTTAGGAACTAAAAGGTACTGATCACTCCTACATTTTCTGTATCATCATTTACATTGCTGTAAAAGTGTTTCTTCTCTCCTGTTTATGCAGACTGTTGCCTGGAAAATACATGGAGGAGATCAGCTTGAATATTGCCAAGTATAATATTCATGCTCTGGTTATCATTGGTGGTTTTGAGGTGAATTGCTGAATTTAAAGGGATCGTTTAACCAAAAATAAAGATTCTGCATATATTTACTCAGCCTTGATTATTCCAAAGTATTTTTGTTCTGTAGAACACATAATAAGATATTTTGAAGAATGTTGGAACCTAGCAACATTTCACATCACATCGGACATTCTTCAAAATATCTTCTTTTGTGTTCTACAGAACAGGGTGGGTAAATGATGACAGATTTTTTTTTCATATTTTGGTGAACTATCCCTTTAATATCTATGTCTATATTATATTTTTATTTTCTGTTCAGGTCACTATAAAACCACTATCTTTGGGTTTTGCTTTTCAGGCATTTTCAGGTGGACTGGAAATGGTTCAAGGCAGAGAGAAGTATGAAGAGCTGTGTATTCCTATGGTGATCATTCCTGCTACTGTATCCAACAATGTGCCTGGCTCAGACTTCAGCATTGGAGCAGACACCGCCCTTAATACCATCACCACGGTGAGACATACAGCACACACACTGCCTAAATTTGAGGGATGCACCTAATATGAATACCATACTTATTATAGACCAATTTTTAAAAATAATTTATTTTTTATTAGTTATTATTTAATAAGGGGTATGTCCGTTTTTTAATTATCATTTTTTAAAACATTAATTTAAATTCATATTCATGCATTTAGCAAATACTGTTATCCAAAATTTATATTTATACATGATTTAATAACTTTTAACTCTTCATTTTTTCATGTACTCTCTCTCTCTCCCTCTCCCTCTCTGTATATATATACACACAAATACAGAGGCTTTTACTGATGGATTTTTAATGTTTAATAAATTATTGTATTATGTTTAATGTTTAATTGTATTATTGTTTAATGTATAATAATTAATAAATAATTGAACATAATACTTTTGAAGACAGGATTTTTTTTCTGGCTGTTCACATTATCACATTATTTCTGATTTATGGAGTGATTAAAAAAGACATTTAAAACCCTGTTGTAAAAACTTGGCAGCTCAGCAAAATGCAAAAAGAATCATGATTTTTGAACCTGCTGTTAACTTAAATCAGCGGTGTCCAAACTCTGTTCTGGAGGGCTGATGTCCTGCAAAGTTTTGTTCCAACCCCAATCAGACATGCCTGGGCTAGCTAATCAAGCTCTTACTGGGCTTTTTAGAAACATCCTTGCAGGTGTGTTGAGGCAAGTTGGAGCTAAAATCTGTGGGACACCAGCCTTCCAGGACCGAGTTTGGACACCCCTGATTTAAAGGTATGCAAATGATTGCATATTTGTTTAAGTAATGTCTCATTTGCATGGTTAAACCTAACGTTTCAGAAAACTTCTATTACAAAACAATAATTTTTTTGTCTAGTCACCAGCTACCCAGCACCTTGAGAGTCAAAAAAAAAAAGGCAAAACAAAAAGAACACCACACAATAAATTGAGGTCTTATGTAATTAAACAATAGGTCTGCACAAATATCTGAACACTATTTCCAGAATCCACAGCCTCAACAAACAGTTCTCTTCTTGTAGCATGATCATAGTTTCATTTTATAAATCCTTTGTGATTAACTGGGAAAAAAAATTTTACTCTATTTTTCTGGGGTGTCTTGTTTTATGCATCTTTAAATTATTATTTCAACAACATTCCCATTTAAAAATAAATATAATACATTAATTACATGTATATAGGACTTTTCTTAGAACTCAAAGCACTTTACAGAGTTGGAGGAAAATGTTCTGTAAATAATTGTCCTCAATGTAAAGATTAAAGGTTATCATCTAGTTTGATTTATTCAGAAATTAATCCCTTGTAGACCTGTGACAGGATCAAGCAGTCGGCAGCAGGAACTAAACGGCGTGTGTTCATCATTGAGACTATGGGAGGATACTGCGGTTACCTGGCCACAATGTCTGGTCTCTCTGCCGGAGCTGATGCTGCTTACATATTCGAGGAGAAATTTGGCATTCGTGACCTAGAGGTAAACTCAGACCAAATATGAATGGGTTAATTGATATTGTTTACAATAGATTTAACTGAACAGCTGTTTGATTTTGGTGTTTATAGAGAAATGTGGAACATCTTGTTGAGAAGATGAAAACTACTGTTAAGAGAGGCCTAATTCTCAGGTTTGACATTTAGCTTAATTCATTTTTGAGTTGAGTCTGCTTAAATGTTGTAAATGTTATTAAGTACCACTTAATAACATGCATGCTATCAAGCAGCTAGTTAAAATCGGTTCCTAAAGGGTTACCATGAATGTATTTATTTTAATTGATTGGGATGATTCTGTAGGAGAGTGAACCATGCATAAAATGTAATGAATTACAAGCATAGATAAATACAATAAAGCAAAAATTTAACCGAAATAAGCAGTGCATACTTTGTGATTAAACTTCCAGTTGGTAAAATGTCTTGTGCCTGAATATTTTAATCTCCCTCAGGCCTTAAAAACATGCAAACTATACAGTTTCACTCCTATAAGGTAAACTCTGCAATCACTCCACAAATCTTGTCTTCTGAACTCTGACTTATGCTCAGATGTAATCCCAACTCAACATTGCATATCTATGCGATGTGACTATTGCGGCATCGATGTGATATCAATGCAGAAACGATATATTGTGCAGCATGTACTCTCACTTGCTCGAAACCTGTTTGAGTTTATTTCTGCTGTTGTACACACAAACACAAAATATATTTTGACTTTCTTGGTATTTGATTTTTCTACTATGTATGTCAATGGTTACAGGTTTTCACCTCTTTTGTGTTCAACAGAAGAAAGAAATTTACAAAGATTTGGAAATGTTCCTTTTTGGGTGAACTATCGCTTAAAAAAATCAAAAGCATCTTCATCATGAACAGCAAATAGTTATAGAAAATGAATTGTCAGAAATGACACGTTTCAATGATATTGTCTTCTAGAAATGAGAACTGCAATTCCAACTACACCACCGACTTCATCTTCAACCTGTATTCAGAGGAAGGGAAAGGTGTTTTTGACTGCCGTAAGAATGTCCTTGGCCATATGCAGCAGGTTAGATGTAATAAAATTGCATGGAACAATGCACATCATTGTTTTTAAGCGTTAAGTCTCATAACCATTCTTTTTTTTTTTTTTTTTAGGGTGGCACCCCAACACCTTTTGATAGAAACTTTGCTACCAAAATGGGTGCTAAGGCTGTTCTCTGGCTGACAGAAAAATTGAAGGATTGTTATAGACACGGTGAGTAATAATGCAGTCTGATATTTGCTGTCATCTTTGGCGATGATGTATATATATTACTTGAAAACACTGCAACTCAGATTTCTACAATCTTGCTTCATACAAGTGCAGTAATCATATTTCTGCAATTTTGTGCTAGTGTTTGTTTGATTTAAAGGGATAGTTCTGAGAAGCAGCAAATGTGTATATATACATAAGCTTTGTTGCATTTTTATAAACATTTTATCTTGCCAGATAAAACTATAAAGGTTACTAGTAAATAGCATGTTAAAAAAAGTAATTTATCCCAAAATTAAAATCACAAATCCATTACTTTTTGTCTTAAGTGGAACAAGAAAACTAAATTGACACTCACTTTCAAACTATTTAATTACATTTATCGAATGATGTAAAACTTCTGCTTAATGTTGTTGGTTGTTCCACAGAGGAAAGTGATGAAACTATATTAAGGTCAGATTAAGGTCAAGCATCTTTTAAAGGATGAGTTACAAATGGGCAAAAATATCTGTACTCATGAAGTAAACAAGAAAATTACCAGGGCGTCTGTTGTGAAATTAAGCCTTTGTAAGTGAAAATGATGCCATCGCTTCAAACGGAAGTGGAGCAGATCAACTTCAGAGGGTATCAAGAGGTATCAAGATTTAAAAGGACAGTTCACCCCAAAAATGTATATTCTGCCAGTTGATTCAAACCTTTTTGAGTTCTGTTTCATTCCTCCTGACCGCCAGAGACCGTGTTTACATAGTGGACAATCGCAGCGTTAGCTGGATAGGTCGAGGAACAATATACCAACAAAGTCACATGGTGACGCGAGCTGAGCTGAGCTGAGCTGAGGTATAAAATCCACTACAGCTCTGCGCCCTGCCTCTTTTTGCTTCTCGCCTTTGGATTTGGTCGTTTAATAATTTTTGTCGTCGAGTGCAGTGCTTTGGTAGGAGCAGCGAGTTTCTTGTCCTCCTGAGCTGTGACAATTTTTTTGACGTCTTCGGACTACGGTTGGTTTTCCTTTGTGCAATTACTGGTCTAGTATTGCTCTGTTATATCGTGGACTATGGGTAAGTTTTTCTTCATTATCTTACATTTAGCTGTAATATATGTGTCAATTGCCTCGCGGTACTATCCAGGGGTTAGACGCTGTATTTTTGTAAGCATCTGAGTTGTAAGCAGATATCTCACTTTACTATCCGGAGATTGAACACCGTGACGCTGTCACTTTTATGTTCGAGTTGTAATTACCTCAGGGTACTACCTGGAGGTTTTACACTGAGCTGCGGTTAGTGTTTGTGTGACAATTACCTCGCGGTGTTATGCGGAGGCTACTTTTCTACCGCTACTAATAAAACTTGGTGTGTTTTTTCGTGGCTGTTATTGGGCATATGCTCCGTCGTTCAGCGGTCCTAACCGTGGATGATTATCAATATATCATTTGCTAGTGTTGATTTTTCTTGTTCTCTGTTTCTCTCGGTGCACCCGGAGACCCAGATTTCTATCGACGGTTAGCGTGACTTTTCGCGGGTTATATCACTAACATTAACGTTAGCCAACAGTCCTAGCCGTGGTATTTGCTTGGTCAGTTCGACGCCTTCTCATGGCTTATCACGCCATTTCCACGGCTTTCCCAATGACTTGCAAGCTCTGTCCTAACGAGCTTTTCCCGGATGACGGACACGATATCTGCCCATCCTGTCTTGGCGTTCAACATCTGAAAGACGCGCTAACTGATCCATGCCCGCATTGTAGTTTGCTGCCCTTGTCAAACAGACAGGTGCATTTGGCTGGACTGAGCCACAATCAGGATGCTGTTGCTTTACCAGCGGGTCTAGTGTTGTCAAAAGAGGGGAAAAAATTACGTGCTTCTGGAGCTCCTCGTCCTAGGAAACCTAGCCTAAACAGTAAGCAGACGGCTGGATATCTGTTGTCAAAGAAAGTCTGTCTTCAGACATGGCGGAGATGAAACGCCTTTTACAAAATCTACAACAAGCAGAGCCAGTATCTGACATCTCTGCTGCTGTGCCCTTTGCTGAGGAAGTTCATTCTCATTCCTCTAGCGAGGAACAACCTTTTGCATCTTTAAGCAGCCACGGTCCCCACTTCGACGTTTTGTCGACATGTGCTTCTGACTCTCATTTTCAGGAACAATCTCAGGTTGACGCTCCTGAGCCTGATGATAAACCAGTAACACATGCTGTGACCATTGGATCTGAGAATGGCTCTCATCATTTTTCTGACAATGCTCCACATAAAAATGATGATGCATTGGAAGTCCTTCGGATGGCAGTAGCCTGTCTTGGCCTTGATGATGGCCCTGCTCATCCTGTTCAATCTAATGTGTTTTTCCGCAGACCTCCATCTGTGGATACCTTTGTTATGCCACCATGTAAGGATTTCATTGCAATTTTCAAATGCTCTGAAGGGGACAGGCATGGCCAAAAGACGATCCAAGACTACTCGCACTCTGGCCTCTATGGCAGAGGCAGAGTCTATTGGTGTGAGGAATGTCCCTGAAGTTAAACAGCCAGTTGCAGCATTTGTGGTGTCACCAGATGAAGCAATAAGGGGAAATGTCCAATGCTCTAGTGCTCAGTGTGGCCGCTAGGGGTGTGAACCTACACTGGTCTCACGGTTCGGTTACGATTATCATGCCATCGATTCGGTTCAATTCGATATCTCTGTGCATCACGGTGCATTGACAATGCTTTCCATACATAATTAGATTTTCTTTTCTTTACAACACAAGAACAAAATTGTATTAATCTATAAATATGTTTATATTTATATATTACTTGTAATACAAATTTGTCCTTTAATACAAGCAGTAATGTATATGAACTGTACCTTTAATTTGCTAAAAAAAAACACTCTTTGTGAATGTTTTAGACAAAACTCCAATACATGCACAGAAGATAGCACGAGCTTTCATAACAAATAAATGAATGTAAATATTATCCCGCTGGCAAGTTCTTACACCCCTATGACTGGTCATTGTCTTCAGAAAGGGCTGCGATTGACTTTAGAAATGAAAGCGCTGTCCACCCATGAGTGACACGGGAAAAACAGCCGCGGGTCAGTCTATATGCACATAATACGCGGTTATCAGGTAATCCGTAATCGAATAAATACAATACAATAAACTCGCACCACAGGCACGCTTGTGTCTGGATCCACAAGTATCGCTTTAACAGCTGTGAGCAGAGGAAACTTTACCTCACAAACATGCCTACGGGTTAAATGCCCAAAGTGTGTGTGTGTGGGAGAGAGAGAGAGAGAGAGAGAGAGAGAGAGAGAGAGAGAGGGGCAGTGTCAGTGAAAGAGTTGCTTTTTAAGTAGTAGGAGTGTTTTATTTACTCGCCCTCGCCTCCTTCGCCATAGTATTCTACCGCGACATTGCACATAGGGAATAAATGACGTCAGTGCGTAATAACCGGTTATGATCTATTACTAAACCTATATCGAAATGTCCCCATCTGCATTGCGGTGCACCAAAGAAACAATTAATTTTAACACCCCTAGTGGCCGCACAGATTCCCTTCTGAAGAGGGCTTACGAGTCAGCTTCTTACATTACTAGGGCTGGGAATACTGTCTGCCAATTAATTTGGGCTGCCACTAACTCGCTAAACGCTGAGGTGGACCCCTCAGTTCTACGTTTTTTACAGACAGTCTTGCATGCTATGGGGCATGTGACTCGAGAGCTGGGGTCCCTCACAGCAACACTACTAAATGCTAGAAGGCAAGTATGGCTTGCTCAGGCTAAATTGTCAGAGGACTGTAAAAAGACATTGAGGGACCTTCCTATTGTCCCAGGACATCTTTTTAGGCCAGATGTATCAGAGGTGTTGAAAAAACGTGCAAAACTGTCTACGGCTTTACAGCAGCTAACACAAGCACAGCGACCTTTCAGAATGCCCTTGCCACCGCCTAGGCATTATACCTCTGTACAACCACGTTTCCGACAGGGGGCTGTCAGCCGACCCCAGGGTCAACAGAGGTTCCAGGGTCCGGAGGACGCACAAATACGTCACTCCAGTGTTAAACCTACTCCTTGTCACACTCCCTTAGTGGGGTACTCGTCAACGCCCCCCCACAACTTCAAAAGGCTGGAATTTTAAGGTCTGAGATGATTGTGCCGGCAGTCGGCTGTTTCACAAGCCACCTGTTGAGTTACTGGGAGAACACAATGTCAGACCCGTGGGTTTTGACAACCATGTGCAAGGGTTACACCCTACAGTTCCGCTGCCGGCCCCCCAAGTTTTCGGGTCTAATTCCAACAGTCTTGACGGACCCAGCGCGTTCTGCAGCTCTCTCCAGTAGATTTGTTCCTTGTTGAAAAAGAGAGCAATAGAAGCAGTTCATCCTCTGGTTCAGAAAGAGGGTTTTTACTCTACTTCTTTTTTTGGTTTTGAAGTTGGGATGGAGGTTTTCGTCCAATATTAGATTTATGAAGGTTGAACAGGTTTCTGAAAAAACTTCCCTTTTGCATGTTATGTGTGACCGATGTTCTTCGGTCCATTGTAGAGGGAAATTGGTTCACAACTGTAGATCTGACAGAACGGCATATTTTCATGTTCCGATTACCAAGCATCACAGAAAGTTTCTGCGTTTTAGTTTCAAGAACAGAAGTTACCTGTTCAGAGTTCTACCATTTGGTTTCGCCCTAGCCCCCCGTGTGTTTACGAGATGCATGAAAGCTGTCCTATCTCCCCTTTGGGCCCAGAAGGGTACGAATCTTGCCATATCTGGATGACTGGCTAGTGTGTGCTCAAACGAGGGCTCAATAGGTGCACAATACGCAGCTGTTGCTGGATCATGTGACCAGGCTGGGTCTCTCAGTGAACCGAGTAAAGAGCTACTTGTCCCCTGTACAGTCAATCACATTCATCGCGATGACTATCGATTCAGTCTCGATGCATGCCTTCCTATCTCAGTCTCGGATCACAGACATACTTAACCTCTTGAGCCAGTTTCGTTTGGGAGTGTCTCTACAGTATGGTGTGCTCCTGAGGTTGATTGGGATGCTAACGGCAGCCTCCTGTGTAATTCCCCTGGGATTGCTCCATCTGCGGCCCCTGCAGGTATGAAACAATCTTCTGCAGTTGGACCCATCTCGTCATCGTTATCGACAAATTCTCGTTGCTCAGGGTTGCATGCATGCCCTTTGCAAATGGAAGTCCCAATCCTTTATGACAGCTGGAGTACCGTTAGGGATTGTTCCCTCCCGCCGCAAGGTTATAACAACCGATGCATCCCTTATGGGTTGGGGGGCAGTATGGAACCCCAGAGAGATCAGTGGCAGATGGTCAAGGGACATGTCAAGGAACCATATCAATGTATTGGAGATGCGGGCAGTTTTGCTGGACTTAAAGCATTTTCTTCCTGTTTTAGTGGGTCGACATGTCCTAATCCGGTCGGACAACACCTCAATGGTGTTTAATTTGAATCACCAAGGAGGTACAAGGTCCAAGAGTTTGTTGCGTCTCATGCACCAGATTCTCACGTGGTCTCTTCCTCAGTTTGCATCACTAAAGGCTGTTTATCTGCCAGGGGCAGTCAATCAGACTGCAGATGCTCTGTCCAGGAATTGGATCGATCCAGGGGAGTGGAGACTTCATCCAGATGTAGTCCAGGACATTTGGACAGAGTTTGGCAGGGCAGAAGTAGACCTATTTGCGTCAAGAAAAAAAACTCACTGCCAGTTGAGGTTTGCTCATACAGAAGGGTCAAGCCCGTTAGGACAGGATGCACTGTCACACGACTGGCCAAATTGCCTTCTTTATGCTTTTCCTTTAATACCTCTGGTATGGGAGACACTGCAAAGGATTGCCCAGGGCAGACACCGTGTACTTTTAATAGCACCACGGTGGCTGTCCTAACCATGGTTTCCCTTGCTCCTAATGTTGTTGGTGAACCAACCGAGACAACTTCCTGGCAGGAGGGACCTGTTGTCTCAACTGGATGGTCATATTTGGCATCCAGATCCAGCACATCTACAGTTATAGGTGTGGCCTCTGGGACCAACCCTTTATTAGCAGACTGTGAGCCTTCAGTCATCCACACAGTTCTTAATGCAAGGGCAGCTTCTACAAGGAAGCTTTATACCTACAGATGGAAGTCATTCTTTTCATGGTGTGCGATTTGGAATCTTGATCCTATGCGCACTGCAAAGTTTTGGTGGTTTTAACCTTCTTACAAGGGCTGTTGGAGAGTGGCAAGGCTGCATCCACACTAAAGGTCTATGTAGCAGCCATTTCGGTCCATCATGCATCTGTAAATGGTTCCTCTTTGGGGTCTGATAGCCTCGTTTGCAGTTTTTTGAAGGGTGCAAAACATCTCAATCCAGCTTATTCTCCTCGTTCTCTGGTGTGGAACTTGCCTCTGGTGCTGGAGTCTCTCTGTCTGTCTCCATTTGAACCCTTGGAAGAAGTAGATCTAGAAAGTGGAAATTCTTAAAGACTGCTTTTCTCTTGGCTGTTGCTTCAACAAAGAGTGTGTGAGCTGCATGCTTTGTCAGTGAGTCAATTCTGTTTGAGATGGAAACCAGACGACTCTGGTGTTACCCTCTGGCCTAACCTATCCTTCCTCCCTAAAGTTTTGTTGAAGCAATTTATTAACCAGTCAATTGAATTGCAGTCTTTTCAACCATCACCTTCTGACAAAGGTTCTCTGTTTTTATGCCCTGTGCGTGCCTTGAAAACGTATGTGGCGGCTACCGCACAGTTAAGACAATCAGAACAGCTGTTTCTGTTATGGAGAAGCTAGGAGAGGTGCACCTCTAGGCAAGCAAAGACTGTCACGATGGATTGTTGAGGTCATTGTTTTGGCCTATAAGAGGGCTCAGCAACCTATACCTAGTGCCATCACTTGCCATTCTACTAAAGCCATTTCCTCCTCTTGGGCTGCTTTTTAAGAGTGTTTCTCTTGCAGAGATCTGTGCAGCAGCGACATGGTCTTCTCCATGTACGTTTGCAAGATTCTACAATGTTAATGTTGCTGACTTTAGTGATGTGAGCTCAGCTGTCGTCCGCAAGTGACTCCGTATGTCTTCTGGTGAGTTTTTTCTTCCTCGTGACCTTTCTGGTATAGGTCATCCACTGTGTGAACGCCATCTCTGGCAGTCAGGAGGAATGAAACAGAACATTGGTTATGTATGTAACCGCCAGAGTTCCTTGTCACTCGGAAGTGCATGATGCTTTGAGGCAGGGTGCAGAACTGTAGTGGATTTTATACCTCAGCTCAGCTCGCGTCACCATGTGACTTTGTTGGTATATTGTTCCTCGACCTATTCAGCTAGAGCTGCGATTATCCACTGTGTAAACACCGTCTCTGGCGGTCATCTGAAATTCACAGAACTACGGTTACATACGTAACCAACATTTCTCTCTTCTGTTGAACAATGGGAATATAAGATTGAAGAAGACCTGTAGCCACTGACCTCCATAGATTTCAATGGCTGGTTTCAATCATTCCTTAAAATATCTACTTTTGTGTTCAACAGAAGAAAGAAGTCGTAAAAGTTTGGAATTACTTGGTGCAAGTAAATGAAGAGTAAGATTTCATTTTTTGGTTGAACAGTCCCTTTAAGACAGACAGTTTGAAAGTTTGCAGTCAATAGTAACGGTCTTTATTGTGTAAATGTATAAATAAACAGAATTATTATTACTAATTATATTTATTACAGTCATTATATTGATCGAAATTGAAAGTAAAAACTGTGGCATGGTGGCTCAGTGTTTAGCATTGTCACCTCACAGCAAGAAGGTCACTGGTTCAAGTCCCGGCTGGGCCAGTTGGCATTTCTGTGTGGAATGTGCATGTTCTCCCAATGTTGGGTTTCCTTTGGGTGCTCCGCTTTTCCCCACAGTCCAAAGACATGCCACTATAGGTGAATTAAATAAACTAAATTGGCTGTAAGGCATGTTTGTCTAGGGCAAATAGCATTTTAAGGGATCCAACCCACCCTAGCCATAGTCTGCTCACGCTCATGCCATCAGGCAGGTGGTACCAAAGCCTGAGGAGCAAATCAGTGCGATTTTGTGATAGTTTTTATTCTGTCATTATAAGACTTTTGAATAAGACCATATTTTAAATACTATTGATAGTATGTATTAATAAATGTATAATTTGTTAAACTAGTGCAAATTGTCAATATTATAACTATTACAACAAACGACATTATTTAAGTATCTATCTAGGGGAATAACCTTATGTAATTTTTTTTAATTGGGTTATTTTATATATATATATATATAAAACTATGTTTTTAAATATTATATTATGTTAGGTTTTTATAGTGTTAGAAGTTTTTTTATGTTCCTGTTGGGTCCGATATAATGTAATTTCGTCTGCATTACAATTTATTGTGATGTTTTAAATGACAAAATAAAAGAGTGTGTGTGTGTGTGTGTGTAAATGAGTGTGTTTTGGTGTTCCCCAGTATTGGGTTGCAGCTGGAAGGGCATCCACTGTGTAAAACATAAGCTGAAATAGTTGGCGGGTCATTTCGTTATGGTGACTTATGAAATAGAAACAAACCGAAGGAAAATGAACGAACGAATGAATGAATGAACGAATGAATGAAAGTAAAAACAAGTGTAATGTTACAAAACATCAACATGTTTCCAAAAAAAATGTTTTCAACATCGATAATAGAAAATTATTCTGAGCACAAAATAAGCAGTTTACAGTAGTTCCTGAAAGATCATATGTCACTGAAGACTGATCGAATGGTGCTAAACATTCAGCTTTGCCAATAACAACAATACATGACATTAAAAATATATTTTAACTGTCAGATTGTATTATTATTTTTGCAATATAAATGTCTTCCTATATTTTTCATGTTCTTTGTTTAAAAAAAAAAAAGATTGACCCCAAGCATTTTTACATTAGTGTCATCCCACCTCATTATTTCCTGTCTGTGTATTTATTTGGTGGGAAGCCATGCAGTAATGTTTAATCAGTTGCAGAATAATCATCTTTTTTTTCCCTTTTAATAATATTACTATTGATTATTTTGCTACAACGACCCAACTGATTATACATTCTTTTTAAATGCAAATAATTAAAATCCTCAATCAACTGTCTTTACAGGGCGAATCTTTGCCAACACCCCAGACTCTGCATGTGTGTTAGGCATGAGGAAGAGAGGACTGGTGTTACAGCCTCTGGCCGAATTGAAAGAAGAAACCGATTTTGAGTAAGAGTCTTCCTTTAAACTCTTAAATCATTATCAAGTGTGTGACCTATTTATTTATTATGGAATCACAGACTCTGTCCCTTATGTCTTTCCCTCAGACACCGTATACCAAAGAGTCAGTGGTGGTTGAAGCTGAGGCCTATTATGAAGATACTGGCCAAGTACAAGATTAATCTGGACACCTCTGAACATGCTCTAATGGAGCACGTCGTCAGCAAGAAGCCTCCGGTGCACATGTCCCTCACAAAGTAAACCAGGAGTGTAAATGAGGACAGAGAGATGTGACTACACAGAGCAAACACTTCAAGAGAACGATCGAGAATGTAGCTAGTTCTGTCATGTATTCACCTCTCTGTCGTATTCTTTCATCTTGTTTGTATTTATAGTATTTATGATATTGCAGTATATGCAAAGTAAAATTATTTAACAATTATTAAATGATCTTGAGTTTTTTTTCACTACATAATGTATACATATGAATTAATTAATAGGATCAGACTAGCATTCTGGTTTGCTTCTTAAGAAACATTTCTGCAATTTTTTTTGCTCTTTAATATACAAATATGAGCAACAACTATCATGCTAATTGTTTCTGATTTAAAAAAATATCTAATTTATGTTTCTCAGGTTACTTTCCATTATTATAACAAAGAAAGTGCCCTGTAGAGGTGAAAGAAATGTGTTCACCAGCAGATGTCAGTCATGAATGCACTGGCCATCTTTGACGTGGTATAATATTACAGC
>CAIGQZ010001345.1:13483787-13498951 GCA_903798205.1 Danio tinwini | reverse complement strand
ACATTTAATAACAAACAAACATCATTATGTATATTTGTATGATTATGCGCTGGGAAACTTGCATTCTAGACTGTCATTAATATACTCAGAACCATTTGCAGAGGTTGTGGATTAAGAAATAAACAGTTGCTTGCACAGGATCAAGACATTTGAGCTGCCGTTACATTACAATCAACAAGAGAGGGCAAATTCTTCAGCAGGATAGTGCTCCTTCTCATACTTCAGCCTCCACATCAAATGACCTGAAAGCAAAGAAGGTCAAGGTGCTCCAGGATTGGCCAGCCCAGTCACCAGAGATGAACATTATTGATCATGTCCTGGCTAAGATGGAGGCATTGAAGAAAAATCTTGATGAACTCTGCAAGAACACTTTTTTTGCCATTCCAGATGACTTTACTAATAAGTTATTTGAGTCATTGCAGAGATGTATGGATGCAGTCGTCCAAACTCATGGGAGTCATACACAGTATTAATTTTTTTTCCACTGCACCATGACTTTATATTCTATACTGTACATCGTTTCTGTTAAGTGGCAAGACTTTTGTCTAAGCAAAGTCAGACCTTACTGTCCTAATTAAAAATCAATTCACGATCATATTTTATTTTGGTAAAATATGCGTATTCTAGTGGGTGGCTCAGTGGTTAGCACTGTCACCTCACAGCAAGAAGGTCGCTGGTTTGAGCCCCGGCTAGGTCGGATGACATTTCTGTGTGGAGCTTGTGATCCATGAATAGGCTAAATGTGTGGGTGTGAATGTAAGAGTGTATGGGTGTTTCCCAGTAGTTGGTTGCGGCTAGAAGGCCATCTGCTGCAAAAATATATGCTGGATTAGTTGGCGATTTACTCCGCTGCGGCGACCACTGGTTAATAAAGGGACTAAGCCAAGACAATGAATGAATGAATGAAGTGTAATCTAGAGGCCTTTACCTTTCATATAAGAAACTTCTGATACCAAATGATCAACTAGAAGTCAAGTTATTATTTGTTGTTCCTAAAACTTGGATAGGTGGCAAGACTTTTGTCAGGTAGCGTATAATGCTATTCTGAAGAGGACAAAGTCACTTGCATCTTGGTTGACTTGAGGGTGAGAGAATTAACAGTATATTAATTAACTGTGAAATATAATTCTGGGTGAACTGTCCCTTTAACCGGCATCTGCTGTTTCAAAATGGATACTAAATACTTACATTTTTTTGGTTGATGCAAACTTAAATGTGTAAAATGTAAGTTACTTCATAATTATTTATTGTATACAAGCAAAATCATACTTTCCATTGTTCTGCTGCACTGGATATTGACTCGACCTGTGACAGCTGTCTGGTTTTAGGATGAAATGTGGCTTCTTGCAGGTCTGAACTGAAATGGCCAATCTTCCCTTGTTTCAAGCAAGATCTATTAACTGAGAAAGACTGAAGCTCTTCTGCAGAAACTGCTGCTTGCTTGATTGACTATCCTTGTGACCAGTGATTGTTTGGCTGTTCATTTGTTGTAGACACAAGTCCTTGTGTTTCTGCATTTGAGTGTCCATGTGCTGACTGAAAATGGTGATTGATTTTGTGTTTCTGTGTAGGGCTGGGGGATATAACACCGATCTCATATCCTGATATTATTCATCTTATATCCTGACATAATATTTATGTCACTATTACCTTTGCTATAAATGTAATCAGTTAACACTTAAAATATATTTACCACATGGAAAAAATATATATTTCCAATGCAGTGTAAGATTGCGTTAATCTGAATGATAAAGTATCATCATGAACAATGTATTAAATGACATCACAAAATAAATGATAAAACATATTATGAAGTGATAGACTCTTTTAGCCAATACGATATGTATATCATCATATCGCACAGCCCTATTTTAGTGTATTTTGACAGCACAACCTATATTTTTTTATTAATTAGTTTTTTTTTGGCCCATCAAAAAGCCCTGTGTGATAATGGAAAAATATTGTAAAAAAAAAAAAAAAAAAAAAGACATTATAATCTATCAGATAAATTGCTTTAGAATGATTGGGTTGTTTTAATCGGGAGTGCATCTGTATAGAAACCAGTTATAGAATAGATGCAGCAGAACAAATTAAATGAACCATGCCATATGGTCTAACAGCATTCAGACACAGAAACTGAATGCGTGAAAAACAATTAATCCTAGCCACAAGTGATAAATATTCAGTTTTCTATATTATGTCATGTTAACTTCAGATTATTATTATTATTATTATAACTGAAGTACCATCTTTCACATCTGGTTTTACTTGGTGTTCTTTGTGGGTTTTTAGGTTGCTTTTGAGAGGGGAAGTGAAGTGGTGTCAAGGAAACGCAGGTTAAGTGGGCTCATGTGCCATTACTCTTAGTGTCACTCAAGACCTGTAAACAAACCTTAGTGTCATGGGAACAACACAGGAAGTAGTTTACATGTTTTTCCTATAAAGAGAAACCTGAAAATGATTTAAATATTTCATAAGGGCCCCTGAATAAGCAATGCCACCATCCTCTAAATATGCATGCGTTATAAAATCTCTGAAAGATTTCAAAACAGACCTTCAGATTTAATGAATTCATTGCATTTCCTTGTGTTGTTGCAGGTCACTGCTAAAGGAGCTGGTCTGAACCCTAATGCCAAGGTGTGGCAGGAGATTCCTGCGGCACAAACTGAAGCTCCTGTCGATGGCACTGTGGCCTCCCCCTGGTCCCAGAACAGTATGACTGAAGGTAAAATTTATGTTCATTACATCCTTCATCTTAAATGCAGCATGTGTTTGCGTTTGCTCTAACAGTAAGACCATATAATGTATAACCTGCAATGATATTGTGCAGTTAGATCAATGCTGAATTGATAGTAGTAAGAGATTTTTGCAAATAGCTAATGCTTTTGATGATATCAAGCAGTCTGTGGCTTATTCAGATATCTCTAAGTAAATATAAGCTTAAAAACCCGCTGAAAATGTAGGGTGCATCTCAATCAGCTCTGTTGTTCGTCGGGAAGTCAGCCATTTTAAGGACTGTCTCAATAGCAAATTTCTTCCAGTGCACTAAAATGTTTGCGCCCTAAAAAGCCCCACAGTGCACTATGAAAATCAGGCAGCATCTACGCTCCATTAACAGCAAGGGCAAAATGTGAATCACGTGAACCAATTCACCTAACATAAAGACAAATGAGAGACTGTTATTTAAATCTATTAATATTTAACCACAACCGAATATGGATAGACATGTGCAGAACAATATAACAAACATTCATAATTGAGTAATGGTTGAAATGTTGCTTGTATATGAAACAATCTATTTACTATATTGCACTTTAAAAAACTTCATAAAATGATGATGTGAAAAATATAAGTTCTGCTATTGTTTATATATTTCAGCGTTGATGGGCATTCTCATTTCACCATCAGTTTTCCTCCTATGTGTAGTGAACCAAACTCCTTACAGATTTTACCAGTGCCCAAATTCATGTACACCTCATACTGACTCATGACCTTGGAAGCTAGGGATTTGATTGAAATGCATACTTAGTCTGTTTTACTTCCACTTTCTGTGGTTCTGAACTGCAAAATGTGGTTAAAGACTTCTCCAGCATACTGTAGGTCTCTTGCAAAGTTGCAAACTGCTTAGTGGTTTAAAACTGAAATCTTGCCAACATACCAATATGACAGTTTTTTTTGTTACCTAATAAAGCCTAGCTTACAAAATAATGCATAATTCATATGCATAATTCCACATCATAAAAGCACATATAAATAATTAAATAACTTGGTAGCTAAATATGTCAATTAAGGATTAAATAAGCAAATAATAAGTAAACCCTCTGACTGCTCAAACATTTGGGGTTGGTAAGTCTCTTGTAAAGCTGTGTTTGCTTGATCAAATATTTAGTAGAATATAGAATAGAAATTCTAAGTGTGTATAGTTTGTGTTTGTAGTTGTATTACGCACATTTAAAAAAATTTTATTTTAAAATGGCATATTTTTTTGTCAGCTGAAATTTTAGCAGTCATTACTAAGCATATTTTATTTTATGAAACATTTGTAATATTTTTGAACAGTAAACATGTCAGGCTAAATAATTAAAATAAATCATAAAACTTCTGCTGTCTTCATTGACTTCAAAAACACAGATTTCTTTACAACACAAAAACATTTATGGCCCAATTCCACTGAGTCGTACAGTACGGGTCACCTTTATCATGCTTGCATTTCCACTGCTTTTGGTGGGCATAGAGTACGACAAAGTTTCAGTCGACATCATTCTCACTCGAGGAAATGTCAAAGTAAAGCTTTACGGGTCGATAATTAGTTAATTAATAATAATTAGTTTTTAAAAACTTGAACGATATTAATGATATGACATAGTTTCGGAAACTACCCACCTCCCCCCCTCTGTCCACCTTGGTCGTTTCATGAGGTGCGCTCGCAGTTAGCGGAGATACGCAGCGCCAGGCGAAAGAGTGGATCAACCTTTAGACGGCCTTGTAAACATCTACAGGGCACAGGGTAGATTCTACTCTTTTTAGCTTTGTGGCTGTTTGTCAAGACGACGACAAGTTTTGTTTAAGCTCGGGTCAACCATGGCTCGTTATTATATGTATATATCGGTGTAAAGCTGCAGTCACACTGGACTTTTCTCCCCATAGACTTCCATTCATACGCACGCAAATGCGTCAGACCGGAAACGCAGGGTCATGCATCAAGTTTCGCAGGTTCTGTGGTGCAAAGTGCTAGCTTGGTGAACTCTGACCTGCGAAATCGCATCACTTGACTGCGTGAGACCAATCGAGGATCAAAACATGACCTCTCTTGACAGAAGTTTAAAACATGGAGCAATCACTCGCTTTTTTAATGTCTAATCATCTTGTTTAAACCCCCCCCTTTTTCGCAGCGCTGTACGATAGGATTTCGCAAGCTCAAACGCTAGTGTGACCGCAGCTTAATGTCTCAGCTGTGTATTTAAAAATGTTGTTTTCTTTGTTTGAATTCTCCTGCTTGTGCACGCGCTAGTGATGTTTCTCTGTAAATCAATAGCGTTCAGCTCTGTGTCTTGCTCTGTCTTTTGGTACCCTTTTGTTGTGCCAGGTACCCAAAAAGTACAGTTCACTTTTTGGTTCCTTTTGACAGTGGAAACGGTCAATGCCGAACCGTATTACTCAGTGGAAACGGGCCATTAAAAAAAACAAAAAAAACTTACATATACCTAGGGAACGTTATAACAGAAAATATTAGTGGTGTTAAAACCTTGACTTTCCCCAATCCATGGTTACCCTTGAAACCATTTATCGTCCTACGCCTAGTCATTACTCAAGTTTCACAATAGATTTAGGAAATCATTGTAAAATGCTGATATGGTGGTCAAAAAAACATTTCTTCTTTATAAGGTTGGATCTAAATGGTTTTTAATATCATGTTAATATCAGTGATGTCTTCATTGTCACCCCAAACTGTAGTTCAAAATTTTTTTTTTTTTATTTGCCAGTGTATGTGACAAATCTGTAGCTGTTACATTATAGCTATAGCTTTGTCTCACTTAAATGTCTTGATGTCCAATGGAAATCTTAAAAACATGAATAGATATTTAGATATTAAATCATTTGTATGTTTGTTTAATCATTTTTTTTGTTGTTGTTTATTTCTGTATTCCTTTAGATACCGCTGTTGGTAAACTGTACACCCCAGGCTTCTCCTCTCTTGAGGACAACAGCACTTCTGCTACTGTAGTAGATGTGGTGAACGGTATGGATCCCCCTGACCAAAGCTTTCCAGTTTGTGAGCGCATTACAGCAACTAATGGTACGTTGATGATTCTGAAACATTATATTGTGCTTGTCTAAATCCATCCTGTGATCTGGTGTTTTCAGACAGCATACACATGCCGCACACTTACTTTTAATGTTTACACACTTTGTTTACACGCAGTGGATTCTAAGCTCCCCGAGGAACAGCCTGTCTCTGAAGAGTCTTTGCGTGAGTCTCTCAAGAAAGAATTGGAGTTTTGTTTCTCCAGGTAAGTGCAGGCCTGTAATGCAAGCTTTCAATTTAATGCAACTAAGTAAACAGCACTTTACAGCCAGTCTTCCCATCAGCTGCGTTTACTGATGCTCCTCTTTCATCCCAAAGGGAGAACTTGTCCAAGGATCTTTACCTAATATCTCAAATGGACAGTGACCAGTTCGTCCCCATTTGGACTATTGCCAGCATGGAAGGAATCAAGGTCCTTACAACTGACATGGACCTCATTTTGGATGTCCTGAGATGTATGTGCTTGCCTTGCATTTATTCACTTATTTATTTTGGTTCAATTGAATGAGCACATATTAAACTTGTTTTGAACGCCTACAGCATCTCCTATGGTTCAAGTTGACGAAAAGGGGGAAAAAGTGCGGCCAAATCACAAGCGTTGCATCATCATTCTGCGTGAAGTCCCTGAAACGACACCTGTTGAAGTATGTCCTCGACGCACATTCGCTTGTTATTTAAAATTAAATTAAAATATCATCACAAAGTATTGACCTTATTCTTCATGTACAAGCGGGCACCACCATTGGAATCTTTTTGTCTCAAGACTTCCGGTGTCATTCACTTCCATTGATTTTTAGAGGTTGAAAACAGCTTGTTCTGCTGCTTGCTGTTGCAAACTGATATTTTCTTATTATATTATTTTACTTTTTATGTATAGTCATGGAAACACTTGTTTGTTGAGCAAGTAGTTTGACCGCTTTTTTATTTCTAGACATATCACCCATAGGCAACTTAATCAGAAGTTTTAAAACAATCGCAAAAAACGAGCACATTTCCGCATTTCAGAATAAGGTCAATAATCTTGGAATATATTGGGTCACGCTGGATTCTCAGATATGTATATGTTTGGGTTTTTTTCACCAGGAAGTGGAAGCCTTGTTTAAGAATGACAACTGTCCAAAGGTAATAAGCGTGGAGTTTGCACACAACAACAACTGGTACATTACATTCCAATCGGATACAGATGCTCAACAGGTAGGAATTTCTTTTTTTGTTTAGTGTAAATCGTCTGTATGTATACAGTGGTCTCTCGTTATTTATGGGAGTTACGTTCTAAAAATAGCCCACGGTAGGCGAAATCTGCAAAGTAGTCAGCTTTATTTTTTACAATTATTATAGATGTTTTAAGGCTGTAAAACGCCTTGCTACACACTTTATTCACTATTCTCAGACAGGCATTAACATTTTCACACTTTTTTTCTCATTGAAACACTAAAGTTCAAACCTTTGTAGAAAAATAAGTCCAGTCTTATAGAATGAAACCAAAGATCAAAACCGGTTGTCAGGCGCAAACATTTATTGCTGTCAGCAAGAGGTTCATAAAGGTTTTTAGCTTTTGTGGAGATAATGTTGGCATCCAGCATGTTCTTTTTCCTGCAGTCACTTAACCACAAAACTAAAGCAGACTCCATCTTTAAGGTGCTCACACAGAGGATTCGCCAGGCAAATGACTGTTGGAAGAAAAACACACCGGACGTGCACATTCACATGTTATTTAAATTGAAATTATTCAGATGGTGCTCTGTGATGTGGCAGAAACATGAACAGTGTCCTGAGTCGTAGCTGGCACCAGTGCTTACCTTGATATAAACCTATGTTTACAACTCTAAAATGCATGGCTCTGTGTGGCGCGGTATATCTGGTGTGCGACCTCCTTTACGATGGTCTTGTTGTGGACAGTTACAGCCCTTTTTAGATTCCCGTTGAAACTCACACTACTAGAGATCAAAGATTTGTGCTAATTTGCCAAGGTAAACGCATTCTGTACTGTACAGGAGACACAGAGGAGATCGATTGACAATATCTACAGCCAATCAGGATGCAGAACACAATGCGCTTTTAAAAAAGAAAAAGAAAAAAAGCACAAAAAAACCCGCCTTATAGCGAGGGACCACTGTATATTTAATCCAAAAGGGTCCAAAAATCACTATAACAGTGTTTTGCTGACTTATGTACTAACATTATCTCAAATGTATCAAAGGATGTTCAAATCTAGAGAAAAAAGCACTTTTAACTAGTGAGACAGACCTTGATTTCTGATTTGGTTTATAGAAAACAAGGGAACACCAAAGATGCTTTAATATTTTATGTTTTATTAGACTGCACATAACTTTAAAATGTATTTAGTTTGACAAAACAGTGCTGCTTCTCCATGTGGTCACCTATGAAAAATCACAAATGGTCCACTGTGGCACAATAAAAGCTCTACTGCTTTTCTTCTGTATCGCACTCTTCTCTCATGATTAATTGCTTCAACACAAGATTCCAGTGACAAGAAATTTAGCCATCCGCACCAAACTCAACAGGACAGAAACTTTTAAATATTGTCCCTTTATTGAAAATACTAGACACTGTACTCCCAATGAAATGGTAAAGTTTTTAATCTAATTAATACATATTAAACCTCTTAAACATTATTAATAGGCTTCTTAAGAACTGATGTTGTTGGTTTGCAGTTGGTTTTGGAATCTCCAAGCATCAATCTTTCCATAGGTTTTAAAGTTGTGGAAATAGAAAGCATTTCTAAAATAGAAATTTTGTGCATCATCGTCGCAGATGGTTAGGACAACTCCTTTTAACATAAAAAAAGATAGCTTTATGTTGTGGTGTTGCATCGTGTGTTTGGACATGGTGTTACTTCCATGAACATAAGATTTGAATACTTTAGCTCATCCATGAACATAATTTCTGCAGGTGTTCCATAGGATGCAATGAATACATGTCCTGTAGTGGTGTAAATTACATACTGTAAACGTACTTGGTCGTGGCATCCTCAAACTACACCTTTGGTTGTTTGTTTGGTTTTAAATATGTGCCTTGTAGTGTCAAAAATTGCGTATTGTGCTTTTTTTAAACTAATAGTTTGCATTTTGGATTTGAAATTTAATCGAGTTTCTTCATCTCCATCCAGGCATACAAATATTTAAGGGAAGAAGTCAAGACATTTCAGGGAAAACCAATAATGGTAAGATCTTTTGGAAAATGTTGCCATTTAATTGATCACATCAAGTGTGTTCTTACCTTTTGTGCTTTTTTGTATTTCCAGGCCAGAATAAAAGCCATCAACACATTCTTTGCGAAGAATGGCTACCGCAGCCTGGACTGCAGTGTGTATCCTCAGCAATCACACACTCCACCCCAGTACAACTCTCCGCTCTTCATGCAGCCTGTTTACAGCCCTCAGCAGCAGTACCCACTCTACGGTATTGTACCGCCTACTTGGACGCCGTCTCCTACTCCATACTTTGAGACTCCCCTGGTAAGACTTTCTTTTTTTTTTTTTTACTATAAGTGCACCTGAAACGATAAGCCAGTCATTTATGTCATTGTAAAATGTATGTTTTATTATTTGAATTGAAAGTGATATACTGTGTTTTACAGGCACCTTTCCCTAACAGTGGTTTCGTCAATGGATTTACCTCACCTGGACACTACAAAACTGGCTCAAATTCTCTCAATCTAAGCCGTCCCTTCAGCAGGAACCGGTAAGTTATTTTGGGCCATTATATTTCAACTCCTGTTTGTTTTGCAATAACTGTAAAGCTCTAACCTCACTATAATAAACAATTCCAGAAGTAGAAAATCCCACTAATTTTCTTCTCCAATAATTTATAACAATTAGACGAACACTGTGAGCTACTGAAATGTTTAATCATGATTTCAGTCCGCTTTTGAAACTCTAATTATTTATCAGTGGAATTGCTGTTTAAAATATATATTGTCCACAGTTGAAAATAAATAAATAAATAAATTGAAGACGATAGACTTCCATGTCGTGATAGTCACAAATTACATGTGAAATTGTCGTTGCCATCAACATGCTTTTCATTGACTTCCTACTCCACTGAGTTCTTATTAATAGTACTTGTGTGTCACACTGAGCACATGCAAATGTAGAGCATCATAAAATAGGAAGGAAGGGTGTCTGTAAAACTCAATACAAGTAAGTAGATGCAAAAGACTCATTTGAATGAACCAAGTTGAAGCAGTAATATCTCTCACTGAAAATGTTTGTAAATACCATTTTGGAAATGAGGCCCAAGTGTTCTTGAAATACATAATTCCACATTTTGCAATACAGACTTGTATTACACCATTGTTTTTCATTGTATTGTCTTTCACAAGGGCTTTTTACACGTTAAATGGTTAACCCTGGGTCATCCTAAATCCCCAGCGTTTCACACTGTACATTCTTAAACCCTGGGTTAACAATCCTATTCTCATATTTGTGGTGTAACTGTTGTAAATTTCTGCATCCTGTCAGTTATAAAAAAATGTAAGTGCATTGGTTTTAAATTGTCAAAAACACAAAGACAAAAGTTCAAGTGAATGAAAACAAGGAGCAAAGTATGTCATTTTACTATCTCCTGATCACTCTACACATTTTCAATCTTTTTACTTTCTCTTACTGCTGTTGACAGTCTATTTAAACGTCCAGCAGAAACGAGCAAATGCCGCACCTTTTTTTACACTGAACAAACTTAGCACCACAATGAAGGGTTAACAGCACAATTTTTTTTACCTGATGCTAAAAGTTACAGTGGCCGAGAGAGCTTAATGTGCTGCAGTTTAAGAAAACCCATGGAATTACAAAAAACGCCAGCAAATTGAGAAATGATCTTCATCCGTATGACCGCGCATGTGCTGCAAATCCTCACAACGCAAACACATTTTTAAATGCGCTGCATTTTCTCACAACGCAAACAGGTAATAAAACGCGCTGCATTTTCTCACAACACTTTTATATAGCACGGAACACAACAGAAATGTTTCAAGAAGACCCTAAAACGTGACAGACCTGGCTTTTTGGGTTATGGTTATTTAGGCTAATAAAATACAAAAGACAAGGGAATCGACAAAAACTCACCTTTCAAAGATCACCTACAACTTCACTGAGCAATAGTCATGGCACAGCGACGCCCGTCACGTTTTGGGTCCCCTTTAAACATTTCCATTGTTTGCATTGTCAGAAAATGCAGCATATTTTTATTCATTTGTTTGCGTTGTGTGAAAATGCAGCGTGTTTTAAATGTGTGTGCGTTGTAAGAATTTGCAGCATGTGTGCTGTCAAATGGATGAAGATCTTTTCTTAATTTGCTGGTGTTTTTTTGTAATTGCACATGTTTTCTAAATTGCAGCACGTTAAGCTCTCTTAACCACTGTAAAATGTGGTGTTTAGAACGACAATAACACAAGGTTAAGCACAGTGTGAAAAGCCTTAGTGTTTGACATCCTTATTCTTTGATTTTTCAAATAATTTCTTTTTTCAAGTCAGTGTTTGTAATGTTACAATTCAACTGGTTGTCTGTTTTAGCTTATTTATAAATTATACAGCAATTGAAAAAATACTCTATGCTTCTGGAATCAAGGACACTATTAAAAACTCTTTAAAAATACCTTGATTGTAAAAAGGAAAAAAAAAATTTCATTTTTTTTTTTTGCTTCAAGAAGAATATGAGTATCCTTGATTAGCTTTTTAATAGTGTAAGAATGTAGGCAGTGACAGTGGATCAATTGGATTTTGTTTTACTGTTTCCACAGTGTTCCACTCTATTCCAGAAAGAATGTAATAAATGCCTTCAGGTACAACTTGAAAAACTTCATGTATCAACAATCATCAATCCATTCTTACGGTCCTTTTTGGGCAGCTAAAAAAAGCAGCAATGATGTTCAGCTCTCCAGTCAAGAATATTCTGGTTCACTAACAAAATAAACAGGGGAGGATTGTGGGAAAACAATAAATTAAGAGGGTGGCACAGTATGATGATTATTGACCTACTCCAAACCATCTTTCAGTCACCCAAAATGCATATTGTGCAACTTCTGTCTGAAACGTAATTGCCTTTTTCTTATCAGTGCATCCATTTCACTCATATGCACTTCAGTAAGTTTCATAATTGCATTAACTATCATTTATTTTGTGTTAAGCAGTGTCTTTGCTATATTGGTGCTCACACTAACAACCTTTTATGTTCAGTCATCTTGTTTAGCAGTGTTCAGTCATTCCTGTTTATTTAAAGGGACATTTAGATTAAGGACTGTCAATATTTAATTGATTATGTTGACTTGTTTAAATTTTGCTATTGATTTACAGCCCTAATTTAAATGCCTGAAGTGTTTTTACTGTGGCAAAAATTTCAATTTATGTTCTCTCTCTTTGCTTTTCAACCGTTGCATGCTGTCCATTATTTGAAAGGCTGTCTTACATCTTTTAATCTTTGTAGATGTTTTGCATAAAGCAACATATTTGTAAGGACACTGTTAGCAGGTCTCATGTGCTCTTCTCTTTCTGCTTTCCGAGTAGGAACCATGTGAAGCCTCAGACGAGGACTAACGATGGACTGTCTTCCACTGTGTCCCCGGTGGCTCTGGTGGATGGACTGTCTGGCCTACAAAGTCCCCAGCCTCCCTCCAGCGCTGGACCCGTGCTGTCATCCGCTGACCTCAACTCCTCTTTTCCACATCTAGCTTCCAATGAGCCAACCGATGATGGCATCATGGCGGGACGAGGAAGGTTTGTCAACTTTTCTTCATGCAAAATATCACTGCTGCATGAAATTGGGCTTTTATTTGTGTTTATTCTGTCTGTGAATGTTGTGAAGGCAAAGCAAGTGATAACATGTTTTTTTTTGCCTGCCAATAGATGGTGTAAATAATTAGATGATTATTTGATAAATTAATGGCATATTAAATTTGACTGAGAAATGATCCCCAAAACATTCATTATTGTGTTGTGTGGAAAGAATCAAGCAGATATTTACAGAATGTATTTTTATGATTTTTCTTTTTATTCAATAGATTAATCAAAGGTTTTTAGATGGTGTTTAAATGTTTTAATCTACAACCGCCTTTTTCTAGATCTAGTTTTAGATGTAATTAGTTAATTGTTTTTGTACAGCAGGGGACTTGAACTCAAATTGGTGTAAAGTGGAAACCTGATGTAATTGATGCACTCAGACATTCTTCCCCAGAGCATAAAAGCTCCTTTTTGTTTCTTGTTGTACATATTGATTGGGTAGTTTAAATTGTTATGAAAATCCTACAATTTAATAATAGGCATAATCATAAAAATATTATTTCCCAATCAATTGTTGCTTAACCAAAAGATTAACAGATAGCTTAAGACATCAGAAAAGAGTTTGGGTAACTTTGTTGACATTACTGGCAATTGTTGTTCTCAATATCTTTCTTTTTTTGTAAAACTACAACAAAAAGGGGAAACGTATGTATATATTTACATTTACCTTAACTTGTTCAATTTAGCCAGCAGTAAAATTTTACAAATGCACATTTTTTATACAAATCTTAATATGCATATTAGGAAAATCTAGTAATGAGACAATTTGAATCGAATATTTGGCAAAATTATCATATTTACACCACCAGTATAACGTGTAAGCCATGAAGAGGTGTTTGTACAACAAAAAACAGGTGGTATTAAACTGATTATAATCAAATGACCCTTGCTTATTTGCAAAAATACAGCTTTAGTTAAAATAGGGCACTTACGGACATATATTTCAACGTTTAAATCAGCCCCAGAAATAATCTGCATGTGCGTTACTCTCGACTGCACACTAAGAGAAACCGAAAGTAACCCGAATATTTAGTACAGTACTTTTAAATGTCCAGTAGGTGGAGGGGTCAAACCACAAGTGGCTATATGCGACTACACATCAATGATAGTTATTCCAAAATATATGTTTTGTTGGGCCGAATGTTGTTATATTTTTGACGTCAGTTGTGGGCCCAAGGGAGGAGGAGGGGGGCTGCAAACCGCTGTTGTACAGGGTACAATAACTTTTTTTTGTCTTAGTACATAAATTGGATGTGCACAAAACTACACAA
Organism: Danio tinwini; assembly: GCA_903798205.1. Taxonomy (NCBI): domain Eukaryota; kingdom Metazoa; phylum Chordata; class Actinopteri; order Cypriniformes; family Danionidae; genus Danio; species Danio tinwini. The sequence goes on along the minus strand of CAIGQZ010001345.1, from coordinate 13,485,078 downwards.
AACAAACAAATAAAAAAACTGTAAATAATAAGTGAGGAGATTATTTCAAAGAAATTAATAACTTGGGTTCAGTTCTTTTAATGGCGTGTGGATAAAAGCTGTTCAATAATCTGAAAGTGCAAGCCTTGAGGGACTGATATCATCTTTTAATGGCTAAAAGAGTGAAAAAGTAGTTGCCAGGGTGTAAAAGGTCTTTTATTATAAAATATTTTATCAATTTTATTTATTTATTAAATGCATTAAACGACTTCTCTAAAAAAACCTGGGAGAGTTACTGGGGGTAATCACTAGACTTTTGAACTTTTAAAAACTTTGAGAAAAAAAATTTTGTAGTCAATGTCAATGAAGTTACCATAGATGATTCCTACTCCGATAAACAATAAGGCCTTTTTGTCAAATAAAAATATTAGTTTCTCTATAAAAGTTTATTGTCTTAATGTTTTAAGTAGTAGTTTAATAATGATCATAATTTTAATTAGTTTCTGCTCTACTTTTTTTTTCTGGATCACGTGACCTCAAAAATGTGTTATCCTTTAATTTTGTAGCCTCTAAACTAATGCAGATAAGGAGTATTTCAGCGTTTTGGTCTTGCACTTCAATTCAAATTTGTTCAGATTGCACGTTTTATAGATTATATTATTCTTTTGTTTCAGGAGAACGACATACAGAGGCACTCGAAGGAGGCGAGATGATGACCGCACAACAGTAATGCATTTGTTTTTGTTGCTGGTTACAGTTAAACCTCTTTCTATTTATGTCCTCTTAATTATTTTTTTGTCTTATTTGTGTCCACAGAGACCAATTCCTCTCTCTCAAGTAAAGGTACCACCCCCTAAGTTTGACCTGGCCGCCTCCAACTTCCCTCCGCTGCCAGGCTGCTCTGCCAGTCCGCAGGGGGAACCTGTGCTGGAGAACCGTCTCTCCGATGTTGTACGGGGCCTGAACAGGGAAAAGGTTGGTTGTTAAGAGAACTGCATCATTACACCAGTCAGATTGTTTTTTGCTCATTGCTTCTTGTTTCATTTCCCTTCAGCAGCAGGATTCAAACAAAGAGTCCACTGTGAGTCCCACAGGCCCGTCCTCGGAGGAGAGTGTCTCCAAGCCCACCCAACCTGTAGCCAAGATGAATGCTCACGTCCCTGATCCTGTCACCCCCAGGTGTGTGATTGTTTCAAATGGCTGGCATTCTGATGCTTGTTTCTATCAACAATTTTGTGATATTGACATGATTAGACAATATTTCTTATCTATCTATCTATCTATCTATCTATCTATCTATCTATCTATCTAT
>CAIGQZ010001345.1:13450422-13482004 GCA_903798205.1 Danio tinwini | reverse complement strand
ATCTATCTATCTATCTATCTATCTATCTATCTATCTATCTATCTATCGTTATTTCTATCACAATTGGAAGAAGTGTAATCTGTGGCAAGGTCAACAAGAACAGCAGCATGTCCACCTAGAATAATATTTTTTATGGATATGTCGTAGTTTTTTTTGTGTAGTTCTGGTAACATATGAAACATGAAATATACAATACAGTAATTGGACAAGCAATGTTGCACTTTACATGTTATACATTTGTACACAAATAAATGTACTGTATAAAGACAAATGCCAATTTATTTTTTTCTATATACTATTCACTCTTCTCAAATATCAGATTTTTTTTAAATCTTATTTTTCGATGGTTGACTGTCATTGTGAAAGAACTAATCATTTTGAGCCATGTGGCTCACACAATGACAAATACACTTTGTTTTGGTGGCCTTGGCCAAATTACTGACATAATGACTAGGTTTTGAAGCATGAATTAAAAACTGTAGTATTATATTACAGTACAGTGCAGCTTTTATAGTAGTAATGGATGCTTTATTGATTTTTTTTTATTCATACAAAATTTTTATAGTAGTAGTTTAGAGTTAATTCATAATAAAATAGATACAACTATAATACATTTATATGCGCTTTATCTTTCCAAAGTTATAGAACTCTCCATGAATATGAAGATGAAACAATTCTCTCAATGCTTAAATGCTAAATGACAAACCTTCAGACTTTTCTTATCTTCTCTTCAGGAACCTCGCAAGCTCAGTTACGCTGAAGTATGTCAGCGACCACCTAAAGATCCCCCTCCTCCAGCATCCTCTTCCAGCCCCAACAATGCAAGCACACAGCCTCTGAGAGAGCTGCGTGTCAACAAGGTGGAGGAGCAGGCCTCCAGTCCTGCAAGCAAACAGGAGCGGCCTCAGGAATCAGGGGGAAACTGCAAGGCCAGGGAGGGCCGGCCGGCCCGTGACTCCCAGAGCTTCTCTCGCAGCAATGGACCCCCCAGAAGCAGTACAGGGGGGTTCAAGCTACGAGAGCAGCAGAGACGCCCTCCCTTCGGCCATCGCGGTTCCCCCCAGGGAGGTTCCAGACACACTGGAAAAGAGCAGAACATCCCACCCATATCGCCAAAGTAAAGACTCTCAACAGAAACCCTTAATGTATGAATATTTACACACACACATATATATAAGATATATATGTAAATATATATAAATATATATATATATATATATATATATATAAAGAGATGAAATATGATATAAAGTCAAAATTTAAAAAGGTATTCACCTCTCCTGCCTGGAGCACTTCCAGAGGAAAAGTCTCATGAAGTGACAATGCACAGACTGGGGTTTCCAGGCAAACGGGCATCAGAAATTGGAAGCATTTGTTGCTTGCTGAAGGACACCATCAAAAAGGAAAAATAAGAAAAAACGAAACATTTCATGCTTCTAACTTGACAATGTCCCTTCAGAATGTAAATCCATGTGAGTTTTTTTGTTTGGTTTTTGAGTACGGCCTCTCTTAGCTCTATTAGGGAGAGGTGGAGAAAGCGGGCGGTCTGATGGCCCTGATGGTGGTCTGCAAAGAGCATATGCACTAAGAAAAGGAACATGCATAAACGATGTCATGTACCTATACAAAGATATCACTTTGACATGCAATGATTCATCTTTTTTTTCTTTTCTTTGCTTTTCGGTTGCTTCATTTGCAGTCACAGCACACTGGGCACTCGACTCCCGGAGTGGTTTGACCATGTAAATGAACCTTTTGTGTGGAAGGATGTGGTTTGCTGTAGAGTTGACTCATCGGGAACTAGTTCCCGTGTAGAATACGCGACGCGTGCTTAAGAGTGGAATATTACGCTAAGTATTTTTAGGGCTGATTTGGGTTTGGAGTTTTGCATTAGTTTGTGTGACATACTGTAGCTCGTGATTAATCTGTAACGGGCGCTCGGATTTACTTACGATCAATTTTGGAGCCTTGTTAATGATTCAAATATATAGCCTACTGTCATGAAGTCAAAGCCTGCCAATTATGATGCTGTTATGTCACTGATTTGCTGATGGGTGATTTCTCTTTTATTTTTTTTCTTTCTATTTTTAATTTTTATGTGTGATTTTTGTCATTGTATTTGTAGTTAGAGTAACCAACAGCCTGTGAATGATAACCCGTCAGTCAGGTACATAGGCACTCATCAACTTTGTGTCATCTCAGATTTGTCCACTATTTTTTTTTTTTGTTTGTTTATTTTGTGCATTCTCCTTCCTGGACTGATTCTGAGCATGCTTAAATATCCTGATAATCAGTCAGGCTCTTGACTGTGTTTACAACAAGATGGTGGAGGTTTGGGCAATTGCAAGGCAGTGTCAAGAATCACGATCGCTTTGTAGATCGGTTCTTAATTCGAGGGTTTCTTATTTTAATAATCAGTATGTTCGGAGTTAGATGGAGCTGTTGGTCATGATGCTATATAGATCAAGTAGATCTACGGTTTAGTTTCTATCTATAACTGTTGAAATGAGACATGCTTACCACTGTTATATCAAATCAATCGTTTTCATAATATCGTCACCATTTTTGCATTTCACTAGAAGAAATCATGAATTTTCCAGTCATTCGGAAACTAATTTGTGCAAATTTAATGCCCAGAGTGGGTTTTCTGACTCAGGGTGACATATTTCATCTCATTTCAGTCAATTCAATCAGTTTCTGATCTCGCATTTTACATCAACTTCCAATTTGGCAAAGCTTAAATGTTGTCTTCACCAGACTCTGATCATTTCATGCTGTTTTATAGATGAAAGAGATCAAATTCAAAGGAGAATTGAATGTTACATGTTTGGTATCCCCTGAATGTGTCCTCCATTAATTGTAATACAACCCACTTATTTAAAATTTGACATTTTTTTTCCCTGTGAGCCTTTTGACTGTTGGATGATAAATGGCAATATCTGTGCAAAAATCCTCTCGTGATGATCGCAGCAAGGTTTCCTATAGCTTTGCCATGGTAATGTGAGTGTCGTCATTGCTACGCCAATGCCAGCGTGTTTTTTTTTTTTTTGATAGGATGGCATGTGTGTGGGTAATTAGAAATTGGCAGTTGCTTTGGTAGATGGTACCTGATAGTGACTAAAGTGGGGAATATGAATAGCAGGGATGCGTTCACTACAAAAAAAAAAAAAAAAAAAAAAAACTGCTGTGGTGAATTGGTGCTGTTATTTGAACGTTTAATCAAGAGGATTCAGTATTGCTCTTCAATTCATTGTAAAGTATTGCTTTTTAAAAATCTAATTTTAATTTATTTTAATTTTACTGCATATATTAATGCACCCCCCACACGTCCCTTGTGAGTTTGTTATCATGACTATGTACAAAAGGACTTTGGGAGAGAATCACAGATTTAGCATATTTGTATATTTTTTGAGATTTCAGCAGAGAAAATACTTGATGCATTTACTAGAGGCTTAGTAATGCGGTAAATAACAAATCACTGGGGCTTTTTTTCTTGTTTTCATTAATGAATATGAGCAGCTAGTGGTTTAGGATAATGAAATGCACTAACTTGTTAAAAAATCTTATTATGTAATGTGAAATTATACTAGGAGCATAAGGTAATGATATTGATGTTGACAGGCTTGCAAAAATATTCAGAAAATAGCAAATTTCTCTTTAATGTTTGGGTTATTACTGTTAATTGATTTAGGGGTTGGTGTGGCAAAGGGAAGAATTATATAACAATGGATTGAAGTGAGACACTAAATTCTAGCTGTCTGCATAAAATGTCACAAAAAGAAAATAAATTATTTTGTTTTGGCCTTACTCTTGACTCGTTCATTTGATTCGTTGGTGTCAAACTACTTTGTGTTGCGCTTTAGAGATTTGTGTTTGAGATATTGATCGCTTGTTTAAAGGCCTAAGTCTATTAATTGATTATAAACATCTAAATATTTAAGGTATTTCAAACATAGGAAATTTTATTAGTTTACAACTTTCTTGGTTACAAACTACCGTTCAGATCTTAGATGTTTGATAAGATATCTTGCTTATAAAATGTGTATTAACTCAAATAGTTACATACATCTGTTAATATAAAATGTTTTCATTTCATATATTTTAAAAATGAAAATTATTTAAGTGATTTTTTGTGCTTATTCAGCAGTCATCACCACAGTCTTTTGTCACTTATCAAAATTTGCTATCAGTTTTTATCAAATACAGGCCTGTAGCCAGGGGGGTTTGGAAGACCCACTCCTTACTGACAAAGGTTCAGAATTTGTCCTACACATACTCATTTGTCCTATTTTGACTGCTATGCCATTATAAATAGTAAAAATAACCCATCGAAAAAGTCATTAAGACCTAACAACCGTCTTTTGGCTGTCGCTTTGGTGTGACTTCAGCTAATCAGTTTTGGCCAATGCTAACGAGTATTTTTCAGGAATCCAACATCCAGCTGTGCAAGAAAACATACAATCTGACATAAGTGAAGTCATCTTTCGCTACTGTATTGTTTTTAAATGGAGGAACCAAAGAAAAGAAAAGTGAAGCCCCAAAAGCGGCCATTATTACAATGAAAGAATACTAAGTTGGCTATTGTTGTCCATGTTTTTTTAAATGTTCTTTTAAGATCTAAATAATAATAATAATAATAATTATTATTATTATGGTAACATTTTTTATTTAAAGGGCCAAATTCTGGCTGAGGACAGTTTAATGTGCTGCTCACTTTATTTGCCTAATAAATAACAATAGGTGATATATGTAATTTTCATTTGAAAAATAAGTACTTCATATTTTTTTATTTTAAATCTTTAGGGACTATCTTTGGTACATTAAAAAGCGTTTATGACCATCCAACAAGCTAATCCAGCTAAAATGGTGCTTAAAATGTCAATAAAATGCAGTATTTAAACCTCACAATTGAATAGAAAATGAGGCGAATAACTGCAAAGAGTTTCACATTTTGAGAAAAAAAACAAACCACCCCTTTCTCAGGCTGGCTACGAGCCTAAAATGAAATAATGTATGCATTATAAAATGTACAATGAAAGCTATAATCCATTTGTTTCTGAATATTTTTTGTGACTGCTAAAATCTTAATGTGTACACACACACAAACACGTGTATATATGGTTCACGAGGACTCTTCATAGGCATAATGTATTTTATACTGTAAAAACAGCTTCCTACTTACCTACTGTGGCAAATTTTCAATGTCAAAAGACCCTGTTAAGTATGATATATATATATATTTTTTTTTTTTTGTCAAATACGTTTTTTATTTGGTCATTAAATAGACCTACAATAATCACAAATTCCAGGATTATTTCCAGATATGCATAAACTTACAACAACTAAATAAAACAAAACAAAAACACACAAATACCCCAAGCCCAGCCTGTAAGTATACAATACAGAGATAATCAAAACAACTTTTTAGTTACAATACATTGCTTTGGGGAGAATTCCCCATGAAGTGACAAAAGAAAGGGCCCCAAATCTTCTGAAATTGTCTAATGTTGCCTTTTAAGATATATCTGGTACGTTCTAAGTGCAGAGTAGATATCAATTCTTCAAGCCATAGTTTAGCAGTTGGAGGATTCACATTTTTCCAGTACAATAACAGCAGCTTTTTGGCTGTAATCAAACAATATGTAAGGAATTTACGTTGTGTACTGTTCAATGAATACATATAATCAGAATGTCCTAATATAATAAGCACTGGGTCAGGATCTACGTGTTGATCAAGGACATCTGAAAGGACTTTAAAAACCTCATTCCAGAATCCCTGTATTTTATGACAGAATACAAAACTATGAGCTAAATCAGCTTCTTCTGATTTGTACTCATCACAAATGGGAGACATATTGGGGAAAATCCTGTCATTTTTTTGGGGAGAAATGTAGAAGTATGATTTTTAAGCATTATGAATTGCAAGGACAAAAGGTGTGTCCTTGTAAATCACCTTAATAAAGTACAAGGTCATACCCTTGTCATACAATTTTGTGTTCTCGAAAACCACAAACAAGAATACACACACACACACACACACACACACACATATGCTATATATATATATATATATATATATATATAGTTCTATATGTATATAGCTCAAACATTTGCGTTTACTTTCATGTTGTATCGAATATCTATTTAATGTAACATCCATTTAACATTAAATTTAAGTGTAATTAATCATTTGAATGTATAAATATAGCTCAAACATAGACAAATTAATAACATTGTAATTCAGGAAGGCAATCTACAAAACTAAACAATTAATATTTTTTCACAATATTAACATTTGAATTAACCTAAACTTAAAAAAATTAAAGGTTTATGACATTGCTATATTTACGACTGCTTTCTATTCTCAGCTGTGGTCTACTGTAACTGAATGACATGAAGTGGCACCGACTCAGGGCCCCTCAGCCCGGGGCCCATCGCGTATATATTTGGCACGAACAGAACGGTATGTGAAGAATGGCCTCTCACACATACAGACGCGCGTAGCTCATTTTAGCATTATTTCTAGCCCCGTTTCTACATTACAAATGTATTGTGCCAATAAAAACAGACGGAGAAATGGCGTTTTCAAATTGTTTGTCACTTCCTCTCGTGACGTCACTGTGTTTGTGTTGAGAGCAGCCACACAGACAGATTAGCCACAAACCTGCAGCTGTTTTCACTTCGTGCAGGTACCGCTTTAACACTTGACCGTCTTTGATTACATTTTTTTACCTTGTGCTTTTGTTTTTTTATCGTGCAGTTACGTTTAGGAAGTTTTAAAGGTAAGAAAATGTGTTATTTTCATGTCCCGGGTGTCGAAACTAGCTCTGAAAACGGCTAGTTCAATGTTGTAGGGCACATACCGAAAGCATTAATAAACATAAATACAAGGCTGTCTTGCTAAAAACATTTATTTCAGATGCAGTCAGACATATTTGATGTCTGGCGTTGTGAAGCTGTCATGTTTAGATTTGATTTAGTTCGTCTTCGCTAGCTGGTTTGTCAGGCGACCTTTGCTGACAGCAAGACAAGACGAACAAGCAGACCGAGCTTTATTTGCTTCTGAGATCAAAACTAGTGCATGTTTTGATGGACGTTTATAAGACAAAGACGGGCCTGTCAGGCACCTGCTACACGAGAATAACAATTTTAAATGGTTTTCATTGCTCAAGCTTGATTTGACGTCTAGTATTTCTTATATGGAGGACCGAAAATTGCCCAAAAGAAAACTGATGATAATTTTTTTGACACGGACAAACATAATAATAATGAACGAATAAATAGATTTTGAAATATAAGAAAAATATCTATTTCACTAAAAATAAATGCAAGCAAAAAAATCTAAAAATGTAATATAAACGTTGATATACGTTTGTGATGTGAAGCAGATATAATGTACTCAATTTTACCAATATTTTGCAGACACTTTATGCAAAAATAGAGTGCTTGTATAGAAATGTATGCATAGTTTATTTATTATTTAATATTTGCTTTGTATTTGTATGTATTTAAAAATATATAATGTCATTGATACCTATTGTAATAACAATTTAAAACGAAAATTGAAATAACTGCACCATTCACAGTTTGTCAGTTTACTATGCATTTATTTTCATGATGTATCAAATATCTATTTAATGTAACGTCCATTTAACATTAAATTTGTGTAATGAATCAATTAGAATGTGATTTGTTTATTATTATATAATACAATATAATGCTAATAATACAAATAGGTAGCAGCTATAGTTGCTATTTACTGAAAACAGCAATTAGATGTTGTATTGTAGCATCATTTTTTAGAGGTACATGCTATATTCACCAAGTACCAATTTCACTTGCATACAAATGCAAGCCAAAAATTTAATAAGTAACCTAAACGTAGATAACATTTATGTATAGCAGATATAATGTACTTAATTTTACTAATATTGTACAGCCACTTTTATGTCAAAATAGAGCACTTTTCTAAAGATGTAGGAATAGTTTATCATTTAATAATTGCTTGATATATTTATATATATTTTTTAACAATTATACTAAATGCATAATAATACTTATAATAATAACAAATTTAAAAAGATAATATCTATTTAATTTAACATCCATTTAACATTAATTTCATGTGTAAGCAATTTGAATTTAATAGATTTATTATTATATAATAAAATACTATGATATAATAATAATAATAGAAATAGGCAGCAGCTTTAGATGCTATGGACTGAAATGCTACCTTGCAGGATCATTCTTAGATGATACTACATTCACCAAGTACCAATAGGAGGATAAATGCTATTTACGCTGTGGAAATTTACACCAAGTGAAAGTAGAAGTTTTTTTTACATCATACAATTGACACTAATTGCATATAAATATATAGCATTTACACCATATTTAATGTACAATATACAGTGTATGTAGATGTTATTCATAGTGGGAAAAGTGGTAGATATATGGACTTTATTGACACTTTTTGAATGTTTTATTCATTTTTATTAAACATATATGCCTTTGTGATCTGCTATGTGATGAGGAGACCATAAAAATGTATATTGTTCTTCATACCACACCCTACATGCACACACCCCTGAGTGAACAACAACCTATAATATATAGCTATTGTTTTTAAAGAAAATGAATGATAACTAATGTAAAGACATTACTTATTCTATCAACGTCATTATAATCTTAAAGGGGTGGTGCAGAGTTTATTTTTAAGGCTTGGTTGATTTTATAAGATGCAAAGCTATGTGTGCTCAAGCTTCACTTGTAGAAAATCTCGGGGTTTTTTTTCACATATCTGACTTTGATTATATACAGCTACTCAGGTAACATGAAAACGACTCATAAATCCTAGTTCCTCTGGAAGGCCTGCCCTCAAGAGGCTGTGATTGGTCAGCTAACATACTGTCCTGTGATTCGCGGATCGGCTCCAGGAAAAGCATCACGTCCCTACAAGCACGTGCTTTTGCACTGTGTAAACACTGTCAGTCAGAGTAGCTGCTAGCCGTATCAGTTTGAGCCTGAATCAGACAGAAAATGAAGAGGACACAGCTGAACCTTACGCCTGCTCTCTAAAATAAAATCTTGCAAGTGTCTTTTACATATATTTGGAATAAGCATGTGTAAGTAATATGAACCGTTCATATCTTTTGTTATCTAAGTTTGTTATTTGAGATGTAGAACGCAGGGAAAGCAAAAGATTGTTTGTGTTTACAGGGGTTTAATGGATAAATATGAATTTGTAGCTAAATTTTTTACTGTGCCAAACAGCGTTTCCTGTAGTTTACATCCTTGTTTAAATCCTCGCTACAACATACCGTTAACGCTAGACACTATTCATGTAATAGATCAGTTTTAACAAATAAAAATACTTGCAGGTTGTGGCTCACAATCTATTATGGTTGGAGCTGAGGAGTTTTTAGCCGAATCCAGCACTGAACTGGGAGAGATTCTGGAAGCTGTCCTTTGTCAAATGCTAGCTATATCTGTTTTATAATTCTCTGGAACATAATTAAATTAACTTGTAAGCACTTCTCTCTTTGTGCCATGCCGTTTGTGAACTTACTAGCCCAGATGTATTTTTTGTAGTCCCCAAACTTTGTTTGCTGTAGGCTTTGCTAAGCTAACTCTGTAAAAGCCAATTTCTCCCTTTGCATTGAACTTTGAGCGTATTACATTAAGAGATGTTGTTTATGTTGACACAGCTACATTACACACCAACTAAAGTTTAAAATATGATATTGTCGTGGACCACCCCTTTAACAGATTTTCTTGCTTTTTTCACAGCCATCTGATTTCGGCGTGGCGTCACCCGGTCTGGGTGAAATGTCCTTTAGTTCCACATGAGCTCTACTATGTGGTACATCATGCAGAGTATTCAGAGCAAATACTCCCTGTCCGAGCGGCTCATTCGAACCATAGCAGCCATTCGCTCCTTCCCTCATGATAATGTAGAAGATCTTATTCGCCGGGTGAGTTGTGTTACCAGAGCTGTGCAAAGTGCTTCATTTAGTACACTGTGAATAAAAATGAGCACTTTTTTTTTTTTTTATGCAGGGAGCAGATGTGAACCGGATGCATGGCACACTGAAGCCGCTGCACTGCGCCTGTATGGTGGCCGATGCCGATTGTGTGGAGCTTCTGCTGGAGAAAGGTGCTGAGGTAAAGCCAGCGGGACTACAGTCATTCTTTGAGTGCTTGAAACTGCAGTCAGTTCCCTAAATTCAGTGTTTTGACAGTTCGAAAGTGAAGCGTGCAATTTTGGTGTCGCCGGCGGCAGTGAAATTACACACTTTGCTGTTAAGTTATTAATGGTTCAGTGACAAGTAAGTGATTACTTGATCAAGAAATCTGGTTTAACATAAATATGCCCAGTTCTTAGAAGTGGATTATTTGTCAAGTTATTTCTGTAGCACTTTTACAATGTATATTGTGCTTTACATACATGAAGAAAAAATAAGAATAATACAACATAACAATATTGTAGCATATCAGGCCGGAAGCAGAGCAGAGAATGCTGCTGTTGTTCTAGTTAAATTAAAACTCATTCAGTTCAATTTAATAATGTCACTGTTGAAAATGTTGAAGCATGATCCACTGAAGAGCACCTGCACCCCAAACAAATAAGCCAGAGGAACATGCATTTATATTCATGTTGATTTTATATATTACATTTCTTTTTGTAAATGTATTTTTTTAATTATTTAAAAAAAACTTAATTTAGTTTTTAATAACATTTTCATATATATATATTTACAAGTTTTAATGTAATTTAGGAAATTTTCATTGCATATGCGCATGTATTGAAAATGTAAATTTATTATCCCGCCTGTGAATTTTTCAGTTTTTCCTATAATAATTTTTCTTCTGGAAAATGTCTTATTTATTTTATATTGGCTGGAATATAAGCAGTTTTTAGATTTTTAAGGTCAGTATTATTTAATTTTTTTCTGATTGGCTACAGAACAACCCACTTTTCTTCAATGAATTTACTGATTAACCTGAACTTGCCTAGTTAAGCCTTTAAATTTCACTTTTTGCTGAACACTAGTATCTTGCAAAATAACTAGTAAAATACGATGCACTGCCATTATGGGAAAGATGAAAGTTCTTAGAAATTAGTTATTAAAACTACTGTGTTTAAAAATGTGTTAAACCCTCTTTGCTAAACAGCCATTAGGAAATATTTTTGCAAGAATTAATATTGCACAGGAATGAAATGCACATACACATATTGGTATCTTTAGTTTCTACAAAGTTACTAAATATATTTCTAAAGATGATCGTTTATGAAAATCACTATATGTTGGTGGCACCACATGAATTTGATTTAACAGGTAACAATTATAAAAATGAAAAACAAATGTTGTTGTTACTCGTTGGTACAAATAAAATTAAAAAAAATATATTATTGGTTATATAAATTTGTATGATTTCGGTATTGTAATATTTCAACTTAAATTGAAAATTGCATTTTCTTTTTTAATAATTATTTAATTTACAGTTAGAAAATATTAATAATATATTTTCCCAGACTGCTTTTATGAGCTTCCTCACCATAAAATCTAATTAAATTACTTTTATTGTAACATCAGCAGCAGCACGTGTACTATGATGAGTCAAAAGCTTAGGGGCTCCAGACAGTAATACGTAAAAGACAATAAATACGTGAAAGACAATAAATGCGTTAAGAAAAACACACTACACACATGTAGGCTCAGATAGTCAAGTACACAGTCAAAAAGGTGTACACTTGACTCTTGGTGGAAAATTATTGTAGGCAAAATTGTTTTAAAAGTTAAGTTGTTAGAATGTGACATTTAAAAGACTACTAGACAAGGATTTTATACTTCAGGAAAAAATGTTAATTATTGATCATATATCAAAGTGAAACTCATATTTAATGTTTTTAAATGTAAAATATTACATGTTTTTGGTAACATCACTTACTGATTTCTGAATTTGTTGTTGTTATTATTATGTAATAAGATATTTTTATCCAAATTGATCTTGCCATGAAATATTTATAAGTTGCCGACTTGGCAATAAAAAAATTTATCTTTTGTGATAAATTTTTCAACATCTCACTTTCTCCACCATGCAGGTAAACGCCTTGGACGGCTACAACCGCACCGCCCTTCATTACGCAGCAGAGAAAGACGAGGGTTGTGTGGAGCTGCTTCTGGAGTACGGCGCCCACCCAAATGCACTGGACGGCAACAAGGACACCCCTCTGCACTGGGCCGCCTTCAAAGATAACCCAGAGTGTGTACGTGCCCTCTTAGAAAGCGGCGCCTGCCCGAATGTCCGTGATTACAACAACGACACGCCGCTCAGCTGGGCGGCAATGAAGGGAAACCTAGAGAGCGTTCGAGTGCTCCTCGAATACGGAGCTCAGGTTCATGTCACCAACTTAAAGGGCCAGACGCCCATCTCGCGGCTGGTGGCTCTGCTGGCTCGCGGTTTGGGCACAGAACAGGAGGAGGAGTGTCTGGATCTGCTGTGCCGTGCCGCTGGGAGGTTTGAGATCCGCAGGGCTGATGGCTCATTACCCCGCGAGCTCAGTAAAGATCCTCAGTTACTGGCCCGACTCACTAGCCTCGTGGCCCAGCCACCCTCATTGCGAGCTTTGGCCCGCTGTGCTGTCCGCAGCAGCTTAGGAGTGCAGTATCTCCCGTCTGCTGTCAAACAGCTCCCCTTACCAGAGTCTGTTAAAGAATATGTGCTGCTGAGAGACTGAGACATGAATTAGGCATAGATGTTTTCCATGTATGTGAACATGTGATTGTAAATCGGACTCCGAGCTGAAATCTGGTCGTCTATATAGGCTACAGTGGGTAAATATGTGAGGAAGTGGCCCGTTTTTTTTATTTTTATTTGCTATAATAATGTCATCAAACTAATTCAGAGTTGGGTTGGTGCGGAGAAATGTGGATGTGGTCGGAGAGAGGATTAATAATCAGCTTAATATAGCAGGTGATGATCATATATGAAACACTCTAATAGCAAAAAGATGGAAATCAGTAACACTTTAATAGCACTTAAGTTATAATCGTCATGTATTAAATGTGTTTCATACTACTTTGTTTAATTTTTATTTATGCCGGAGGATTTGGTGGTTTTAAACTTGATAACCGAAGCCTTTAGTTTAAGTTTTAAACTGAAATAAATATTCCTTTTTTTTTTTGTTAAGTCATTTTATAAGTTAAACATTTTTAAGTTAAAATTGAGCAACGTTGTTTTACATTCATTTACTTTTTAAGCAGATTTCAAACCAACATTATTTTTTGGCCATCACAATTATTATTATAAATATTGCTCATGTAAACAACTTTACTACCTGATTTAGAGTGTTGGATTGCATTACTTTTTGTTTTGTTTGGTGCTGATGACTTGCAGATGAGCTCTGCTTTTACGTTTGAGGTGAAAACATAAAATCGTCTGTGTCAGTATTGGGAATGTTCATTTTATTTACCGTGTTATGTTAGCATGATCATTCCAAATGTTGGCAGACCATATATAGGATGTCTTAAATTAATACATGTCAACTTGTCACATCCTGTGAACCTCAAGAGATTTTTTTGCAGCTGTTTCATTTTCTTTTCTCTGTTGTTCTATTGCTAATACGTATGTAGTGCTTACATCTAGGTTCACGCATGCAGACTAACCAGTAAAAGCCTCCATGCATTGTTCAAGCGTTTTACTGCAGTTATTTCCTTTAAAAAAAAAAAAAAAAAGAAGTGAATGTTTAAGAGCACATGTGATTTCTTCACCGGTGACATAAAACTTTTTATATGAGCTTTGTGTGTATAATTGTAACCAGTAGAGGGCACCAGAATACAACTTGATAGAAATCAATCTGAAGAAATTTGCCATTTGCCTTGTTTGTAAAATAAAAATAATAAAACGATATTCTAATTTTACATGAAAGAAAAGTTTTTCAGGAAACATGTCAGCCGAATCGGTTTTAATTACCTATATTTACTAAAGCGATGTCATTCAGCCTTATTTCCCAAAACTAATTATTAACAGTAAAAAGAAAAAAAGGTTTCCTGCAAAGTGCTAACATTTTAAAGCATGCTTTTTGGTTTCCGAATAGGCAATTGAATAATAAGGAAAGCATATTTTTATTGTGAATCAACATTTCAGCTAGGACTGTTTGTATTTTCCATCATGCTTTATTTAAACTTCTGTCCAAGCACAGGATGTCCTCTTCAAGAGAATGTAAATCAGTCAGGAAGGAAACTACAGTAGGACTGAATAAAGGCCCTCTGCAGGCTGGTCTTCCTCTGCTTCAGAGCCTCAAACATTTAGTGTAGTTTAGTTTAGTTTACCTTTAGTTTCACTGAAAAACAAATTCTTTATTTGAACTCAAGAGCAGAGGACTTGGGAAGAGAGTTTGCAACTCAGAGATGGGAACAAAATAATGTTCATGACAGATTTAGGGTATGGATAATAATAATAGTATCAGTCATAATAATCATATAAATAAGTAATACAACAAATGTAAATGCTATGGAGATATTTTCGCTTTTCAGTTATTAAAACTGGGAATTACATAAGTCAATATATTAAATCAATTAAATATAACAGGTTATGAAGAACTTTATTTTTGGGGTGATATTTATGGAGGTTGTATTGTGTTTATTGTTTAGCATGTATTGTGCATTAAGTGAATTCACATTAGGGTTTCGTGTACTATTTAATGTATTATTATTTAAAAAAATGTATAAGTAATAATAGTGATCATAATTAAAAACAGAACACAATGGTTACAAAAACGAATGAACTAATACATTTAAATTATGTTAGACTTTGATATAATGTTTAATAACGTATTACATTAATATTATTATTATATTATTGATATTATTATGGGGCGATGCGGTGGCACAGTAGGTAGTGCTGTCGCCTCACAGCAAGAAGGTTGCTGGTTCGAGCCTCGGCTGGGTCAGTTGGCATTTCTGTGTGGAGTTTGCATGTTCTCCCCGCGTTCGCATGGGTTTCCTTCTGGTGCTCCGGTTTCCCCCACAGTCCAAAGACATGCGGTACAGATGAATTGGGTAAGCTAAAATTGTCCATAGTGTGTGAGGATGTTTCCCAGTGATGGATTGCAGATAGAAGGGCAGCCACTGCGTAAAAATATGCTGGATAAGTTGGCGGTTCATTCCACTGTGGTGACCCCATATTAATAAAGGGACTAAGCTGAAAAGAAAATGAATGAATGAATGAATTATATTATTATTTTAGTTAAAAACCCCTCAGAAGCGTAATATTTGGCTTAAAAGATTTTCTGAAAAACCTGGAGGACTGGAAGGGAAAAAAATAATCAGCAACTATTTTATATAACTTATTATTAACCATATTAGCTGTTGAAATACAGATTGTATCAAAACATTTTACACTAGGATTTGCATGTTCTCCCTGTGTTGCCATGGGTTTCCTACGGTTTCCCCAACAATCCAAAGACATGCGCTATTAGTGACTTGAATAAACTCAACTGGCTGTAGTGCATGTGTGTGAATGAGTGTGTGAGGATGTTTCCCAGTGATGGGTTGCAGCTGGAAGGGCAAGTTGGTGGTTCATTCCACTGTGGCAACCCCGGATTAATAAAGGGACTAAGCTGAAAAGAAAATGAATGAATGAATAATAGTTATAATAATCATAATAAATAAATAAAACAACACAATGAAATGAGGATACTAGAGATATAGTACACTACATGATATGCTACATGAACTAATTATATTGAATTAATTTAAGTTTTACAGTTTTTAAATACATTTTAAATGATGTTAGAGCATGATTTAATGTTTAATAATATATTATTTTATATTATATTATTTATTTATGTTTTAATGCCTTATCAGTATATAACCCTATACTAAATATACAATATTATTATTTTATAATATAGCTATATTGTTAATATTAGTTCTTTTTGAAAGCCCATGATAATAATTGGCCTAAAAGATTTTCTGAAAAACCTGGAGGACTGGAAGGAACAAAAATAATTAGCAACTTTAAATTTAGCTGTCAAAATACAGATAGTATCAAGACATTTTACCATATTTTCACAACTTAAGCCATGTATATGAATGAACAGATTCATATTAACGTTTAAATGACTTACCAAATCTTTAACCACATTACAGTCAATAAATAAGCTAGATTTTCTGTAGTATGTCAATGCAGTTACTTATAGCATCGAGCAACACGTTGGCAATATCAAAAACACCCCAGGTAAGTGTTGAGAGGCTGTGCGTTCTGACACCGTAGTCTCGCGATATTTGAAGGGGAGGGGCGTGTCAGATTCCAAGAGAGGAGAGAGAGAGAAGAGAGAGGGATAGAGGGGCGCTGTGGTAAGTTTGTAAACATTCTTCATCTGTCAAAAATGTGGTTTCTGTGATTGTGTAGACTTAAAACAGAGTCTAAGTGCTTTCAATATGCGTTAAAAAAGTTCGTCTGTGGTCGCGAGTAACTTTTAAGAGGCGCTCGTGAGGCTGTCAGATTTGCAGTGGACTACAAACGGAGTCGCGTTCACTGCTGCTCGTTCAGGGCTCTTGACAAGCGAAAATCTCAGGGACCAAAAAGTGCCTCTGGCCATCATTTATCACCTTATTTTTGTCAACACTATATTTAATTATATCACAGAGTGTTTAATATAGTGTAAGTATTTAATGTTTTTTGTATATATAAAGTGACAAATTGGACACGATTATTTAGTTTGCTTCAAAGTTGTTGTTTTTTTGCATACTTTTGTTTTCTAGTGGAGTGAGTACGAGCGGCCTGTACACCGAAAGTCCGTGAATTCCATTTTTTGAGTGGGATTTCCGTCCGCCAATGAGACGCGACTAACAGTATTGATTGACGTGTGTTTTGGCCAAACAGCAATTAGATATTTTTGATTGACGCGTGAGTGACCAATCGCAGTAAGTGTAGGGCGGGCACGTACGGGAAAAGGCAGGCTTTAAAGTTGGCATGTTCGCAAGACATCAAGTTAGCATAGGTTTGCTAAATAGTTAGCGACGTTTATTTTTGGCTTGGGCACTAGAAGCTAGCGTTATTTTTTAATGCAATGTAACAATTCAACATACAGTTAAATGACACTTTAATGCGCAATTTCTACCTTGTATTTAAACAAACTGGGCAACCGTGTCTTTTGTTTTTATTAGTAAAACATGTTATCTAAAGAGTTGTGTTGTGGATTTATAAATAGTTTTTAAAAAAAATATATTTTTAACAAATATATTTTTTTATTGCTGAATCACTAATTGCTTTCCTGTAATTACTGCTTCATTACGGTAGATGGATTTGTTTAAATAAATTAAGTCAACCTCATACAAATTTCAATTATAAATCACAAAATTTGCTTGCGATGCAAACAAACAATAGATGTTTCTTGCATTTTTGTTTGCTAATATACAAATATGTTATATAAAACACGCACCTGCTGTTGATCAGATTGTTATCATGTTGGCCAAGATTGTGATAAAGCAAAGACAAAAAGTGAGCATTTCACATATTTGTATGTAATACTTCTAGTGTGAAAACAGGGCTCTCCAAAACAGCTGATAGTAATCTACTATATTTCATCTGAGCGTGTGAATGGTCCATCTTAGTGCTGTAAACACCATCTGTATGTCCGAGGACCTGTAATTGTAGATATGGGTCAACTTCACATGGCACTCATTGAATTCCAATAATGTTACTGTTTGTAATGACTGCACGTCCTCATATAATACATCATCGTCTCAGTTGACATATCTTCATGTGCGCTAGTGAGCATTTTTGCAGCTGTTACTGTAATTGCCTGACTGTGACTTGATTAATGCAAGTTCAGAGCCTTGCTTGTGTTTTTCACCTCGGCTGTAGAGCAGAAAAGCTGTTGCAGAGAAGTTAAAAACTCCATAGCAAAATAGATTTTTTCAGGAGTAACTGATAAACCTTTAAAAACAGTCCTGTTGGGAGCTCAGAGGTTATCCGATTATATATGCTTTTATTGAACTTGCTTGTTTGTACCAGTTCAATTTTATTTGATCATATTTGTATTTGTGTTTTAAACATGACGCTGCATTGTTATTGTCATACATAACAAAACTTAATATAATTAATATTGTCATCTTTTAAAATACAGTAAATAGTTGAACATTTCAGGGAGTACATTTACATGGACATCAGTAATTAAATTATTTGCCTTAATCTGCATAAAACAATAATATGATTAAGGCGTTTACATGAGTTGCTTTTTGGATGTTCCTTTCATGATCCCGTTTAACAAGTTATTAAAGCTTATTGTCGTCATTACATCACCACAATATCCACATTTCCTCTGGTCGTTTCATGTAGTTTTGGATGTTTAATTTTTAATTTGTAAACTTTAACTGCAGTTTGGCATTTTCATTTTCATTCAGACACATTTCATGCATGCCGGTGCAGAGAGAATAGTGTCAAACAGCCATGTGTGTATAGACTATTGTAATAAAGTTTATGGCCACCTGGCCGCAGGGAAGGAGGAGGCGGAGAACCGATGAACTTTTAAATATTTATTAGTAAAAAGGGACACCAGCTCCTCATGGAGACTGCCGTCAAACTGAAAGCAAAAGTAAAACAATATGTCTGGGCCCGGTCCTCTCTCTCTCTCCTCTGCCATTGTTCCTCCTCTTATATTCCAGAGCTCCTTCCGTGGGATTGGAGGCAGGTGCGCGCCACAGGTGTATCTCATCTCCAAACCTTGGTATACCTTGAAAACTGTTATCTTTCCATGCCTAGCTGGTGCGGACACGCACCTCTAAAAAAATTTAACTACATAGTGCGTAGCACAAGCTCTGTGATTGGTCAGCTTGGTAGCTGTGACAAGTGTAGGCGGTGCTGAGAGCCGCGAGCCCGTTGGAGTGAGTGTTTACAAGTGTCGAGTCCCGGAGCTGTAGATGGAAACTGTTGTTTTGTGTTTACCTTATGATTAATGTTGTTGCACGTCTGACGGTTCCTGCCTCAGCATGAGCGAGTTTTAGCTACTTGTAAATTAAGGTAGCGTTCAGAAAAAAACAAAACACCCGCAAAGAAACTCAACACAGATGAACATAAAAACCTACTGCCAGCTAGCGTTTCGTAAGTTATTGCAGAGCAACACAAACAGCACGCAAACATCACATCGATCACTCGACGAAGAAGTATAAACCAGCCTTCACACCCGATTCATACAAAGCATCAGCATCAAGGTTTGATGGAGGGTGCGTCTAAAGTTGGGGCTGATACGAACTTTCGTAGCAGCCTCAGCCAATGAAATTAGACCACAACTGACTACTGTCTGAGCTGGGGTATTTGCAAAAATTGATCTGATTGGCTGACACTTCTGTTGGTGCTTGATAAGTTAATAAATTCCCAACTTCTGCTGCGAGCAACGCAATCCGCAATTTAGTTTGGCAACGCTTGACGTCACCCATTCAAAGTGTATGGGAAGCTTTGACACTATGTGAATTTACGTTTTTGTCTCTAAATTTTTTCACATATTTTACATTTTAAAATCACTATAAAATTGTTTTATTGACACCCTTGTTTATTGAAAATATCCGACAAGTCATTAAAAAAATCATAATTATATATAAAACAAGTAGCACTATACGAAGATAAGTGTCCAACAATGAAGATAGATAACCCTCACACTGTTTCTATATTATGAATAGGGTTGTCATGATACTGGAATTCATTACCAATCGATACAGAATTTAAAAAAATGACGATTTCCCGCTCATAATTTAGTGCTGTTGAGCATGTTCCTAAACACCGCTGATTTGCCATTGTGTTCACATGCTCAACAGAAATGACTTTGATTGGCCATGAAGGTCATCAGTTCACCGAACTCACCACTGTTTACTGAGTGTAACCACAGATACGGTGACACTGGAGCGTTTAAAAACCGCGATTCATCAGCGGATCGCTCGTATGTCAGCTTATAAGACAAACTAACTGATCTACGTGACTAACCGTGGTTACACTCTCAGTTACAGTCGTGAGTTTGGTGAACTGATGACATTCACGGCCAATCACAGTCATTTCTGTTGAGCACCTGAACATGATGGCAAATCAGCGCTATTTAAGAACTCTCTCAACAGCGCTCCAATGTTAGCGGGAAATGGACGTTTTTTTTTTCAATTTTAGTAGCAATTGGTACTGAATTTCATTATTGTGACAACAATAGTTATGGTTAGTTGTTTTTTTTTTTGTTTTGGCTATGTCACACCATAAGAATTTTTTACTGTACAATGCAGTAACAAAAAAAAACTGTGAGTAAATGGATTAATTTTCTGATCCCTTTAGATTTTAAACTACATAAGTACAGGACTGGGCCGATAAATTATATTATATTAAATCACAATAAAATTTATGTCAATAGCAATGATGAGCTCTGGACGTTTTTACTCTATATTGGTCTAAGAGCAAATCACACAGCAGAAATGTGCAACAATGGTAATCTAAAAAAAAAATAAACATATGTTATGCCATTTAATGTACCCTCTAATCTTTGTGGCTTCAGTCATTGTTGGGGTACTTTTTTAAATCTGGAAGCATTAACATCTTATATTGAAATGTATTTCGTTATTGTTCAATATGGAAAATAATGATCAAGATTGCATTTTCGCCATATCAGCGATTATGGCAGCCCTAATTTAGTATAGCTATTTACTCAATAAAAATGGTGTTTTACAGCAGAATAAGCCTATTTTACTGCCTTTTTGTCAATATGTAATTATGAAGTATGCATATATAAACTGGTGAAGCTCAGGGTTTTAATAGTGCAGCGGTTCACAATGTGTTAAGTGAAGACATTACACAGGAAGGAACATCATTTGCCAGTCATCTTATGATGAAATCAACTCTGTTTCTTACTGTCCGCTACCATCCCGTATGATGGAAAAGTCAGAACTGTGAATGAAGGTTGTGTTATGATTATGTAAGTTGTCTTGACAACAGTTGTATACAGGATAATATAACTGGCAGCATGTAATGATAGCTGTTCGTATGCAACAATAGAGTAATAGAGCAGACCAAATAAAACTGTTTCGAATATCCAGCAGACCAAATAACAGGCTGTTCAAATAAAGCAGACAATAAGGGTAAACTGCCAGCCGTACTTGAGTTGATTCTGGGCATTTGTGCTCTTCTGAAGTTATGTAATATTTGGTCTGCTTTAGAAGGTGTGCCCTGCTCATGAAGAACTGTGAGATTGCTCTCAAAGATTATGGCCAGTGATACTCTATTATAGAAATAAAGGACGGACAGTGTGGGTGGCTGAGAAATGTTTTCGTCCGATTTTTGCAAGCACATAGGACTTGATGGATAGCGCTGATTTTGGGATCATTAAAATATGATATTCACATGCCATCGCATTGCTGTAATGTTTAGAGATTCAGCAGAATAGGCCAAAATTGATCTGGTATGCCCATTATAATGTAATTAACAGCTCTTCCAGAACATTTCCATGTCTTGATGTTTTTTCCAGCCTTCTAGTACATTCTTGGTATTTATTTGCACTCAAATAGTTCCTTTTTTCTCAGTTGTATCATAGGAGCCAGCATTTTGAACATGCCCTGTAGTTTAGATTAAGTTCAGTTAGGTTATGTTAGGTTACTTAGATTTGGTTAGATTTGGTTTGCAGTCAAGACATCATTTCATAACAGTGACACACAAAAAACTCACATAGTGACAACAACAAATGGACGTAAATACCTAAAACATAAACATACAAAACACACTCTTCCAAAAAAATATAAAAAATTAAAATCTCATGTGTCCAACCTCCCCCCAATAAATAAGTGTTTAAAACAATCTATAAAATGTAAAATATACAAGTCACAGAAACACCTCTGATTTAATCTATGCCTTATTTAAATGTCTAATGGCTGCTGGTATGAAACTATTTTTTGTATCCTTTAGTTCTACAGCTTGATACTAAAGGCCTGTGACCAGAAGAAAGGAGCAGAATCTCCTTAAAATATAACAATGTAGTTACTGTTTTACATTATAGAAACACATAATTATTAGTTTTTTTAAGTTTGTTGTTATTTAAATGTTTTAATATTTTTTGACAGCTGACTCTTATGAAAAAGCTACTAATTACTTGTAGTGTATAGCTATTATACTACTATTTAAGAATTGTTGTAATATTGAATATAATTTAATAGATTATGCAGTTTATTCCTATAGAAAAAGCTAATTTATCAGCAGCCATTACTCCAGTCTTCAGAAATCATTCTGACAAGTTATACATCTTAATGTTTTCAGTGTAGAAAGCATTTGTCCTGTATTATATAATTTTTTCAATATATTTTTTAGCTTTGTGTTGATAAATAGAACAAGCAGAACAGTTGCATTTATTTAAAACGTATAAACGAAAGTATGAATTTTCTTAAAGTTTAAGCACAGAAACCTTTTTTGAGTAATATAAACTTAAAACATAAAATGTTTAATAAGTTATTACTAAAGTATTAATTTTAAATGTTTTTTGCCAAATATCTATGAGTAATAATGCAAGTGAAACTGAGTTTTGAGATAATTTTCAATACCATTGTTTTGAATAATATTATACTCCACTACATGCAGTAATGAATACCCAGTTTTGCCAATTGTTATCTGGCAGCATGTCCAGCATTGTTGTATAGCAGTATAAAGTGACTTAATGAGAATTAGCAGTTTTATTGAGAGCGACTTTGGGTCCGCATTGCCCCTAGCAGTAAAACAGGCCTTTGGGATTGCATTGGGCTACATTGTGTATTTTCTCACCATGGATTTAGCGGCTGGCACACTGCAGTCATGCAGCCGTGGATCTAAAGTTTCATTTGTTCCATTTTCCAAAGCTCGGGTTCACTAAGGTTACATAAATCGGCCATAAAACGTAGCCGCTCCCTAGATCTCTTGTCCCCAGTTCTATCTGTGGCACCCTTGGCCTTTACCTGCGAGTCATTGAACACCCTCCGAAACCACTCATTCCATTCTCTGCTCTTTGTGCCCCCCTTCTGTCGCTCCCTTTTTGTGGGGTCTCCCTTACTCTCTGGCAGCTCACGCTCCAGATTCCTCATTCTTGGCTCCGGCTGGAGCTATTAATACAGTTTGTTTTGTCAGTTTCCTAGCAGACAGCATCAAACAGTGCACGCCTGAGGCAGATTATAGCCGAACCTTGCTACACCGTCCACCTGCTGAGTAGAAGAAATCCAAGTTAACAGCAGGAAGATGCTTGTCCCACCAGTGTCTGACCACCGTGACCCAGTTCATCGCAAAATTGAGCTGTAATAAAAAAAAGCATTTCACAATATTCTCACAGCTGTGTGGAAAAAACGGAAATATGAATTTTGAAATTATGGTGTTATGGTGGCTTAGTGGGTAGCGCTGTCAAATCATTGCAGGAAGGTCGCTGGTTCAAGTCCCGGCTGGGTCAGTTGGGATTTCTGTGTGGAGTTTGCATGTTCTCCATGTGTTTCCGTGGGTTTGGTCTGGGTGCTGCGGTTTATCCCACAGTCAAAAGACATGCTCTATAGGTGAATTGGGTAAACTAAATTGGCCATAATGTATGTGTGTGTGTGGGTGTTTCCCAGTGCTGGGTTGCAGCTGGAAGGGTATCCGCTGCGTAAAACATGCTGGATATATTGGTGGTTCATTCCTCTGTGGCAACCCCTGATTAATAAAGGGACTAAGCTGAAAAGAAAATGAATGAATTTATATATAACCCAGTACTGGGTTGTGGCTGGAGGGGCATCTGCTGTCTACAGCATATGCCATAGTTAGTGATTCATTCTGCTGTGGCAACACCTGATGAATAAGGGACTAAGCCGAAGGAAAGGAAATAAATGAATTAATTTTGAATTTAAAAATGTAGAATTTCTAATATTAAGGAAAAAGGAAAATTTGAATATTACCATAAATTATTATTTTTTTAATAAATATTCAAATTTTTTATTATTATGTATTGTGTGATGTAAAGGTTATAGAACTAATAATGTTACTTCCTATATGATCGTAAATTACTTTGGACAAAAGCGTCCTCATAATGATTGGATGCAAATATAAATGTCCATGCAAATATAATGGAAATGCACTGGTTGAAGGCAGAGGGAACCCTGAGTGCATTGTGTTTTCAAAAACTCAACTGGGGCATTGCACAGCTAGTTCTGCCAGCTGTCTTCCTGTTTAAATGCTTGGTGATGGACAAACCCAGCTGTTCGGTTTGTCTTATCAAAGATGGCGAATGTTGTCAGACAGTAGCCTAGCAACTAGCACTATACTACAGGAATACATCGAGCTGTGGTTCTCTTGTAAGAAACTCTGGTTTGAGTCTGGTTTCATCAGTTCCTATTTCTCATCATAATTTTTTTTCTTCTCTCTAAACAAAAGATGATAAAAGAGTAGAATATAGCCAATCTTTGAACTTTAATATGTAATGTTTAATTCAGTGTCACAAGCTATATATCCAATACTTCTGTTTGTCACGGGCGGCATGCATGAAATGTTCCTGAATGAAAGTGAAAGTGCCAAACTGCAGTTAAAGTCGACAAATTAAAAATTAAACATTAATAAACATGATGTTAATCAAATTATGTCCTATGTAAAACGAGATCATAAAAGGAACATTCAAAAAGCAACTCATAAACACCTTAATCGTATTATTGTCTTATTCAGATTAAGACAAATAATTTGATTACTGATGTCCATCTAACCGTAGTCACTGTTTTAACATAAAAGTTTTAATCTTTTGGCCATTAATTTAAAAGGCAACATAGTATCAGCTCAATTTTGGCATAATTCTTTTGACGTAGTTGTCGTGTATTCATAAAATACCTTTGGTGTGGGACGCAATATTTGATCCTTTTATTTTGTAGGAGTGGTTGAGCAGGCAGCCAGTGAAAAATCTGCCTGGTTGTAGGGCTGCACAACATAAAGAGAAATTATCATTATCACAATAAAAGTATACCCAATATCCTTATCACAGAGAAGTGCAATAAATGAAAATAATTTTATGTGTACTGCATGCATAGGTTGTTTGTCCAAGTCTGACCAATCAGTTGGGGCCTTTACTATCTTTATCCCCACCTCTCAAGTAGGTGCTGTTAGATAAACCTAGAGCTGAAAAGACATACTAATGCCAAGAGACAAGAGAAGAAAATGACAACAGCTAATAAGAATCAGTTATTCAGTCATTTGTGGTGTTTAAAATCGAAATGTTTTATTCAATTTAATTAGCTCAGAAATATTACCAGAAATATAGAAATATATTATTAGTTTATTTTTGTACATTAATTATTAGGGGTGTGAACCTACACTGTTCGGTTCGGTTACGATTATCATGCCATCGGTTCGGTTCAATTCGATATCTCAGTGCATCACGGAACCAGCGACCTTCTTGCTGTGACGCGAATGTGCTTCCCACTGCGCCACCGTGCAGCCCTTAATATTTACATATTATTTGTAATACAGTGTTGCCCTTTAATACAAGCAGATATATGAACTGTACCTGTACCTTTGCTCAAAGAAAACACTCTTTTTAATTATTTTAGACAAAACTCCAATACATGCACAGAACAACATGAGCATTTGTAGCAAATAAACTAATGTAAATATTATCCAGCTTGCTTTTTGAGCCCTGTCAAGCGACTTCTTACATTCCTATGACTGGTCATTGTCTTCACCCGTTCAACAGAAAGGGTTGCGATAGGCTCTAAAAATGAAAGCGCTGTTCACCGATGAGTGACGCAGGAAGAACAGCCACGGTTACAGTCTATATGCGCATAATACACGGTTATTACAGGTAATGCATAATATTCAATTCAATTCAATTCATCTTTATTTGTATAGCGCTTATACAATGTAGATTGTGTCAAAGCAGCTTCACATGGAAGTTTATAGTGAATTGAAAAGTGTCAGTTCAGTTTTCAGTGTTTAAGTTCAGTTTAGTTTAGCTCAGTTCAGTGTGGTTTAATAATCACTACTGAGAGTCCAAACACTGAGGAGCAATTCCATCGATGCGCAGCTCTACAGATCCCGAACCATGCAAGCCAGTGGCGACAGCGGCGAGGAAAAAACTTCACCAATTGGCGAAAGTGAAGTAATAATAGACACAGTGAAGAAAACTCGCACCACACCATCATGTCTGGATCCACAAGTATCACTTTAACAGCCAAGAGGAGAGGAAAAGTTACCTTACGAACACACCAGCAAGTCAAATGTCCAAAGTGAGGGAGAGAGGTTCAGAGATGAAGTTTTACAGCATTAACTCCCCAGTGGTAAAATAGTGGCTTGTGCTGTACCTTCTTCAGTGTCAGTGAATTAGACAATTATCGGCTTTTTAAGTAGTGGGAGTGTTTTATTTACTCGCCCTCGCCTCCTTCGCCATAGTATTCTACCGCAACATTGCGCATAGGTGATAAATGACGTCAGTACTTAATAACCGGTTATGATCTATTACTAAACTGATACTGAATTGTCCACATCTGCATTGCGGTGCATCGAAGAAACAATTAATCTTGACACCCCTATAAATTATACTTATATTTTATACTTATATATTACTTATATATTTTAAGTTTGATATATTATAAGAAATATAACAACATTCTTATACAACAGCAATATTGCATAATTTCCCAGTATCGTGCAGCCATAGGTGGTATTCGTTATTAATTACTAAATAATTACTACTTCCACCTCTTACGGTGATATCATAGCCGTCATTAAAAGAATCAAACAATGACTGGTCAATATGATTTTCCCATAAAGACATAACCAAACATGACCTGACATGATGACTATCACAGCAGGCACAAATACAGTATAGTCTGAACCCAGCATGAGAGATTTTCATTTGATTACTAAAGGTTTATAGCGAGAATTAGCGAGAAAACCTACTTGAACAAACTTCATGCTCAAATGCTTCCCAAGCTTTAATATTGCAAACCTAATCTTAATCATAACAGGAAGTGGTCTTCGATTACTTCAGAATGTCTTTGTGAATAATCCATCAAGGGGTTATTTTTGTTTTGGATGGTCAGTTGTTGCAGGTGGGCCGATCTCAGTTTAATATATCGCTTGATGGTAAACTCCAGATGTACACACGCTCTCTCACGGTTTGAGTCTCACTGATACGCGGACACTTCACTGAGGCTATAACGAATGGGTGGTTCTCATTTGTATATGGCCTCTCCGTGTGTGTTTCTCTGACTAAACTGTCTGTGTGTATTGCAAGCAGACTGAAAGCTCTGGCACCAAGCTGTTGGCTCTCTTGTGGAGTGTGTGAGGTCTGCAAGGAATCAAGCTGCTTAGCTTGTACGCTACTTTGATCTCGGCCGTAATGGGAAGGGCCTTTCGGGGGCAAACAAGATGCAGTTATTTTCTTTATGGAAAACAGAACTAGGGGCTTGGCAGCCACTGCCAAATTCAACTTACAACTGCGTGTCTCTACGCACGAGACACTTATACACAATTTAAATAAGGATTAATAGACATTAGTTTTAATTCTATTCTGTGCATCCATCTATTATTCATATTTTTGTCTTATATAGAAGGTATTTTAGGCCTGTTACTCTGCTATTAACATGGGTTTTAGAGACATTAACTTTTAGTTTTTTTTTGTCAAGACTTATATTGCCTTATATTTCATTAAGTTCTACATGACTTTAACAGGAATGCTTGGTATGATGAACGAGTGTCATTGAATAAATCAATGAGTCCATTTTACGCAGCAGATTAACAAGTAGGGAATGAAAAGGATATGGATATACGGCTACAGTTTTGGTTGTAATCCATGAGTTTTTGTTCAACAGCAACAAATCCTATTTTGATGTCCTTCTTTACAACATCTCACAACTTACACAAGCTCAAAACATTTCTGACTCTGTTTACAGCTGTATTTAGAATTATCTTAATAAAAATTAATTCCTTACATTTATATAGCGCCTTTCTGGAAGCTCAAATCACTTTACACATGATGCAATAGCAGCCATATTGCGCCAGACCGCACACCAGCTGATTGGTGGAGAGGAGAAAAAGTGAGGAAGCCAATTATGATTGAGGGTTGGTTAGGAGGCCATGATAGACAGAGACCAGTGGGCAAATTTGGAATTTTTTTACTTTTTTTTTTTTTTTTTTTTTTGAAGGACATCCTGGGATATTTAACGACCACAGAGAATCAGGACCTCAGTTTAACATCTCATGTGAAAGACGGCACTCACTGAGTAGTATAGAGTCCCCTTCACTATACTGGGGCGTTAGGTCCCACACAGATCGCAGGTTGAGCTCCCCCTGCTGATCTCACTAACACCACTTCCGGCACCTAGCTTTCCCATGTGGTCTCCCATCCGTCCCGGGCACAACTCTGCTTAGCTTCAGTGGGCAACCATGTGACAGTTGCAGAGAGCTAGCTCTTCTTACACATTTACATTTACACCAGATGTAAAAAAAAGAGTTTCTATTTAATTTTTTAATTTATAAATTTTTTTTTCAATATTTAATTTAGTTTTATTTTATTTGTGTAATCATTGTGGGTTTTATAATTATATTTAGGGCCGCACAATATAACATTTCAGCACTGATATTGCAATATGATCATTTGCAATAGTCACAAAGCGAGTATGCGCAATGTTGAGTCTGGATTATAATTTATTATAATTCGTTTTTTTGGGGCCTGTGATGGTGTGAGGTAGGGCTGCATGATATTGGAAAAATTGCACATATTGCGATATGAATATAATTTAAGTAGAGTTGAATGAATGTTGGGCGACATGATGGCGCAGTAAGTAGTGCTATTGCCTCACAGCAAGAAGGTCGCTGGTTCGAGCCTCGGCTGGGTCAGTTGGAGTTTGCATGTTCTCCCCGTGTTCGTGTGGGTTTCCTCCGGGTGCTCCGGTTACCCCCACCAGTCCAAAGACATGCTGTATAGGTGAATTGGGCAAGCTAAATTGTCCATAGTGTATGTGTGTGAATAAGTGTGTGTGAATGTTTTCCGGTGACGAGTTGCAGCTGGAAGGGCATCCGCTGCGTAAAAAACATGTGCTGGATAGGTTGGCGGTTCATTCCGCTGTGGCGACCCCAGATTAATAAAGGGACAAAACCGAAAAGAAAATGAATGAATGAATGCATGTTTGTAAAGAATTTTAAATTTTAGATTGATCGGGAAGATTCTGTAGGAGAGTGCATAAAATATAAATAAGCATATACAAGCTTAAGGAAATTCAAGAAAAGAAAAATATGTAATTAAATAAATAGCATTTTATTGTTTTCCGAAGAGCCTAAATGTATTCAAGTATACAATAATTGAATAATCAAATGTAAAATAATACTACACAGTCTTAATTTTATAAACAATTCCATTAAATGAATTGTTATTAATTTTTCAAAGTTGCAAATGGTACAATGTCTTGTGCCTGATTACTTTTAAAACACCTCACACACAGGGCTCAAAAAACACTTACAAATTATAACACTTCAAAATTAGACGTTCAGACTCCGCATTGCATATATTCGCAATGTGACTATTGCGAATGATCACATTGCGATATCTATGCTAAAATGATATATTGTGCAGCCCTAGTGTGAGGCTTTTAAAAGGATTCAGGCATCAGAAATTGTACCGTCTGTTACTTTGAAAAGTGTATAATGATTAATTTATTGAATTGTTTAAAACAATGAAGACTTTACAGTATTGTTTTACATTTGATTTTTCAACAACTCAAAACAAAACAATAAAATGCTGTTTATTTAATTTGTATCTTTTTCTTTATTGGGTTTTTCTATGTTTGTAGATTGTTTATTATACTTTATGCACCACCTACAAATCATAAAACAGAAATGTGTGCACATCTGAGATTCTCAAAGGCAGGTGCTGAATCAAAACAAACACAGTGGAAAAAGTAAAAAGAAAATCGGCACACTACCACTTTAGCTCTCAAAAAAAAAAAATTGTAACGACGTTTCAACCTTCATTGTCTTCACCACCTATATGAATATTCCCAATCAATCTAAAATTGCTAATTCTTTCCAAACATTTATTCAATGCATCTAGTGAAACTGCATTCATAATCGAAAAATACAGAAATATCGCAATTTAAAAAAGAAAAATTTATTTTTCCAATATCGTGCCGCCCTAATTATATTTATTACATTGATTTATTTAAATGTATTTTATTTATAGATATTGACTTTTTTATGTTAAAGCTCTATTGCAACTTTTGCATTTTAAATAAATATTCGGCTGTTATATAATCTTTTTGTTGAGGTCTTCTCCCTCAAGTGTTTTAAAAAGTTGTGAAGTTAAAAATAGTTTTTTAACCTTTAAAAACACGTCTTGTGAGCACTGCATCATTACCATTTGTGCCCTGCCTTTTTTAATGCAAGTCTATTTCTATTTAATTAACTTTTTCTGTAAACACCACCTAAATGGAGTCCATAATTTTTCCCTTACTCTATTGGCACATTGAGAGCAGTTGTTTTTGTTTGCTGTAAAGCTTACTGCTCCTCTGTTACATAATTAGCAACGTCTCAGTCTGTAAACATGCTATTTTAAATGGCTTTTTAAATTTTCACAAGTGACGTATACAAGCTTTATCCATTTAAATCCCTGCTGTTATAGTCAAGGAAGATGTTTGGTTCGTTCTTCACCTTTTGTTTGCTGTGGTGGTTGTGTAACTCACCAGACGTCATTCCGAGCTGGTGGGGCATGTTGAATGTTTAATGAAACTTCCCTCCATTTAATTTTAATGAACGTGTTACTTTTTCCGAAATTCCCAACCTCTCCAAACGCGGACTGTTTGGCTTTAAGGAATAAAAGTGTGGATTGAAGTGAACTGTTGTTAAGACAGATGACAAATTCAGTCGGCCTGGTCAAGCTTGCTAAAGGCCACCACAACTAAATATAAGGCACATGTAGAATGTACACTAAACACATGTGTGTCATACACAAATAGATCTGGAACTGGGCCTTAGTAATATAAAAAATTCTATAAAATTCTATAATGCCTGTTATTTTTCCAGTACATTTAATATTTTTGACTTCACATTAGCATAGGTTTGTTATCGTTTATAGTTACTAAAATTCCCTAAAGAATGATTTAAAAAAATTGAAGCTGGCCAAATGATTGTGATACTGTGGACTTATATACACTCAAGTGTGTATGTGAGTTCAGTGACGTCCCAAATTAAACACTAATGGTCGCCACAGTGGAATAAACCCGCAACACATGTTTTATACAGCGGATGCCCTTCCAGCTGCAACACAGTACTGGGAAACACCCATGCACTTTCATTTAAACACGTTCACTACAGCCCATTTAGTTTATTCAATTCACCTATAGCGCATGTCTTTGGACTGTGGGGGAAACATGAGCACCCGGAGGAAACCCACGCGAACACGGGGAGAACATGCAAACTCCACACAGAAATGCCAATTAGCTGGGCCTAGGTTTGGCCTAGCTGGGGCTTTAAATCAGCGACCTGCTTGCTGTGAGGTGATTGTGCTACCTACTGTGCCACCGTGACTCCCGTATATGTGTGTGTGTGTGTGTGTGTGTGTGTGTGTGTGTGTATATATATATAT
>CAIGQZ010001345.1:13436451-13450022 GCA_903798205.1 Danio tinwini | reverse complement strand
GTTAAAATCAGAATTAATAGTCCCCTTTTGATTTTTTTTTTTCTTTTTTTTAAATATTTCCTAAATGATGTTTAACAGAGCAAGGAAATTTTCACAGTACTGTATGTCTGATAATATTTTTTCTTCTGGAATAAGTCATATTTGTTTTTGTTTTTTGGCTAAAATAAAAGCAGTTTTTAATTTTTTGAAATCCATTTTAAGGTCAATATTACTAGCCCCTTAAAGCTATATTTGTTTTCGGTAGTCTACAGAACAAACCATCGTTATACAACAACTTGCCTAATTACCCTAACCTGCCTAGTTAACCTAATTAACCTAGTTAAGCTTTTAAATGTCACTTTAAGCTGTATAGAAGTGTCTTGAAAAATATCTAGTCATCAAAGATTTAATCAGTTATTAGAGCAATGGTGCGTAGTGCTAAAAGTTATTAGAAATGAGTTATTAAAACCATTATGTTTAGAAATGTGTTGAAAAAAAATCTTCTCTCCATTAAACAGAAATTGGGGAAAAAAATAAACGGGGGCAAATAATTCATGGGGGCTAATAATTCTGACTTCAACTGTGTGTGTATATATATATATATATATATATATATACATGTGTGTGTGTGTGTGTGTGTGTATGTGATATAATGTATTATTATATAATTTAGTCATCAATTTGAAAAGTGATTACTTAATTTACATACTTGACTAAAAATGGCTCGATTTGAGAATAAAATGGGTAACTTTACAATAAGATTGTAATGTTATTGTATTTACTAACTTGATCAAACAATGAACAATACTAGGGCTGGGCCGATAAACAATATTATATGGAATCGGGATAAAATGTATGTTAATAACAATTATATTTTTACTCTATATTGATTTTAGAGCCAATCACTCAGCAGAATTGTGCAACAATGGAAATCTAAAAGTGTGTTTATTAGCCGAAAATATGTTATGGCATTTAATAGACCCTCTCATTTTTGTGGCTTCAGTCATTGTTGGGATACTCTTCTAAATCTGGAAGCATTAATAACTTGTATCGAAATTCTACATTATTGTTCTATATGGAAATATATAATCGAAATTGCATTTTTGCCTTATCGCAGCTCTAAATACATTTATTACTGTATTTTACTCTTGTTTAACGTTAGTTAATGGATTTAAAGTTGTTAATTATTAGTTTAGGTTAACTCATGGTGCATTATCTAATGTTAACAAACATGAATTTGGATTTTAATAATGCATTTAGTGTCTAACTATAATAAATGCTGCACGACTATTGTTCATTTCTAGTTCATGTTAGTAAATACATTTACTAATAAAACCTTTTTGTAAAGTGTGACCAGCATAACATGTAATCACACATGACCGTAAAATAATCAAAACTATTATGTAACAATGAGAAAATTCTGTATATAAGTTTAAACACTAAAGCCAAGTGTTTTCCTGAACATACTTGCACCATATCATGGATCCATCGAGGAGTCCAAGGAAGCTTTTTTTTTTTGGTCTGATTATGAAGTAATGTGGAGCATGTGTATGTTTGTGCTGAAGGTGCTGGCAGTTTATCTGGAATAACTAATAGGAAAAGAAGGAGTGTCTACAACAAGCCAATACACACGCATGCCATTCCCCTGGATCAGAGCGGCTCATTCCAGACATGTCTCTCCCGAATTACCATTATTGCACTGTCCGCTGTTTATTTACAACTCGCACTCATTACACTCTCGCCAATTGGATCAAAACAAATCAATCGATTTTATCTCTGCGGTAAATTGGTTCCTGCCGTCTGCCAAAACGGTACCAGCAGCAGCCTCCCGATGCCAAAGTAGATGTCTTGAGTTCTTGTGAAAAGTGATGAGCGTCTGGGAGTGTGGGTTGCTGACATTTGAGCCTGAGAATCGGGTGGAGGAGTTCAGAGAAGGACTGTGGACAAAGGTGTAGAGTAGCACTGGAGTCGCCTGCCGCAGAACAGCTTTGTGGTGTTGGGGAGGACCACAATCAAAGTAGAGGAGGGGCCAAAAACACTTTGCTTCAAGCAAATCCTGACAACCGCGTGTCATTGGTCTGCCGGATGCCCCCAGTGTGAAGAAAGTGTCACCAGGGAAACTTGTAGTTGCTACACTAACATGCGTGTGCTCGATCCGTCCGGTTATTTTTAAATCCTGGATCCAGGCGAAGGCATCCCTGTAGAACTTTTTATTCCAGGCTTAAACCTGTAGATAAAACCTTTCAGTGATGTTCTCGTCTTCTCTTCCGCAGTTACATTGCAAAGCCTTTGCAAAGATGGGGGACGACAAACCTTTTGTGTGCAGTGCTCCTGGCTGTGGGCAGGTAAGTTGGCTTTCACTTTGTCTTGGGTTTCAGGTGTGGGTTTGCATGGCTGGTTTAGAGCTCATTCTCTTGTGGTTATTAAAGAGCCTTCACAGCTGTATGGTGGCAGCGCGTCTGGCCGGCTTG
Source organism: Danio tinwini (assembly GCA_903798205.1). Taxonomy (NCBI): domain Eukaryota; kingdom Metazoa; phylum Chordata; class Actinopteri; order Cypriniformes; family Danionidae; genus Danio; species Danio tinwini. Next base: position 13,447,572 of record CAIGQZ010001345.1, on the reverse strand, counting down.
TGCATGTGTACGGAGGGAGGTGCGCCAGCTGTGCCACTCTGTAAACGTGTTGTTTTTGTCACACTGCAGCTCTGGGCTACACTGATGGAGCAGATAGCACACTTGTGAAACTGCGCTAACGTCTCTTTAGCTGTCTGACTCACTCATAGACTTGGCCAATGAGTAATCGCTGCTCAGTTATCGTCTGCACTTGTCTGGTTTGAGTCAAAGTCCATGTCAATGCTATGAAGGAGTTATTGTTGTTAATAAGTGTGATTATGTGAAACATGCTGGCAAAGTAGATCAAGAGCGAGTGTAGTGCTTTTTTTTTGTTTTTGTTTTGTTAACTAAACCATACAATAGCTGTTTTTGAAACTTGGAAGAAATGTTAACAGAAATAAAATAAATTATATATACAGTTTGTACTTATGTTACATCAGCTAGTGGTCAAATAAACATTTCAGTTTTTTCATATTTCACATTCACATTTTCCCATCATTTGATGTACTTAAAAACTAAAACTCAAGTAAAATTAAAGAGACATCTTTGATTAAAACATTTAAATACCATCTAAGGAAATTGACAACATAATTACAAATATGTACAATTTTAATAAAATCAGAATGTGCATAAATAGCAAATTTTATTTGTTAAACACAAAGCTACACACTGTAAAAAGCAATTAGTTTACTTTAAAAAAGTAAGTAAACCCATTACTTTTAAAGGCTGATTCATACTTCTGCATCAAGCGCACATGTATGGTGCGACGCAGCCTTCGCACGGTCTCATAACTCTTGCCGTAGCTGACGCGCACCTCTCAAAAAATGTAAATACACGTTGCAATGACGCATAGTGCAAGCTCTGTGATTGGTCGGCTTGGTATCGCTGACAAGTGTGGGCGGGACCGAGAGCTGTGCAAACCCGTTAAAGCGAGTGTTTACAAGTGTCGAGTACTGTGACGTGGGTTACTTAATAATATTACTTTTCTAAATAACGAGTTAAGTAACGCATTTTTTTTTAAATTAAGTAACAATACTTGAGTTGCTTTTTCATAAATGCAACACGAGTTACTTTTTAGTTTAGTTAATTTGCTTAAAAAATAGCTGAATTAAATGATCGTAGTTACGATGAATCTCGCAATGAGAGAATGCAGTAACAGGCAGAAAGAAAGATGGCAGAGCCTTACATTTCTGCAATCGAAAAAATTCTTATTATTTTGAACACATGGAAGAAAAGGAAAAGGGGATTATCTCAATGGACAGTGATTTTACTTTTTAATAAGACAAAAGGTTCAAAAGTAGCAAACACATTGCTTTAAACTGTCATTAATTTCTATATACGGCATGTGTAGCTCTGGGGTCAGGAAGTTCTCAAAAGATAACTTTATCCTACATAAATTTTTATATGTGGTTTTAAGGTAATTAAAGGTTATACAGTATGTTGTTGATTGCTCCTCTATTAAAAAAAACAAGAAGAAAAAAAAAACCTCTGCAAGTTCTAAAAGAGATCAAGCCTCAGCCAGGTCAACGAAACGAGATAAAGTTACTCAAAAGTAAAGTAACGCATTACTTATCATAACAAGTAACTGAGTAACACAACTACAGTAGTTAAATTTTTGGGGAGTAACTCAATATTGTAATGCATTACTTTCTAAAGTAACTTTCCCCAACACTGCCTGTGAAGGTGGTCTAAATGTGTTTAACTTATGGTTAATGTTTCTGCACGTCCGCCGGTTCCTGCCTCTGAATGAGTGAGTTTTAGCTACTTGTACATTAAGGTAGCATTCAGGAAAAACACCCGCGAAGAAACTTGACACAGAGGAACATAAAAACCTACTGCCAGCTAGCATTTTGGAAGTGTTATTGCAGAGCAACACAAACAGCATGCAGTAGTATAAATGCACAGCTACGCGCAAGGCATGTGTCATGGGTCACGCCGATCACTCGACGCAAAAGTATAAACCAGCCTTAAAGTGATTAGTTGACTTTATTTTAAGTGAGTAAACATGTTGCCTTAAATTACTAAGTTAACTAATTATGTGCATAATAAAAAAAAAGTAACTAAACAATTCCAAGTTACACTGTAAAAAAATGCTGGGTTCTACACAATCAATTTGTGTTGGGACAACATGAAGGAATTGAGTTAAATTTTTAGATTTGACAAATTTAAGTGGATTGAACATTAAAATTAAAGTTAAATATTAAGTTGTCCCCCAAAAAACTCATGAATTTTGTTGTTTTAGCTCATTTTGAATAAATAGTTTGAACTTTTGAGTGTACAATGGGTTTACACACTTTTTTTTTTTTAAAGTAAATTCAACTTGTTGATTGTAAGGCAACGGGTTTACTCACTTTTTAAAAATAATCACTTTTTACAGTATCTCAGTAAAATTATCTTTAACAACCCTGGTATTTTGGCACTTTGTCCTAGTAAAATGTCATAACATAAATTAAAACTATAGTCTAAGAAGCAAAACAGTTTTAGTAATCAACCTAAAATATGTTTCTTAAAAAATGTAATAAAATATATGCACATTTTTGTAGTTTTAAATGTTTAGTAGTCTTTTTTTTTTAATCAAATGTTAATAAATGAAACTTAATTTATTAAAATCACCCCCCCCCTCCTTTGTAATAACTGACAAACTGTGTGGCCCTTGAAGCCTTCTGTGATGGCATTAAAAAACTGAAAGAGGAAGTGATCAAGACCCATCCTGCTCTGTGAGACAGCAATGTTCGTTTTGTGGTTTATATCTGAACCTTCTCCTTCACAGTTACGTAGAAACAGGGTATGAAATGTAGCATGGTCCAAAATGAGGCAGTTTAACAGTTACACCTTCTCCCACAACAATGCACATTTAATCTTATAATCTTGAGAATTTAGAGGAACAACATGAACCTGATGAATAATTTATGCACATAAGTTGTTTGCAGATGTTTCTTTTCAAGCAGCCAGGGAGCATGACAGTTTACTATTTCTTGTTTTGACCTAGCCAGACTGTAAGCGGCATAAATCTGATTTATTTTCTTCCTTTGACATTTATGTTCACAAACATCTGTATTACTGCTGCTAATACTTATGATTTATGAGTTGAACACATACTATAGTAGATGCATTCCTCCACTTGCATGTTAAAGACAGACGTCAAAAATATTTTCTAAGTGATCAGTAATGAATTATCACAGAAATATTAAGTCTGTTATTCAAAGGATGAAACTAAATAAAATAATAATAAACATTTTACTATACTATAATACAATATTATATGGTCACCAAAACTGTATGTATTTGATTAAATACAGTAATAAAATTAATACAGTAAAATAGCTGCTTAAAATTTGTCCTAAAGCTGAATTTTTAGCATCGTTACTTCACGTTTTGTGTCATGTGATCTATTTCTATATTTATTCAATATGCATAATTCTTAAAAAAACATTTCTTATAATCAATATTGACAACAATACTATGTTTGTAAAATTATAAATGTGTTTTATTCACTTTTTAATTAGTTTACTGCATACGTTCTGAATATATTTATTTAATTTCAAAACCAAATGATGACATTGCATCCTGAAGCATTTTTATGAGTTACAATGTCAGTATCATGTTGTCAAGTGAATGCAAAGCGGTTTTAAAACCACTCAGCTCCTGTAAACCAAAGCTAAGGCCACAGAAAGGGAAATAAAGGAGGTTGAAATAGAGATCAGGTGGCACACATCTGTCAGGCTTTGTTAACACTGGTGTGTGTGTGTGGATGAGGGGAGTGAGGGTTTACTCTACTGGAGGTATTGTTCTTTTGTTGACGAGCAAACGTTGCTTGCGTCAGACTGAGGTCCATAGGGGTTTAAGATTGTTTTGCTTTATTCCAGACAGTGAACCAGATTTTCACGTGAATCCACTGATCTATTACTGCAAAATAACACGCCGGAGGAAACTGAGATTTAAGATTATCAATGCTTGGGCTTGTTGAAAGCTGTTTTGCTTTATTAGTGTAATATCATTGTGGTGTCTTACTAATGTCCCCTGTGTTAGAGTCGTAAGACATTATGCAACAAAATTTTATTCAAATTTAGCTAAAGGCTACACTTCAGCTTGTGCACTTAGTTTGTTATTTATTTGTCCAACAGGAAGTCCAATAAGGTCCAACGTTCAGAAGTTTTTGGGGCTTTTAAAGTAAAAAAAATAGAAGTAGAAATTAATACTTTTATTCTACATGGATATATTTAATTGTTCAAAAGTGACAAAGACATTTCAGTGTTTGCTCTAGGATTTTTTCCAGCTGTGGTCGCAGGCATTTTATGCAGATCTTCCAACCTATAGTAACCAATAACCTATGGCCTTATTTCAAAGACAAATGTTGTGGGCGCAGTATCACAAGTCTAGATCGCATTCATGTAATAAGAGCATGCAAATCTCTTTGCTTGCACGCTGATTCCTCTGTTCGTGCACAAAACTTCTTAAATGAACGCTGCTGAAGTGTGATTTTGTGCGTTTGGGTTAAAAGTTCGGGGTCAGTTTTTTTTTAATGTTTTTTTTTAAATAAAATTCTGTTCATCAAGGCGGCATTTATTAAATGTAAAACAACTGTTAAACATTTATTAAAATTTTAAGCAACTGCTTTCTTATTGTAAGTAGTTTTAAATGAAATGATTACTTCAGTCATTATTATTATTATTATTATTATTATTATTATTATTATTATTATTAAATCTTTTTCTTCAGCCATAATGTGGAACGGGCAGACCAACCGTAAGGCCTAGAGACGTGAAACTTGGTCAGATGGTCTGTATGGTTAACTGCTACTCTTAAAATTGTAGACATGTTTGGCTGCCCGCAGACCGTTTGTCGTAGACTCAAAAACTTTGCATAATTGAAATCCTTGTCTCATAACAATTTATATGCCATTAGGACTCTACAACGCACCATTTTTCTGCTACATTGGGATTTTTTCCGAAACCTACTTTTGCGAACTAGTCGTAGTTGCTTTTATTACTATTACCATTAATAATAATAATAATTAATATTAGAGGGATTTCTGAAGGATCATGTGACTTCGGAATAAATAATTATATCAAATTATAAACTACTTTTGAACAGTTATTTTGTAGTGCAATAACACTTCACAATTTTACAGTTTGTATTGTGATTTTTTTATAAAATAAAACATTCAAACAATGAAAACATTTAAATATTCTACTGACCCCATACTTTTGACTGGTAGTGTATGTCTCCAACGTTTATTAGATTTGCTAGAAATATTTATGAATGTCTCTAATAGACCTACAGAACAGCATTGATGCACCTTGAAGTAAAGTGAAACATTTGAAGGATTTTTAGAGGATCATGTGACCTTAAAGACTAGAGGAATAATAAATTCATCTTTGCCACCACAGAAATAAATAACATTTTACACTATGTTAAAATAGAAAATAACGATAATATAGTAAAAAAACTATTTTTTCATTTAAATCTGCTATTTTGTTTTTGGTATTTTTGCTAGATGTAGTACAAAAACAAGTTGTTTTTTGGGGTGGGGGACAGTGGGATCAGGAAATGAAAGGAGAAGGGCTGTAACTTTCTTTGCCCACATAAGCACCACGTCTCAACATGTAGGAGCATGTGTACTAACCCCAGGCCAACAGAAACTGAATTTTTTCACAGTATTTATACTTTGATAGTTGGCAAATAATATGCATTGCTTGACATGTCGTGCCAGTTACATAAATTTTTATTTTATGCTAATGGAAAATAAGTACTGCAAATGATAATGATCTTAATGCGGTTAATTTCACTATATAACGCAACGCATCTCATTCGTGACAGAATAGCTCTATTTGTTGCATTTCCCAATAATACATTCTTCTTTCTTAGAGGAAAGTACAAATATAAGATACGGCTACGAAAGAGGAAGTATAACAAGTCTAGCTGCATTTCTTGTTTGTTGGTGTTAATTAGTTTCTCTGTTTGTGTCAGTCACACTGTTGCCCTTGTGTTGTCATCATGTGTTGTCCTTGCCAGGGTAGCTCATTTAAGTCGAGAGAAAAGACGCTACAGGCCATGCAGTTGTTGTATTGGGGATGCTGGCACATCTAAAAATAAGCTTTTGACACTTGACTGTGTTTCCACTTTGCGCTGTCACAATTGAACTGCAACCGTGACATGGAGACAGAAATAGTCTAATGAAGACTGTGAAGCCTAGTGAACACGACTTGAGTCATGAAATCCACTCAGAAAGAGGAAAAGCTAATCCTAGAGGCTCCATGTCCACTCCAGCTGTTGTAGGAGACTTATTTATTATAATTTTTTTTTTAAATGTGAACTGAAGCTTGACCAGTAAGAGATTCATCATTTATTTAAACTATTTGTAAATAGGGCTGCATTGATTATAGATTTTGGTTGTAAGATTATAGTTTTGGGAATAATCACGGTTATCATGATTATTGTGCATTCTTTAATTTCAAAACACTACTAGTTTAGAAAATCACATGAAAACTCCTTATATTTTAAAGTGTTATTTATATTTATTTGCTGCTCAGTAACCAAACAATACATCACAAAATAATAATAAAAAAAGCTAACAATAGTTCGGTTCTCTTTGGACTTAAAAATAAGTGAAAAAAAGGTTTTTGGCATTTAAACATAAGTAATAATTTTACACTGAAAACGAAAAATAAATAAATACATAAAAATATGAATAAATAAAAAATAGTATTTGTCTAATGTAAATCTAGCAACATATTAGCCTAGTATTTCCATTTTAAAGAGAACAAATATAGTCAAAGGTTGCTAAACCTTTTGATCAACTATATTACAAAATTATTTGGTATTTTCATTTTGTATTTTTTTTCTCTTTAGTGTAGAAATGTGTGTATTCCATACAAAGTATGAAGCTTATCGGTCAGTTCTTGTCACATGGCTCGCACGCCACATGTGGGTTGCTGCCAATATGAGTGCAAAAAAAGAAATAACAATCTTGCGCATGCAAAAGACGCAGTATGTGAACGGCCCTTAGTTAATAGCCTCAGCCATAGTTAATCCATTGTGTGTGCATATTAGCCTCTGTGTACAAGCTTGGAACTTTAAACTAGCGCACAGTTAGCATAACTTTTAGTTGCAGCAATTTTGTTCCATGCAGAAACACTGTGTTTAGAAGCCTTTACGATTAATTAACCGTGAGTCTAAATAAATAAAAAATGAATAGAGTATTCCAGAAGTGAAACATCACAGTATGTAAATGTAACTCACTCACTGTGAAATATAAATATTACACTGTAAACTGTTATAGTTTAATATGGAAAATAATTATTGAGATGCATTTTTGCCATATCGCCCAGCCCTTGTACACCTAAACTGACAAGTGTAGCCCAATTCCAGCCCAATAATTGACTCTTATTTGTTTGAATTGGTATTTTTTTAGTAAATCAGAAAGATGCAGTGCAACCAGTGTAGTCCGAATGACAAGAAAATTACTGTTAAATCAAAAACTTATACACACCAAGAGTCAAAATGTCTAAATGATTCTGAAGGGGTCTAAAGAGGTCAGTAATGAAACTTTTAAGCATTTAAATGAATCAAAATCTTAACCGTTCTTAAAATTCTTGTTTCTAAATAGCACACCAATTCCACAGAAAAAAAGGATCTTTAAAGGTGCCATAGTGTGTATTGATTCAGAATCTTAAATTGGTCTCTATTATTTATCAGAGTTATGTGTCGTGAATAAAATAGAGACTAGATTATATATTTATATCTGACAAAAGCGACACATCAGAGATGATCTGGTTTTAATGTGTATGAGAACACAGGTGGGAGACTTCTACTCTTCATTAATGAAAGGCTAAGTGATGTGAGAAAATGTATAAACATGTATTAAACACAGTTTGCATGTTTGTTGCCTCATTATTACAAATATACTCAAATGCCAATTTCACACTATGCACATTAAACTAACTAAAGATGCATTTAAACAGAACTTATATAAACTTGAATAAATGTATAATCTGTATATCCTGCATTTTGCCATCTGATGAGCTTTACTCTTCCTCCCTCTCCCATTTTTTTTTAAATTAGGTCCCACATACATAGCATGCTAAATGCAAGCTTAGATATACTTAAATATGGGGGGGTGCGCATATTAATAATCCCATGTGCAAAGCAACAATCTGTGTTTTGTTCAGATGGGCCTGTTTTCCACCAAGGTTTTACTCTCCAAACAATGGCGCTTGAGGCTCACGATATGCCATTTCCATGTACTGAACTCTTATTATTGTTATTGAGCTATGCCTTGGTATATCCAGATTTTTATTCTATGGCATACTTTGGTTGGTTTCTTAAATAAACGTGATTGACTGGCTGTGCATCTGCTGCGAGCACGTTTTATTAGCTTAACAGCGGTTTGTTTCAAAGGTAAATATAAAAGCACATTGGAGAATGCATGATTGCCTGTCATAAATGTTAACTGAATACATCTGCTTAGTTTGCTCAGTCCATTGTGCCCTTCATGCATAACACTATGGCTCGGGCACTGGGTTAAAGTGCTAAACCACCAAATTCTGCTTTTGCATCAGCACTTTTTTAATTTGCACAATGTATTTTTATACTGTCATTTTTATTGTGCGACAAATGTGGAAGTTCAATACTAACTGTAATTCCTCAGCTGAACGGAAGCATCGAGAAATGTAAGCGTTGTACGCCTTGAGGCTGTGTAAGGGCTTAAAAAGTCAGACCTGAAACAGAAAGCCACCTCTACTGTACGTCTTTGACACTGACACTGTATAGTTACATCCAATACCTTCAAGTCTTTGAGAAGCTCTCAGGTTTGGTGAAAAACGATCATTATGAAGTCCTCTCTGGCCTACATTATCAGTTTCAAAAGACAAGACTTGTCAATGCCACTCCCTCTTCTTCTTTTGGAAGTGTGTTTCTGCCCTGAGGTCGTGAAATGTTCCTCTCCCTTCTTCTGGAGAGATTGGGCTCGTAATCTGTCTGTTCATCTGTGTGTCTTTGTAGAGGTTTACTAATGAGGACCACCTGGCTGTCCACAAACACAAACATGAAATGACGCTTAAATTTGGACCCGCCAGAACGGATTCAGTCATCATTGCAGGTACTTTTTCAACCAGACATTATAGTGTAATATAGGTCAGATATATTAATTCTAAATATAATAAAGTAGTGCCACAATGACATCAGATCCCCAAAGAATAACACTGTTTTTGATTTACTAGTAATATAATGTCTGTGGTTAACATAACTTGATAATCTCACACTAAAATGTAAACTACATTCACATATAGAAAATGTGATTTTTAAAGTTATGTGTGTTTTATAAAATTTATATGTTTTTAATAAGTAACTGGACAAGAATGTTTGGGTGCAAGCCTGCATAGATGTTTTTTGTAGAACAGAATGTTCAGTTATCACTGAGTTTACAGCAGACTTTATTTTACTCATTAAAGGAAAAAACCCATTATAAAGCCCAATTGGAAGGTCTTAAGGGGACTCATGGCAAATTATGATAATTTTAGGTTTTAGGTAGATCTCGAGAACTCTCCTGCTTTTTATAGCTAATGACCAGAGGTGACAGAATCTGCGAACATTTTTTTGCAATTTTTTGAAGAGAATTCTATAAAAACAATCTTCGGATTTATGTGGAATGATTTTAGAAGTATCATAACTAAAAACTTTATAATAATAATAATAAAAATAATACATTTTAACTTTTATTTAATATTACAATGCAGTACACTTACATGTAGATACATAGACTCAGTGATGGGCTAAAAGTCTGTGGAAATCTGCCTACTAATGACCAATATGACTATGAAGAGATAACTGCTGACTAGGAACACATCTATGATGCCAATTTGGATGAGTCGGTTAACTTAAGTCGCATGTTTTTTGGGAGGAAATTGGGGGACCTGGGAGAAAGCCACACTAGCACGGGGGGAAACATGTAAGTTCCACACAGAAACGTTGACTGGCTTGGTAAGGACTTGATCCAGTGACATTCTTGCTGTAAGACAACGGTGCTAAACATTGGGCCGCCGGGCTGCCCAATCTAGGAAAGGAGGAAGAGTAGGGTTGGAAGGGGGATTCTTTAAAATGAAGGTGACTGTGGTATGAAACCGTCTGGTTCCATAGGAATCATCAGATTGGTGAATCATGTGTTAGCTAATGTGGGACTAGCCGTGGTCAATCATAAACATGTGATCTTCTCGAAATTATTTTATAAATAAACGTCATTTAATGTTTATTAAACAATGTATGCATAATTTTATAAATAAAATACGAATAGTGACCATTACTTTTTGTCTGGTAGGAATCCATTCCCTACTTCAGGCTCGTGTTTCTGTGTGTCACTCCTTTTGTCTGTGATAGTAATCTGGAATGCATGTTTCGACGCTGCTGACAAAACAAATGTTACAGAAATTTAACAAAGTAATCTGATATCATTAGTTTATAGCTTCAGAGTGAAAGCTATTAATTTTAAGGGGGGAAATTCACAACATGTTTTTTATGTCACATTACACCCTTGGGAAAAATGCACTAATGTACTAACCGCATTGAACTCTCTCAGATTTATCATGCTAAATCGCAAGCAGATTTGGTTTGTGCTGCAACATACAACTGTTTAGCTGAGCGTCAGAGTTTATATTGTCCTCGAGGCCGTCTTGCATAAGGAAACAATGAGATCTCTCTATCCCAGACCAGACGCCGACTCCCACTCGTTTCCTGAAAAACTGTGAAGAGGTGGGCCTGTTCAATGAGCTGGCCAGCTCCTTCGAGCAAGAGTTCCCCAAGGCCCAGGATGATGAGGACAAGAGGGCCAAAAACCCGGTGAGCTGTGGGACTGGGTGGAGGATTCAGTCATACAGTCAGACGTGCTCCAAACATGAGGAGCTCAGGCTGCCTGCTGCCAAACCCAGATTTATGGAGCGCAAAGTTCCCTATCAGTTCTCATGTGTAACACTGTCTCGTCTTGCGCTCTCTCTCTCTCTCTCTCTCTCTCTCTCTCTCTCTCTCTCTCTCTCTCTCTCTCTCTCTCTCTCCCTCTCTCTCTCTCTCTCTCTCTCTCTCTCTCTCTCTCTCTCTCTCTCTGTCTCTCTCTCTCTCTCTCTCTCTCTCTCTCTCTCTCTCTCTCTCTCT
>CAIGQZ010001345.1:13396773-13436351 GCA_903798205.1 Danio tinwini | reverse complement strand
TCTCTCTCTCTCTCTCTCTCTCTCTCTCTCTCTCTCTCTGTCTGTTCATCTGTCTTTCTTTTTTCCATGTTGCCCTTCTCCTAATTCAGGAGCACTAGACATGAGCTTGCAAATGCCTTCTGAAGTGAATTAGACTTGTGTGGGGTTTATTTGTAGACTACATTGAATATAACAAAAACTGGTTGCAATTTATTTTACGCTGTCCTTTTTAGAGTGTCAATAAACATTTATTACATTTTTTTGATTAAGTAATTGTAATTAATTACATGTAGTTGCTGTATGGTTAATATTATGGCTGCACGATAATGAAAAAATCTGATAATGCAATGTTTTATTTTTCTGCAATATATATTGCGATATGAATACAGTTTCAGGAGATAGCTCTTGAATAGCTCTATTTGACGGTTTCTGGGGAATCATAACAGTATTCGGGTACAGAAATGAAAAATGCTTTTCGTACTTTGTTTTATCTTGCTTCTAGTCCAAATATCAAAAAAATGTTTAGACCAAGTAAAAATATTATTAAGTTTTCATCGTCAGAAGAAATAATTAACAATTAAGAGTTTTTTGCTTGTTTTAAGGAAATGATCTGCCAGTGGAGTAAGTGAAATAATCAAGTTTTTGTTTTGAAATGTAGATAATTGGGCTAGAAACAAGACAACAATTCTATATAAGTACAAAAAGTCCATATAAATACAGTGATTAAATACAATTCTGTAGCTCCTGGTCAACTATAATTCAGACTTGACATTGCATATCTTAGCAAAGTAATTATTGCGGATGTGCACATTACTATATGGATGCTGAAACCAGTAGGCCTGTCACAATATCTATTTTTTGTTGTACGATATATTGCACCAAAATATATTGCGATAAACAATATTATTGTCATTTTAAGACCATTTTATGCCACTCATTATGTAATGCCAGAATGACAATATAATATCAAAATGCAAGTACACTCTTCCAAAAAAAAACACAATATTTTATTCTTAGGAATATTTAATTTAATTATAGTCATTTTAACTAATCAATAATTAGGCATTGGAATCAGAATGTGAAAACGCATATCCTAAATGAATAATAATTAGTGTTAACAAAAAAGTGCAAGGTGAAAAGTAATATATCTGCTACCAGATCTATTTTCAGTTGTCAGAGATCCACATGAAAATATACTATAGTAATTTATAGTAAATACTACAGTGTTTTAACCATACTGACACCACCAGTAGAGGTAGAGATGTTGCTAGATGTTGGTATCAGTTAAAATGTTGCTAGAATTGTTTTTACGTATGGGCGATATACATTGCATCACTAAAAATAATTCAATTGATGTCCATGTGTTGTGTGATAAGTCGATATATTGATTATTGTGACAGGCCTAGAAACCATATATTGTGCAGCCCTAGTTAATATGGTGGCCCGGTAGTGCACAACGAATGAAATTTAAAAGGGAAGCACCCACAACACAACAGAAACAAGCCAAAGCACGACGGAATCATGCCAAAACACAATAGTCACATCAAAAAATAACAGACTTTAAATAGTAAATATATGTTTAAACAACGAAATAATCCCCCATATTGTTTCTCTCATACTGTGTGAGAAGTGCTTAACCACAATTAAATGCACATTTAGATGTTTAGTTTTTGCTAGCAGTCACAGCCTCTTCCGGTGTGAGACATAAAGTATCCAGACAACCCACAAGAATGTATGCAAGTAGTTGGATGTAATTATGCATAATATCTTGTAATTCTCCATGTTGTAACAAGGGCACTGTTATAAACAAGTATTAGCAAAACATTTATACTGTGTAATGTTGATTAACTACATTTATTAACTCATTTGAAACTATCATCTGTATTAATATGTAAACAAGTAAATAGAAATCAAATAAACGTTGTCTCTGACTTCCTTTTCCTCGCAGTTACCCACTCCGAATTCAGGAGCCATAGATATGAGTTTGCAGACGCCTTCAGACGTAAAGGTGAAGGAGGAGGACCTTGTGGAGGTGGACTCCACTCCGCCTACAAGTCCTGACTCAATCTCCAGCATGTCAGACAGCAGCAAAGAGCCCATAGGCAGAGGAAAGGTACAAGCTTTTATGCCATTCATATTGTGCTGGAGCTGAACCAAAATGCACAAATACAGCTGAAAGTCTGAGACCACGTTTGAAATCTGCAATTAAAAGTCGGATTTAAAGCAAAGATTCTAGGCTTTTGAAATGTGTAAATGAATGGATTCTTTGCTAGTTCAACAGTTGGGTAAATTGTGATAATGATCATTGGAAAGACAGTCAGATGTTTGAGTATTGAAGCCTTTTGGATCGCTCTTAAATCATGTAGGAGTTCACGATTATCATGTTTAATGCAACTTCATGGAGCTTGAGTGATGCTTAGATTGAATCAAAAAAGGACAAACGTATTACACATTCTGAAAACTTTAAGTCTTTCATGTGTGTTGATATGAATGTTAAAGGCGCCATAGAGTGCATTGATACAATGTTAAATTGTTTTCATATATCTAAATACGTGGCAAATTTCACAATATACATGTAAACTAACAAAAAGGTACATTTAAACATACCTTATGCCTCTACAGGTTGGCATTGACTAAATTTATAATCCGTATATCCCACATTTTAATTCACATTTAAATTCTTCACTTTCGCCAATTGGTGAAGTTTTGTCCTCGCCGCTGTCGCCACTTGCTTGCATGGTTCGGGATCTGTAGAGCTGCGCATCGATGGAATTGCTCTTCAGTGTTTGGACTCTCAGTAGTGATTATTAAACCACACTGAACTGAGCTAAACTAAACTGAACTTAAACACTGAAAACTGAACTGACACTGTTTCAATTCACTATAAACTTCCATGTGACGCTGCTTTGACACAATTTACATTGTATAAGCGCTATACAAATAAAAAAATTAAATAAAATAAAATAAATAAAAATTTAAATTTTGTGTTGGCTCATCAAAAATCCATTTACCCTTTCTTAAAGCCTGTCCCATTTACAAAACGAGTCCCACATACATCATAAATATAATAGATTTTTAGATAAACCTTAAAATAGGGGGAAACAATTATAGTTATAGTTGTTGTAATTTTGCTAGGCAAAGTGTGGATTAACATTGTCTGTTTTGTTCTGACTGCCCTGTTTTTTACCTGAATTTTACACTCAGATGATTTACATGAGAATGAGGAAATAATGGTGTTTGGGGCTTACTGCATGTCATTTCCATGTACTGAACTTTTATTAACTCTCATTAGTATATCCATATTTTCATTACATGGCACCTTTAAAATTCTCTTATTGATAATAAAACAGGTTAAATAATTTTCAAGCTGTATTCATACATTATTAGGGATGTAACGATTCACCTGACTCACGATTCGATACGATACTAATCTCACGATCCATGATTTAGTCACGATTTTTTTACAAAATTATTTGAAACAAATTTAAGGTGAACAAGAGCCCTTTCATTTTTTTTTAAATGCTTAAATAAAACAAACTAAAGACTCAATATAAACAAACTAAAACTGTGACTGTGCTGGGATTTAAAAAGAAATATCAGCATATCTATGTTTTCTGGCGTAAGCTGAGGTCTTTGCATGTTTACATTGTTTTCTAATAATGAAAAAACTTTTTCACTGGGGACTGAGATGGCTGGTGTGGAGAGGTAAGCCGTTGCTAAACCATGAGACTGGCCACTGGCATAAAAAAAATAATAATAAAGGGACTAATTATATAGTAGGATAGAGACAGGATTATGAAGGTGAATAATTAATATTACTTGTATAATTAATTAGTATAAGTGTCAGTGTGATACACTTAAGAAGAGATAATCTTGAGCATTTTTTAATTATTAATTATTAAAATATGCATAAACTAATTTGAAAAGCAGAGGGTAAAAATAATCTTAAACCTGCTTCTGTAACAACAACTTTCTCTTTCGGTCTGAAAACACATCTTCACTCTTTTGCTATAAAAACACTGATGCACCGTGGGATCTCTGTAACACTTGTTGGAGCAAGCGGAGCTGCAAATCCTCAAAGATCTGCGTGGTTTGTCTTATTATTCGTTTTTTTTTTGTTTATAGATGTCTGGGACAGTAGTTTTTCACTATGCTGACGATTTATGTACATCATATTCGTTGTTTTGTTAGTGTAAGTAAACATCTTTTTGCAGTATTTGCATACAGTTTGTGTTTTGTCTGGTGCACCGTTATCATTTTACTCTGTCGCCCTACCTTTTGCCTGCCGCTGATGTGCAGGTAAAGCGAGAATGCGCCTGTAAACACAGCACCCCCTCTGTTCAAAACATGTATCGCGATTCATTCTGCATTTTAACCGGTTTAAATCGTCACATATTTGTATTGATTTTCTACCAGCTCACTGTGAATCATTACATCCCTATTTATTATTAACTATTTGTGCTGCTGAGAAAGAGTTATTTTAAGGTTATTGCATGTAGTCATGCAGGATTTACAAATAATACTATTAAAAGTATAAGTAACATAGTATTGTACTGTACGTGTAGGACACTGTAAAATAAAATATTTTCACATCGCAGACTTGCCATTCAAGTGGCTGCTGAGCTGTAGAGACCATAATTACACATTTCACTAAACTATGTATTTGGCAATAGCTCAACTAGATGTTGCATCACTAAGCAAACAAACCTGACTGCATGACATCTGTTTTTGGAAGTTTTTTTTTATTTCATCTCTCTCTATGTGTTTCGCTGGCTGATTATCGTTGCAGGATTCTCCTCCAAGGCATGCCTTTAGTTCAGCTCCAACCCCAGCCATAGTGCGTCCTGGATCCCTCCCTCTGCACCTAGGTTATGACGGCCTGCATCCCACCATGCCTTCCCCGACCTCCGTCATCACACACACCCCACCATCCAACCGCACACTGGGGTAAGTGAACACACACTGTGGATCATTAAGCTGTAGATGGTATTTTCTGTGATTCATCTACATGATTTACTGGCTGCTTTAAATTGGTTTGGTGGGGATTCTTTGGAAAGTGTGGGCTGCTGGCTCATCTATACTGACGTAGTTGACGTCCCAAAAGTGTTTGGCATTAGAAGAAAACTGAGCTTTAGTCTGTCCATTCCCTTTTTGTGGTCACTGGAAATTTCTCTACTCGTCTTTCAGGTCTCCAACAGTGCCGTACCCAATGATGATGCTTCCCAATGGTCAAACGGTTCCTGTGCTTCCGGGTACTATGCAGATGCCTTCTGTAATATCAGTAAGTCTGAAAGGCAAATATGGACTCTCACAATTCAATATTATCAATTTTAAGGCATATAGTAATCCGAGACTTAGAAATGGCTGAGCATCCACTTTAAAACACTGTAAATATCAGTTTTAATCCTCACTATTGAATTAATAAAGCACATCAGGGAATATATAGGGAGAAATATAGTGAAATACTGAGCAATTATCATCATTTGCTCAACAAACTATAAAGCTAAAATAAATGTAAGTATAAATAATAGATTAAAAATAAAAATCTAGCACATGTAAGTTCAAACAGCATACAAATATTTTCTAAATTAAAGCTAAAAATTCAAACACAAAAGATGTCAGAAAAATTTAATAAAAATTTAAATGTAAAACATCTGTTAAACATCATTTAACAATGATAGATGATTCATTCAATGATTCATTTAAAATACTTAAATTCTTAGTAGTAATTGTAAAATAACACTAGAAAATGTTATGTTTTCTTTATAATTAAAAGTAATTCATTTAGACATAAGTTTAATTCAAATTATTCTCCATTTTGTTTAAAACATTTTTTTGTGCAAAGTTGAAAAAGGTAATTTTATGCATTGTATTTGGAATTGTATATATATTTTATATATATATATATATATATATATATATATATATATATATATATATATTATAGATATATATATATATTGTATATATCTAAAAAAAACTTAAAGTCTTAAATTCACTGAAAAATTATCTTGTAAGTCTTAAATCATTTTAAACAGGTCTTAATTGACCTTTTTCCGAGTACCCAATCGGGTCGACATCCACCCCATCACCATCAATCCCTTTTAATACAACCTTTTTTTTTTATATTCAAGTTTTTTTTTGTGTGGCAACTGACCAGGCCATCAGAAATAATCAAATAGTCATTTGTTTAGCCCTGTTTAAGTCTAAAATTTAATTCATAAAAGTCTTAAAAGGGTCTTAAAAAGTCTTAAATTTGACTTGATTAAACCTGCAGAAACCCTGATATTTATTAAAGGCTATTGGGTACAGATTTGTAGGAGATTAAGCCTTATATTTAATACAAGATGTGACTTCGACTCTCTTAATTTTTTGTAAGGTCTTGCTGATGATAATTTGAGGAGTGCTGCCCATAAGAGTATATTTCTTAAATGGTTATCTGATATTACAGTTGAAATCAGAATTATTAGCCCCCCTTTGATTTTATTATTTTTTTCTTTTTAAAATATTTTCTAAATGATGTTTAACAGAGCAAGAAAAATTTTCACAGTATGTCTGATAATATTTTTTTCTCTGGAGAAAGTCTTTTTTGTTTTATTTTGGCAAAAAAAAAAAAAGTTTAACCATTTTAAAGTCAAAATTATTAGCTACTTAAAGCTATATTTTTTCCATAGCCTACAGAACAAACCATCATTATACAATGACTTGCCTAATCACCCTATCATGCGTAGTTAATCTAATTAACCTAGTTAAGCCTTTAAATGGCACTTTAAGCTGTATAGAAGTGTCTTGAAAAATATCTAGTAAAGTATTATTTACTGTCATCATGGCAAAAATAAAATAAATCAGTGATTAGAAATGAGTTATTAAAACTATTATGTTTAGAAATGTGTTGAAAAAATCTTCTCTCCGTTAAACAGAAATTAGGGGAAACAAATAAACAGAGAGGCTGATAATTCAGGGGGTTTAATAATTCTGACTTCAACTGTATGTCATTGGAATATATATTACCCACTGGTCAAACCTTAGATCACCATAAACCTTGGTTAATTTATGTATTTTTTTATTATTGTTATTATGTATTTTGTCTTCTTTCTAATCTTCAGTATGAAGCTGTGATGTTGAGAAATGTGTCTGTTGTAATCTGTGATTATTGTTCTGTTGTTTTTTGTCAAAATAAAGGCCAAAAAATACTGATAAATCCTTTTCTCTCTCTACTTTGAATTATTAGTTAACAATAATTTAAGATATTTTAAAATTAGTTTTACATATTTAATTTCTATAGATTTTTTGTCATTATAATATCTCACTGTTATTTCCACATGGTAAAGGTGAAAGGGTGTTCTTGCAGCATCATCATATTTATGGTTCATAAAATACCTTAGACTAAAATCCATTCTGATTCGAAGTACATTATTGTATTGTGATCCTGGCAGTTTTTAGTCTTTTCGTCTTATTCAAGCAGACATTATTTGAATGTCTATTACCAAGATGGCACAGACTAAACTGACTTACTTTAACGGTGGCCAAGTATGTAATATTGTCCCAGTGCTAAATTATCATTCACTCTTCCATTTGAAGCACAGTTTCACTTATAGCTCGAAAAAATGACCCACTTCTTTTTTAATATGATTTTACAGTGAACCGTTATTTCCGATCTTTGGAGTCATTCATAATTTGCTTCATGAAATATTTTGCATTTGGCTCTGTGTTGTAGTTGGCAAGGCCTTTGTGTATGGTGCCCAACATTCCAGGCATCCCCGGGCCTCCACTAGGGGGCAGCAGCAGCGGCTCGTCTTCACCCTCCGGTTACAACCCACACGCTGAGGCAAAGATGGTGAGGGCAAAACTCTTTTTTTTATAATTCAGTCAAATAAATTATTCTCTCTCATGCATAGCTTTGTCTTAGTGATTCTATGCTGAAAGTCTTTATCCAGCACGTCACATGGGTGAAAGTTTTCACAACAAACAACAAAGCAGCTCTGTCATTAACACTCTGTATTTCAAGTACACTTGTTAAGCAGGCATATACAGAAAATACATATTTTCATAATAGGCTTGGTGGGTGGTTTGTTGACTAGTCGCTATATATAATTAGGGTTATTTAGTGCTTGCCACTTCAAAAAGACACATTCCTTGGGACGACAAAAATATATGTATATATTTATATCTAGATGGCCATCTTGACCTGTAGTAACAAAATGCAGAAGTTGTTTTTATTTCCTTTCTGTCACGTGGTTTCTCTCCTCAGTGCTTGATGAGTTATGGTTCAGTTATATGAAATGACTTTTGCGGTTTTACACGAAAGAGGAATAAAACTGAGTGTCGTGGCTGTAACCACTGCCTTCTAATTAAAAGAATGCCATCTTGTGCCGCTTTACCATGGTGTCTTTGTTGTTATTCTCAGAGGTTGAAAGCAGCATTATCTCAGCAGACGTCCGCCGCTCAGGGTTGTCTTGGTGTGGCGATGGGCTCAAGTGCAATGGTGCCTCAGAGGGTGGAGCAAAGCCAGCTGCTGGTTCAGCATCCAGATGCTCCATCACCTGCTCAGCCACAGGTACAGCATGCAGAAAAAAAATTATTATTTAGGTACAGATTAGGCATGGGATGATAACTGGTTTCAAGGTTTACCACGGCTTGGAAAAGTCAAGGTTTTAAAACTGCTAAAATTGTGTGTTTTACCGTTCCTAAGGTATATGTAAGGTTTTTTAATGTTTTTTTATGTCTTGTAAAGAAATCTGTGTTTTTTTAAACTAACAAAGAGTAGAAGTCAATCATTTATTTGAATTATTTAGCCTTTACATGTTTACTGTTCCAATATATTATAAACGTTTCCAAAAATAAAATATATTGTTCAATGAGGGGATTTTTTTTTAATTTTATTTACCCAGACATTTAAAAAGAACTTTTTTAGAGCAGTGATCACAATACCGGTATACTGTGAAACTGTGATATTTTTATCCAAGGTTACAAGGTATTAATTTCAGTACTATAGAAAATGTAAAAAAAAATTGATGACAAATATTTGATAAATTACAGTGCGTCCGGAAAGTATTCATAGCGCTTCACTTTTTCCACATTTTTTATGTTACAGCCTTATTCCAAAATGTATTAAATTCATTTATTTCCTTAAAATTCTACACACAATACCCCATAATGACAACGTGAAAAAAATATTTTTTTTAATTGTTGCAAATTTATTAAAAAAAACAAAAACTGAAAAATCACATGTACATAAGTATTCACAGCCTTTGCCATAAAGCTCTAAATTGAGCTTAGGTTCATTCTGACTCCACTGATCATTCTTGAGATGGTTCAGCAGCTTAATTGGAGTTCACCTGTGGTAAATTTAGTTGATTGGACATGATTTGAAAAGGCATACACCTGTCTATATAAGGTCCCAGGGTTGACAGTGCATGTCAAAGCACAAACCAAGCATGAAGACAAAGGAATTGTCTGTAGAACTTCGAGACAGGATTGTCTCGAGGCACAAGGCTGGGGAAGGTTACAGAAACATTGTTGCTGCGCTGAAAGCTCCAATGAGCACAGTGACCTCCATCATCCGTAAGTGGAAGATGTTTGGAACCATCGGGACTCTTCCTAGAGCTGTCCGGCCATCTAAGCTGAGTGATCGGGGGAGAAGTGCCTTAATCAGGGAGGTGATCAATAACCTGATGGTCACTCTGTCTGAGCTTTAGCTTTCTTATGTGCAGAGAGGAGAACCTTACAGAAGCACAACCATCTGTACAGCAATCCACTAATCAGGCCTGTATGGTAGAGTGGATAGACGGAAGCCACTCCCCGCCTGGAATTTGCCAAAAGGCATTTGAAGGACTCTCAGACCATAAGAAACTAAATTCTCTGGTCTGTTGAAACTAAAATTGAACCCTTTGGAGTGAATGCCATAATTTATAATATATATAATTTTTATTTTATTTTATTTATACTGAACAGTATATGCACAGGATGCACATTCTGTTATTTGTCTGTTGTAAGACTTAGTGCTTGAAATATCAGAGTTTTTGTCCCATCCCCTGCTTTGATTATCACAATACCAAACATCACAATTTCAGATTCAGTCCTGCATTTTAATACCACTATCACTCCTGAAACAAAATAAAGTTCAAAATAAAAAAATCTGTTTATATTACACAATGAATTTCTTACTTTGTTTTTATACTCTATTGGCTTTAAAAAAACTATGCATAGCTAACACTGAACAAACTACAATAGAGTATCCAGTGTCTTCTGGCTAACTTAAACTCCTCTGATTGGCCATTTCACATGCTCAGCACAATTGTCTGTGATTGGCTACAATGATCTATGCTGCAAAGACACTAAATATGAACACTTTGATGCTCTTAATATTGACTCCATTCTTAAAATGCAGATTTTTAAAATGTATTTTATTTTAAGCATCAGCTTTTGACAACAATACAGTGTTTATATCATGTTTACCAGGGATCATCTTTCACTTTGCTGTCATGTTAATCAGTAAAGTGCTTACTCTTGCCTGCTGTGTTCAGGTGTCTCCCGCTCAGCCCACCGGGGGTCGCAGGCGCAGAACGGCCGATGATGACCCCGATGAGAGGAGGCAGCGCTTTCTGGAGCGCAATCGGGCAGCAGCCTCACGTTGCAGGCAGAAACGCAAGATATGGGTGAACTCTCTGGAGAAAAAAGCTGAGGAGCTCACCTCCATCAACGTCTCGCTCTCGGTGAGTGAACATAAACTGAAATGTAAATGTGTTTGAAGTGATTCCTGTATGTTACCTTAAGGTCGACCGTTTGTACATTGCTGTAGGCAATACGTGAAATAAACAGATTTGATTAATAAAAGATGCATGCAACCAGAGCATAGCGTGGGGGACATTGTATCCCAGAATGCATCGTGTTCTTCCATTATTTATAGTTAAAGTGTCAGCATGTTGTTATAAGGTCATGTGACAAGCAAGTAGCATATTGAAGTCGAGAACATTTAAAGGTGAACTATTATGCAAATATATATTTTATAAGGGGTTTTAACACAGTTGTGTGGTGACAATGTGTTTCTTGTACAATGTTCTTTGTACATGTCATCGGAGGGGGAAACTACCACCAGTTAGTGACGATCTCACCCTCATTAGCATAGACAGCCCTAAGTGAGAAGCAGCTGTCCGCCATTAAAGTTTTGAATCTGCCACTATGGTGACACATTTGCAAAGAGCGCTGGAAACACAATCTTATTTGAATTTAAAGTGACAGTCACCAAAATGGCACATTTTGGATCAAAACCTAAAAGGGGAAGTTTCAATGAGTTATAAACAAATGTTTGTAGGTTATTTATATCTGAAACTTCACATACACACTCTAGGGATATCAGAGACTTATTTTACATCTATTTTTACATTTTGCAACCTTTTAATGTTATTTAAAGCAAACTGCATACTGTTTCAGTGTGAAATATAAATATATATATTTGTTTATAACAAATTATTACAGACATATTTCAAAACTACTACTACTGCTAATACTACTGCTAATAACAGAGTAACACTTTAGTTTCAGTATAAATTTTCACCTTTAACTAGTAGTTTATTATCTGCCTATTATTATGATATCGACTGTTTATTTAGTACTTATAAAGTACATATTCTGCATGATCTTATTCTACTTAATCCTACCTAATATCTAAATCTAACTATTACCTTAATAATTATTAATAAGCAGCAAATTAGGAGTATACTGAGGCAAAAGTCATAGTTAATGGTTTATTAAAGGCGCTGTATGTAAGTTTTTGATTCTTCTAAAGCATAAATATATCTTAATATGTTTGCAAATATTTAAGAAACATGCCAAGTGAACATACTTGTTTATCTGGAAAACATTGCTGAAATCAGTTATTCTGCTTTGAATATGAAAGAAAGACTCTCAAAGCATGCGCTCATGACTAAAATGCATCCTTCGGTGGACAGTAGCAGACTTCGATATGAGATGCAGATTCAGAGTTCCACATGAGGTTATTATTTAGCACATAATATAAATATTATGAACGTAAGGTGAGCAGGTTAAATTGTAACCCCGTGTTCTAACAACACACTTCATGATGAGATTTGCAGTGATAAGCAATTTGGCTGTTTGCACCAGCACAACATGACAGAAATATAAACACAGCCATTCAGAAGCACAGAATATGCTCTCACTCACAATATGGTAAGGTTTAATCTAATTAATACATATTAAACCTTTAACATTATTAAATGTACATGCTGAATCACTGATATGTGTTAGTTTTGAGTCTAAAGTTCAATTTCAAACAGTTTATTTTATTTTCAAGATCTGAGGTGAACTATCTGCTGCTGCTTTCAGTAGTATGGCAATAAATGTTATGTAAAATGGTATTTAAACACAGATTATTAGCACTGAACACTGAATAAAGCACATGAGGGGTACCTGAGGTGATCACTGTCAGTTTTCTGTTGTTCAGCTGCAAGAAATAGAAGCTGTTTGTAATATTAATTGTGTGTTGGTTAGAACAAAAACTCCTTTTAATATTAGAAATATTTCTTCTATCGCATGCCCTGCGGATATATATATATATATATATATATATATATATATATATATATATATAAACACAATTTAAATCAGCATTTAAACTCAATAGTCAGACTCGCTCCTGTTGGATCTCAATCTGGCAACCTGCGCTTGCGTTTGTTTTGATCCAGGAGTGCAATACCTAGTTCAACCACTGGGTGTCAAACTTGGTGTATTGCACCTTTAATGAGAAAAGTTGTAACTTAAAGTACTTTGTTATTATTTATAATAAAAGTTAATTATTAAAGTTATTTATTATTAATAAGAAATATACAGTGTATGTGTACAGTTCTTAGCAATCCTTTACAAATGTAGTTTTTTTTTTAAGTAATTCTTCAGAACGTTTCGATTTTTAACGTCTGTATCATTGATTGTTTTTATTGTTTATAGAAATGCGTTATTTATAAACTGTTTGTAAATATGATCTGTTTTGCCGTGAAATAGCTATTGAAGCTGATATGGCAGTAAACTAAACTAAAATAAATTACTAATTGTTGTTTTAAAGGAACTTTTATTTATGTTTTTTATTGTTAATTACTATTTTTTATCAAATATTATTATTATAATTACATTTTTTATGAGTTTGAAAAGTTTTTATTCTTTTTTTTTAAGTTTATTAGTACTTTTTTTGATATTGCAGCTAGTTCGTGTTCAAGTCTGATGTTCACACTGTTTTGTTTTTCCTATATTTGTGTGTGTACAAGAACGAGGTGTCTCACCTACGAAACGAAGTTGCTCATCTGAAGCAGTTGCTGTTAGCCCATAAAGACTGCCCTGTCACCAACCTCCAGAAGAAAGCTGCCTATTTAGGTAAGTAGAACTCACGTTTATGGTTCCTCCTTTCGTCTCCACAGGATCAAACCATCATTTTCTGTTTCTTTATGCACCTCAGGAGACGAGCACATGAAAGAGACATCCGAACCCACGGGCTCACCAGCGCCGGTCATCCAGCACAGCTCCCTGGCCCCCAGCCCCTCGTCTGTAGTGGGACCCAACGGCCTGAGCTCTCGCGCCGCTGCTGAAGCAGTGGCCATGTCGGTGCTGGCAGGAATGGGCAGCCAGCAGGGTGGCAGCGGTGGCCCATCACACGTCATCATGGCTACACAATCCCACCCGTCCAGCAGATGATGAGAGCATGCTTGAGACTCTCCACATCTCGGGAGAAAGGAAAACACACTCCCTCTTGCGCCTGGAGCTCAGCTGCATTCTGGGAATGAAACTGGGACTACGTACACACACAAAGAAACAAAGATGGAAGGAGATGGTCGTTCACTATGCCATAGACTACAGGGGCTGGACTCCAATCCTGCTCTCTTTCGCATCCTCTGCTCCTTCCTTCAACTTCCTCCTGCTCCTTCACTGGATGTAGGACTGCAAAGCACTTCCTGTCATTAAACCTATCCCCATAGAGAGATGCACATACACACGCTGCAATAAAGACGTGCGCTCTGCGTATGTGAAATTCACACACATGCAGGCCGCATCTCAAAGTTGTGATGATGCAATACTTTATATATTCTTATATATATATGTATTAGTATGTATGTGTGAGAGTGTGTTTGAGAGAAACTTTGTTGCTTTAACGTTCTTGCCTTGCTATTTCGGAGCAGGTTTTTAAGTTTTCTGGTGGCCATGTCCCTCATCTGACCCTCACTCATCTTACCTCATTTTTAACCAGTTCTATGCGTTTATAATCGACGTGTGCTTCTCGTGTGGATGAATGGAAAAATAGCAGTTTGTAAAGGACTGATACACTAAGGCTGCCTTGTTAGCATGCAAACGTTTTGCTATATATAAACCGTGTTGATTTGGCACATTGCGTTCGATTTGGGCTACGGAGCCTTATTGTTGTTGTTTGTTTTGTCCTGTTATTCTTTTCTTGTGTACGACAAACTCAGAAGCCGCAAATAGGAGACCGTTTTCTGGTTAGGACCTTTGCAAACAGGACTCTTTTGCTTATAGTAGTCAGTTTCTTTTAATTATAAAATAACACCTCATCATTTTGACTGTAGGGCAACACAGTGGCTCAGTGGTTTGCACTGTCGCCTCACAACAAGAAGGTTGCTGATTCGAGCCCTGGCTAGGTCAGTTAGCGTTTCTGTGGGGAGTTTGCATGTTCTCCCTGTGTTCGCGTGGGTTTCCTGCTTCGGTTTCCCCCACAGTCCAAAAACTTGCGCTGTAGGTGAATTGAATAAACTAAATTAACTGTAGTGTATGAGTGTGAATGAGTGTGTATGGAATGTTCACAGTACTGGGTTGCAGCTGGAAGGGCATCCGCTGTGTAAAAATATATGCTGGAAAAGTTGGCGGTTCATTCCGCTGTGGTGACCCCTGATGAATGAAAGGATAATGAATGAATTTTGACTGACTCAATAATCACCTATGACTAAAAGTCATTTTTAATACAATATGAAATCAATATTATTATTAATATTTAATTATGAGGAAGGCATTTATGAAACAAAAAGAGGAATTCAGAATCTCTTCTCATAGTTGATATTTTTAATTAATCTCTTCTCATAGTCTGCAATTTTTAATTAATCTCTGATCATTAAAAATTGCAGAATTTTTCAAATTTTGATAGAAATGTATGTCTCTAGTTACTTCAGGTTAATTATGAGTAAGTAGAATTAACCTTAAGTAACCTGAGACATAAAGCAATTCAAAACAATGACATAAAAATGAAATGATGTGATAAAAAAACATAATTATAACAAAAACCACCAAAATGTATTAAAAAAAATCAGTTAATTTGTTTCTTATAACCTTTCATTTAGGTTTTACTCTCATAACTCTTTTAAATTGCTTATTAATGAAGACTTTTTGTTCATAATTTCAGCTCAAATAATTAATTTGACTTTTTAATCCTAATGTTATCATTCACATTATTGAATCTTATTTGACATAAATAACATTTATGGTTTCCTGCTCGGTTTGGGGAAATCCAGCTCTATGGTGCCTGTGTAGCCTCTCATTTAGCCTCTTTCACAATTTCCCTACTGTTAAAATTGATATCACAATGCTTTGTAACACTAGTTGTTTCTCTGCTCCACTTGTAAACACACAATCCCTGATTAGAAAAACAAGTACAAGAGACAAAGAATCTGCCTTACAAATCACACGAGTGCCTCTTTTTAAGGTTAACCTCACTCCATGACT
Organism: Danio tinwini; assembly: GCA_903798205.1. Classification (NCBI taxonomy): domain Eukaryota; kingdom Metazoa; phylum Chordata; class Actinopteri; order Cypriniformes; family Danionidae; genus Danio; species Danio tinwini. The sequence goes on along the minus strand of CAIGQZ010001345.1, from coordinate 13,420,640 downwards.
GCTCAGCTCACCACAGTTATCTGCCATAGATTTTAAAACCTATACCATGTTAATGTATGGGGAAAAAAAAAGCCTTTTATTAGTAGAGAGCACTGCCCTTAATTTAAACCATATTCTACACTGCCACCTGGAGGTAAAATAGTGCTATTACAGGATGCAGGGAACAGAGAGTGTCCACTTCTACTATGTGAACCGTTTTACCTCTACTAAAACGATTATCCAAACACAAAATCAGACACTTTGATAAATGAGGCAGCATATAAACAAGGGACTAAGATGTACTGTCGTCGCTCAATGTGTGTAACTTGAAATTTCTTGCATTTTTCTGTCAATATTTGTGGTGCGTAATGCTGCATTAACACATGATATCAGTCCAAATTGTAAATATTTTTCTGTTTTAAACTAAACTTATCGAAGTTACCACTTGTCCGATATCACACAAACGACTCCTGGCTTTTCTGTTTTATAGTGTGCTGGCACTGTAGTCATTCAGCAGAGGCCGCTTAGAGGATTGTTGATCTGAAATTGAGCAGAATGGATTTTTTTTTTAGCTTTACTGGCACTTTTTTTTAAGATTTTTGTTTGTTTGTTTATTTTCATTTTATGCTGCCAGGACTATAGAAATACCTATTATAATACATCATTTTTGTGTGTGTGTGAGTGTTGTAAGACAGAAATGTAGAAATTCTCCTGTAGATGTTTGTTTTTCTAACACTTTGTACTCAAATATTTGTAGTTGTTTTTTATTTGTAAAGATTATTAAGATGCCTGCTTCCCCTCTCTCACTGATAATCACTTTAAAGTTGCCCCAGATTTCTGTCTCGATGGACTTAATGATCCATAATTCCAGCGTAATGCACAATTAATTTATTATGGAGTTGCTTCACACAAGTTAAATTGAATGCAGTTTCCCTGAGAATGTCAGACTGAACAAAGCAAAAGTCCTTTAGTATGAAATTATAGGCTAAAGAGAAAGAGAGAGAGAGAGAGAGATTGGGGGAAGGAAAGTTGTTTTAAGTGTATGTCGTTTATGGGAAACAACCTCACTCCAAGTTGGACTGATAGTTTTTTGTTGTTGAATGGTTTTTGTAATGTACATATGTGTACCATATATATTTACTATTTTTCATGCATGTTGAAGTGAAATACTCAGAACACAGTGCTGCAGTTTTGATTAAACAAAAAAGATATGAGTATTATTTTATTTACATTTCATCTATATTTATTACTAAGTACATTACCTGACAAAAGTCTTGTCGTCGATCCCAGTTGTAGGAGCAACAAGTAATATCTCGACTTTTGGTTGATCATTTGGAAAAGTAGCAGAAGGTTGATTTGTCAGATAAATCATCTGTTGAACTGCATCTCAGTCATCACAAATACTGCAGAAGACCTATTGGAACCCGCATGGACCCAAGATTCTCAGAGAAATCAGTCAAGTTTGGTGAAGGAAAAATCATGGTTTGGGGTTACATTCAGTATGGGGGCATGTGAGAGATCTGCAGAGTGGATGGCAGCATCAACAACCTGAGGTATCAAGACATTTTGCCTATTACATCACAAACCACAGAAGAGGGCAAATTCTTCTGCAGGATAGCACTCCTCCTCATACTTCAGCCTCCACATCAAAGTTCCTTAAAGCAAAGAAGGTCATGCTGCTCCAGGATTGGCCAGCCCAGTCACCAGACATGAACATTATCGAGCCTGTTTGTGGTAAGATGGAGGAGGAGGCATTGACGATAAGTCCAAAGAATCTTGATGAACTCTGGGAGTCCTGCAAGAACACTTTCTTTGCCATTCCAGATGACTTTATTAATAAGTTATTTGAGTCATTGCAGAGATTTATGGATGCAGCCCTCCAAGCTCATGGGAGTCATACACAATATTAATTCTTTTTCCACTGCACCATGACTTTATATTCTATACTGTACATTATTTCTGTTATGTGAGGAGACTTTTGTCTAAGCAAAGTCAGACCTTACTGTCCTAATTTGCTAATATAATAATCAAGGCATGATCCTATTTTATTTTGGCAAAATAAGCGTAATCTCGAGGCCTTTGTCTTTCATATAGGCCACTTCTGATACCAAATGATCAACTAAAATTCAATTTATTATTTGTTATTCCTAAAACTTGGATAGGTGACAAGACCTTTGTCAGGTAGTTTTTTATGTATGACCATGATTATTATGCAACAATAATATGAGCTATTTTTATCAAATGTACATAAAATGTAATTTCAGTATACATAATATATAACTAAATGCACATTATGGGAATAATGTACATATAATAGTATTATGCAATTTTAATAAATGTCAAATTTAACAATTAAACTAATAAACATAAATGTATCAACAAAACTATTCTTACAATCTATTAAACATAAATTATATTGTTTATTACTCCCCCAAAATGGTAAAGGCTACTTAAATCATTAATACTAGTAAACAAAACAAGTAAACTACTAAACAAAAAATAGTTTTTGTTTCTCAGGTGCAAAATCTAATACAATCAAACCTACAATTAAAAACTAAATAAAACAATAAAGCACTTTAAAAATAACAAGACTAACGAAAACAAACAACGGAATGACAATTAAAATTAACATTAAAAAAGAAATATAACATTAAATTGAACTCAAACCATAACTTTAATTAAAATACTTCACTGAGTGACATAAACACTCCAAAAAAAACAGGGTATTAAACTTTTTCCAATACACACATACGAAACACAAGACAGTAACATTATCGCAACTTTTTGCTATATTGTCGCCAGAGGGCGCATGCGCATAGTGTGTGTGTGTGTGTGTGTGTGTGTGTGTGTGTGTGTGTGTGTGTGTGTGTGTGTGTGTGTGCGCGCGCGCGCGCGCCTCTGTGCGTGTGTGTATGTGTGCGTGTGTTTGGGGGTGTCATTGATCACACACAGGAGGTAAACGCGATCACGTGACCGCGCAGTGCCGTTGGTGAGTCTCCCAGCATGGCGGAAGGAGTAGTTCTCCGGATGGATTGTTACTCACCTTTTAATTCGCGCTTTATGCCTTGACCGGAGGATTTTGGGCTTTCGAAGTGCATTTCATCACACTTGAAACAACTTGAGCGTATTTTCGCGAAGATGGCAGACCGCGGTGTGGATTTGGCAGCTCTACCGAAAGAGGTTAGAGAGCAGTTGGCGGAGTTGGAGCTCGAGCTGTCTGAAGGTAAGAGATGGAGTTATTATCACCTCATCATTAATAATGCTAATAACATTAACCTAATTATTCAATTCCACGCCTGTTTGGCGCTGTTACAGACACGTACGTGTGCTCAAACGGACGGCTGTCTACTGCTTTGTCTTGGTGTTTGAAGGTCTTCTCTTTTCTCCTTAAGGAATTTCGTTTTAAAACAGGGCGAGTCTCAAAAACTAGTGTGCTGCCTACTGAGATGGAATGTCTGGGTGCCCAAAATGCAGTTTCTAAAGCTTCCGAACGCGCCCTTGGTTCCCAGACATGCTGTCTAGGTAGGCAGCTCATTAGTTTTTCAGGCACTGCCTGAGTGTGCCTGTGAAAATTGTGATTTTTCTTTCCTCAAATATGCTTTTTAAACTCGTGTAAATGAACGAGTTGACCGTGAATGAGGACTAGAAGATAAATGTTGCTGAATCCTTTCGTTAATTTCACCTCAAGGGACTGAGGCTATTGTCTGTTCGGTGATCCAGACCTTAAAGGAAAAAGAGCCCTTGACAGTTCTGCTAGACACGATACCGTTGTACAGAGATTGTCAGGAAAGCATATCAAGTGCATTTTGGACGTGGGTTTCTGTATATTGCATTAAAAAATGCCTTTTGTTATCATATCGGAGACGTTCTTAAAGGGACATCACTTCATGGCTGTTAGTAGTGTATGTCTGGGATTTAATGGCAAAGTCACTGACAGCATTGGTTTATTTTCTGCTGCTGAGGTCCTCCTAGCACTCAGACATCTGTCAAACACAGATGTCGTTAGTCATTATAATATAATGATGATTACAGTGTGATACTGACAGTGTTTTAATTAATGTAAACTGATTGATGCATTTTCCACCAAGCTTTCAGTCAGTACAGAACCATAATATCACTTTAAAACGGACTACTTGGCACTGCTTGAACTACACTTTCATTAGTGTAGTTCATTCAATTTGTTTATAAATCGTTATGGTGCATATCTGTATACTAGATCTCCTGCATACATTGACACGTGACTGTTAAACAATACAGAACACTTATATAGACAATATTGAGTAATTGTCTATCAAGAAAAGGACACCCTGTTATTTTTTGCGTTGCAAAATGTTTGTTGAGTGATCAATTATTTCATTTAAATTGTTATATTTCAACAGTGTTATATCTTTTAACATTGCTACATTATAACATATATTTTAAATTTAAATAATATTTAATTGTTATATTCTGTAATTGTTGTATTTTTATGTCATTTGATTAACACATTTACAATATATAGTAAAAAAAATAAAATAAAATATATATATATATATATATACATATACATATATATATTATAATTTTTTGTTATTTAATAGGGATCTCTGTCTATTTACAAAGTTTAGAAGTTCAATCGGCTTTTGTGACATCACAGCGATGGTGTTTCATGCATCTTTGAGCATCTTCTCACTGCAGTGTCATCCGTCTGTGAAAGGCAGTGCCATTCTACTCATTCACTTGGTCAGACAGCGCTATGTGGGGGAGATGTGTAGATTTTCAGCTTAGTAATAGTCTTACACAACTGGAAGCTTTTAGTGTGTGGGCCACACTCTCAAACAGCTTGTTGGTGATCTTATTAAGAAATCCAGTCATAGCAACTGTAACCACAGTAACACAACATTTTATGACTGTATGACGGTACACTGTAAATTATGACCATATAATTACTGATGACCGTTGAGCCACATTTGTTGTCAGCCAGCCTCACTATGATATAGGGCTGCACGATATTGGATAAAACTCACAATGCGATATTTTGGTTTTTTCTGCTTCATTCATTCGTTCATTCACTAATTTTCCTCCGACTCATAAATCCCTTATTTATCAGAGGTCATCAAAGTGGAATTAACCGCCAATTACTCCAGACCCAGTATAGGAAACACCCATACACTCCCACATTCACACACACACACATACACTATGGCCAATTTAGTATATTAAATTCACCTATAGTGCATGTCTTTGAACTGTGGGTGAAACCGAAGCACCCAGAGGAATTCAAACCAGCGACCTTCTTGCTGTGAGGCAACAGTGCTAACCACAGAGCCACTGTGTCGCCCATTTTCTGCAGTATGTTTTGCGATATGAATATAATTTCTCAAGATGATGATGATAAACTCAATTCGTAAAGAATTCATATTGTATATTGATTGGGATCAGTTTGTAAGGAAGTGCATCTGCATAATATATATCATTATATATAAACAAATTAAAGCACAGATAAAAACAATAGAAACAAAGATAAAAATCTAATAAACAGCGTTTATGTTTTTTTGTGAAGTTTAACAATATTGAGATACAGCTGTTCAGTAATTAAATGCAAAATATATAAATCCTTTGTGACTATTATGGCTGCACAATATATCCTTTCAGCATCGATATCGCAATGTGCGCATTCGCATTAGTCACATCACCAGATATGCAATGTCATTATAGTCAATGTCTGAATTATGGTTGACCAGGAGCTACAGAAATGTATTTAATCACTGTATTTATATGGAATTTATATGATTTATGGAAAAAAAATCATTCTTTCTTAGAAATTTTGTCTTGTTTCTAGCCCAATTATCTACATTTCAAAGTGAAAACAAGATCATTTCACTTACTCCACTGGCAGATAATTTCCTTAAAACAAGCAAAAAACTTCTTCTGATGGTGAAAACTAAACAATATTTTTACTTGGTCTAAACATTTTTTTGATATTTGGACTAGAAACAAGACAAAACAAAGTAAGAAATGCATTTTTTTGCATTTTGAATAAATTTCTCTACCCGAATACTGTTAGACTCCCTAGAAAATCATCAAATAGTCTTCCGAAACTGTAGTCATATTGCAATATTTATTACAGAAAAAAATTGTTGCAATATCAGATATAATATCGTGCAGCCTTAGTGACTATTGTCATATCAATGCTGAAAAGATATTTTGAACAGAAATGTTTGCTGAGTTGAGAAGAATATAATGAAATAGTTAAAATTGGCTTTGCAATGGCACCAGCGAGGGTGAATAAATCATGACAGAAGGTTCATTTTGGGGTGATCTACCTTTTAACCCAATGTTCTGAATGGGACCCAAAGGCCTGTGACTTTTGAGATTGTGTGAAAACAACATGAAAGCTCTTGCAACTGTGTGTTTAGTGGAAGGGTTTTAGTGCCTTTGGGGCAGGTGAGTGATCTGGAGTGTTTGGGCAATTGGAGGGCGGTTGTGGCTCTCTCTCCCCCTCCTCCCAAAGGAGCAGCTGCCAGTCTCGGCTGTCGTCTCTCCCCGGACGCTCACCTCCCCACTAGCCTGTCACACTCCTGTCCCCACTCCCCTTTGTTTCTTCTGCTTTCTTGCACTTGGGATGACTATTTCCTGTAGAAATGACTCAAATGAATCACTCACTTTGATTGACCAATCAAATGCACCTTAATTTAGCACATGTACTTTAATCATTTTAATCATGGCACCATATAAGTTGTATTTGAATGACCTAAGGCTGCTTGATTGTCAAAAATTGGATGTGAAGATAATGGTGTAGCAACAATTTTTAAAAACACTAACATAAATTACTAAGATTGTTTAATGTAATTCTCAATATATGTCAAAATAAATTAGCATTTACTTTTTTACTGTGATTTAAATTGAAACTGAATTCACTTGTAATATTTTTAATAATGGCGTTAAGTTTGAGTTGTATTAAAAGGGGCTGAATGTAGAATGTAGAAACTCTAGTTATTAGCAATGTTGTTGACCATAAATGCCTCAGTTCCACTCATTGTTATGGTTCAGTGCAGTTATGGGTTACACTGATCAGGCTTGTATACCAGAAAGTTGCACTCAACATCGTTCTGCCTCTAAGAAGAAAACTGTATTATATATTGCTTCTTTTTTTAACTCAAGTTTATTATTTCAAATGTTAACGCCTCTTGAAATGGGGCTTGTTGTCAGTAGATGGCAAGCTTTGTTTGAGTATGGTTCATTGCTGCGCACCATCATTGTATTATCACAATATTGTGTTTTGGCTGTGTATTTAAGAATGATGCTTCCTGTGTTGTCTTTCCCTTGTCTTGTTGCAAACGATGGTGATGATTCTCTGTAAACCAGCAATCATTAGTGAGTCTAGCTTTACCCTTTTGTTACCATAATGTTGTTCTTGGTATAGGAAAGGATGCCCAAAAAGTGGTATATTACTGTTGTATAACTTTGACAGTGGAAATGGAAATAAATGTGTACTGTACTGTACCGAACCATGCCACTCAGTGGAAATTAGATGAAGGATAAAGTATACTTGAGACTATAACAGACTTTAGATTGTATCAATCTCTTTCTTTTGGCGTTATCCTGAATATTATACATCAGCTAAGGCAGCATATAATAAACATTTTTTTCAATACATCCATGTGTTTTTGAACGCGATTCGCAATACGTTTGACGGCACCAATAAAGATTATATACAGGCCTAACTATGTAAATATGTTCATGTGTTATATAAAAATCAGATACAAGCACCAACACACTTATACAAAATCTAGGAGAATATAAATGATGTACACTGCCATGTATTCGCTGCAGTGAAGTCTCCATCTTGTTTTGCAATAATCCATGTCTTCACTGGCGCTTAAGCGGAATAAACAACCATAACATGAACATCGAGATGCGCAGCAGTGGTGAATGTTTTTTGATGGTCAGTTCATCAAGTTCATTCCCCCTTAAAAATATAAATAAATATAATGTTGACTATGTGTCCACGCTTTTTTTTTGCTTTCAGCTTTTATTTTGTGATATCTGAAAACGTTTTAGTAATTTAATAAACATGTTTTTGTACCACATAGTATACAAAGTGTATAATGTGTACAACTCTTTGTAAATGAATGCTACAGAATACTGTAGTATAGTAAACTGATAAACTGTAATAAATAACGTTACTGTAAACTGTGGTGCGTTGTGATGTTGTATAATTAAAGCGTAGAAAAATTAAGTATATTGAATAGTTTGTTTTACTAAAGTTTTGTTGTACAACAGCAACAATATAATTACTATGACAGTTTAATTCAAGTAATTATCTATAGTATGCTTTCAAACACTAGTATTTACTATAGCATTTTTTTCATGTAATGTAATAGCTTATACAGTATATACCGCATTGATTACAGGCAAATATATTTTAGTTCAGTAGAAAACTCATCCCTTTTCATGATATAAGGATCATGCCCAACTTATGTGGTTATTTTGTATTATATCTCCTTTGAAATATGGTAGAAATCGCAAAAATACTGACTTTTTTTTTTAGTACAACCTGTCTTCCATCTGAATTTCACGCATCACCAAAACCACTTGATTGAAAACAACCTATAGTCCCCATTAATCGCTAGAGTCTGACATTGTTTAGTTGTACACTAAAAACATTTGTATACTAATAAGAATGTATAAATGTTATATTTGGCTTCTCTTTGCACCAGTAATGATTAAAAAAATAATAAATAAAAAAAACTAAAGTCTGAAAAGCTCATAGAAAAGTCCTGTAAATTCACTGGTCTAGAACTGGAACCCTGCTTTATTAACAGTGTTTATGCTGTTGCTATGTCATTTTGAGTCTGTCCTTTATTTCTGGATCCATGTGTGGTTTCCACAAGGGCACATTCTGACCTTGGAGGGTAGAGATATTTCCCATTACCATGCTCTGCTGGGGCTTTATACAGTGAAAAAGAGTCTGTCCAAATTATCTCCTAAATAATGACCCAATTCTAGAGGATTGTAGCGATCATGGTAACAATAAGCACCATTGAGCTGATCTGGACTATGGTGGTTCTGATCTGAACTGGCATTTGAGGCTTTCAACTGAAACCTTTGTGTCACAAATGAGCAGCTTTGAGCAGGGAGACATGGGCACAGTGTTTGTGTTTGTGTTTGTGTTTGTGTGTGTGTGTGTGTGTGTGTGTGTGCGCGCGCATATACCCTACAGCCTCACAAAATGAGGCATCTCTTCAACAATTGTGATTTAAAAAAAGAAAACTCTGCCCAAAAATAACACGTTGATAATTTCTGTATTCAAGTGAGCCCCTAATTATAATTTTGCCAAGTAGTTCTTGTACACCTGGTAATAAAATCAATGCTGTCACCGGTGAGTCATGTAAAAGTGTTGCAGAAAGTTGAACGCAGCCTGAATCTGCTCTTGAATGTGTGCCACTTGTTGTTGTTTTTTCTTCTAACAAGCTTAACATGGAATTGAACTTGAACAATGAAACAAAAATTCAAGCTTCTGGTGACGTTGGTCAGAAAACCCTTAGAGCTGTAATCTCTTCTAAATAGTTTATTGTTCTTGTTAAGTACAAAGGAAAATTAACCTTCAACCAAAGTCTGTTTTAAGGACAGTGTGTTCACTTAGTGGCCATATTTGCAACAGCTCTGGGCACTTTCAAAAGCTCTATCTAAATCAATGGAGTAATCCTAAAATCTCAAACTGCTCTCTAAACACAAACTTACAGATGCTACAACACCAATCACAGCTGTTTCCGTGGTAACCAGATGATGCGGTTACAAACACAGGAAGAGCAGTGACTAGAACCACTAGCTAAAATAAAAGAAACCAAACACAGAGTTTGAGCATGAAAAACTCTGTCATATGGCATTGTGGGAAGGGGAGGGTTAAAACAAAATGATGGAACTGATAAAATTAGCGGTTGCTTCACTTTTCTTCATTTCTGTACAGAGAGAGTTCACATTTTGATCTTCTTTTGGTCTCGTACAATCACTTGATACAAATTCGCAGGTCAGAGTTCACCAACCTTGATCTTTGGAACGCTTCAACGTGCAAATCTTGTAGCTTGAGTTTGCGTTTCCGGTCTGCGGCATTAAAGGTGCAGTAAGTTTGACACCCAGTGGTTGAACTAGATATTGCATTCCTGGATCAAAACAAACGCAAGCGCAGATTGACGAGCAACACAAACGAGTCTGACGATCGAGCCTAAAGGCTGATTTAAATCGTGTTCTATGTAAAAGCAACTAGGGCTAGGCCGATAAACGATATTATATCGAATCGCGATACAATTTATGTCAATAACAATGATAAGCTCTGGACTTTTTTACTCTATGTTGATCTAAGAGCCAATCACACAGCAGAAATGTGCAACAATGGGAATCTAAAAGTGTGTTGATATTAAAGATGTACCGAATTTTCAGCCACTGAAGATTTATCCGCCGAAAATGTTATGCCGTTTAATGAACCCTCTTCATTTTTGTAGCTTCAGTCATTGTTGGGGTACTCTTTTTAATCTGGAAGCTTTACCTTATATTGAAATATATATTGTTATCGTTCAATATGAAAAATAATTATTGGGATTGCATTTTTGCCTTATCGCCTAGCCCTAAAGCAACGGCACGCAATAGAAGGAATATTTTCCATTTGTGTTCTAACCAACACCTCAAATTGATATATTAGAAACAGCTTCTGTTTCTTACAGCTAAACAACAGAAAACTGACAGTGATCACCTCAGGTACACCTCATGTGCTTTATTCAGTGTTCAGTGCTAATAATCTGTGTTTGAATACCATTTTACATGACATTCATTGCCATACTACTGAAAGCAGCAGCAGGCAGTTCACCTCAGATCTTGAAAATAAAATAAGCCTTTGGAATTGAACTTTAGACTCTAAACCAACACATATCAGTGATTCAGCATGTACATTTAATAATGTTAAAGAGGATTATTATGTATTAATTAGATTATAAACCTTACCATTTCATCAATGAGTGCATATTCAGTGCTTCTAAATGGCTCTATTTAAATTTCTGTCATGCTCACCTAATGTTTACGTTCGTATTATTTGCTAATTAATAACCACCTTATGTGAAACTCTGAATCTGCGTCTCATTTCGGAGTCTGCTACTGTCCACCGGAGGTCGCATTTCGGTCTTGAGCTCATGCTTTGAGAGCCTTTCTGAATGAATGATATATGCGGTTTTCCAACAAGGCAACCCAGAGTGCTGAAATATAATTGGTTAAAGTGGCAGTGGGCGGGTTAAAAGAACCATAACAAAGACAGCGTTCTGGCACGTAACTCACATTTTCAATGCAGAATAACTGACTTCAGCATTGTTTTCCAGATAAACAGTAATGCTTAATTGGCATGTTTCTTAAATATCTGCAAACATATTATGGTATTTTTAAGCCTTAGAAGAGTCAAAAACTTACATACAGTACCTTTAACATGCAAATGAAAAAGTCTGTGGGGCAAAAAGTGCAGTGTAAACGATTGGCTATTTACACCGGAAGGCACGACTTTTTTCGATGTGGTGGGCATACAAAGTAAGGCAAGTGTCAAGTTGTATATGTTTAGTCTTTGCTGCAACTCAGTCTAGCATAAACGGCTCCAATGCCAAACCAGCTTATTTAAACTACTCCAGACAAGTTCTTTTCAAATGCAGGATTGTTTGTGGTCTCTGCGGACAGCTGTGATGTGCAACTAATGTGTGTAGTTTGTTAGTATTGATTGCTGTTATGAAGAGGGTAGAATTCTGGCTCTCTACAGCAGTACAGAGACTCTGTGCTTTATAGCCCCGCCATCGTGATGAAAGGGCCATGTTGTTGTTGCCAGTTGCTTTCAATCTAGGACACAGGATGACCCAAGATGGACTGAACCCCGCTCATTTGCTCTCCTGGTTAAACTGTTCTCTGACCATTAAGGGATGGCTTTTTTTGCCATGAGGTTCACCTTTTTTCCCTGTCCTGTCAAATAAATAAGTGAGATTGGGAAATATTGCTTCCTTTAACATGTCTTGACCTTTTATGTTACTTTTCAAAGACAAAAGTTAGGGAAAATGATATATAGAGAAGGTTAATCCTCTGTTGGCTCATTTGTTTTTGTTAATTGTCAACTACTGCACTGTGATGATGATCACAATAATAATAGTTTAATAATAAATTCAGTAGCCTAATATTTGTATTTTATATGTGATATACAAATTGAATTCATCATTTGTTTTAGTACTGGCCTTGATGTATGCTTCAATGTGCTCTTTAAATATTAAAACTATATTTTATGCTCTGTACTGACACTTTTATTACGGGTTTTAAACATTTTTGTGTGGGAAAATAAGCTTAGATTTCATGGAAATAATGGCAATTTACTATAAATAGGCCTCGTTTTCTTTATGCTAAATGTTTTTGTCTTTTGATTTGGGGAGAAATATGACTCAGACGATTTTTTTTATTTCTGAAACGTACTGACATGGAGCATCATGTAAGCTCTTCATTTAAAACATTAGGACATGATTTTCTGTTAAGCTGCTTTGAAACATCATGCGTTTTGAAAAGTGCTATACAAATAAATATGACTTGACTTGACAATGCAGTCAGTTGACTATAGGCTGTGTGTTTGTGGCTGAGACTATTTGCGTGCAGATGTACCCTGACCACATGAGTAGGTCATCACAGTTCCTCTTTTCTTTAAAGGACCCTTTGTTACACATTTTATAGAGCAAAGTTTGTCACATTGTTGGTATATAAGCAAATGAAGTTTCTGCACTTAAAACACTATTTTAGCCATACTTAAAATATGCAATTTATCACACATATCAGTATCACAGCAAGTGACATTTATTTGCTAGAGAAATCAAGTAAAACAAGTTTTTAGATGGAGGTTTTAAATGCAGATTTACTGTTCGAAAACAAAGGCCTTGTACACAAACACACACACACACACACACACACACACACACACACACACACACACACTGTAAAATGACGCACACCATCAACAGAGGCATTGTGTTTTGTTTAAGCTTGGAAGACTGCTCATGCGGTGTTGCCATGTCCACACATTATAAGCAGTATACAAAATGTAAATTTACTGCGCTGCTCTTGCATGCAAATATGCCTTACTATAGTACACATACAGTTGAAATCAGAATTATAAAAACCCCTGAATTATTAGCCCCCCTGTTTATTTTCCCCCCTAATTTCTGTTTAATGGAGAAAATATATTTTCAACACATTTCTAAACATAATAGTTTTAATAACTCATTTCTAATAATAGATTTATTTTATCTTTGCCATGATGACAGTAAATAATATTTTACTAGATATTTTTCAAGACAATTCTATACAGCTTAATGTGACATTTAAAAGCTTAACTAGGTAATTAGGCAAGTTATTGTATAATGATGGTTTGTTCTGTAGACTTATAAAAAAATAGCTTAAAGGAGCTAATCATTTTGACCTTAAAATGATTATTAAAAAATTAAAAACTGCTTTTATTCTAGCCAAAATAAAACAAATAAGACTTTCTCCAGAAGAAAAAATATTACCAGACATACTGTGAAAATTTCCTTGCTCTGTTAAACATCACTTGGGAAATTATAAAAAAAAAATAAATAAATAAAAAGTGGTTTAATAATTCTGATTTCAACTGTATGTAGTAGGTAAAATATACATTAGGTACCCCATGAAACCATTTGCCTCCTAAACATTTTGTTGTATTATTTCCAAAGTCCTCCGTTTTTCAGTTTTTTTATATATATATATATATATATAACTATATATATTTCAATATAAATGTTTAATGCTCCCAGGTTTAAAAGAGTATCCCAACAATTATTGAAGCCACAAAGATGAGACGCTTCACTAAATAACATTTTAAAGTATTGTTTATTAACAAAAACAGTTTACACATTACTCAGATTTATTTACTTATTTTTTTTGGAGATTCAGATTTTCTGTAATATACTTATCATATACAATATAAAATATAATATTCTGATAAACTGTCATTGACAGCATATATACAGTACACAAACAAACTGTATATACTTCTTGCATTTTTAAAACAAAACAAATACAGAATTATTTTAAACTAAATATTTTACTTAATTAAAATTGTAAAAATGTTCATCATTAAAATAAACAACATTAAAATAAACTGTTGGTTTAACAGCAAATACTGCTGGCGGGAAAGTGAATAGAGCTCGCTAAACAATACTGGGTGATGTAGCATATCTCTTAATATCAACATAATTGCAGATGTCTGATTGGTTCTTTGCATTGATCAATATTGAGTAAAAACGTCCATAGCTTATCATCGGTATTGACAAAAAATTTATTGCAATTCGATATGATATCGTTTATCGGCCCAACCTTAATTTCTGTTGTTAATTTGGTTGCATAGAACAAATGTTAATACATAAGAGCTGTCCAGTTAATTGAAATTTTGAAATGTAACCAATTTAACAACAATAATTAAACAAAAATGAAATTTGTAGCAACTTGTTCAAATGCTTCTGAAGCAGGTCAGCTTTAAAGATGTGATGCATTTGTTCAATTCCTCAAATAGTGAGGCGGCAAACACTGAAAACACAATGAGTGTCACATGTTCTTTTGTATATGTGTTGTAAACAAAACTGCCATTCATCCACAGCAAGACGAGGAACATGCAGATGCTCAAAATGTGACAAGGTGTACAGCACTATTTAGTTTTTTTCATTCAAAACTTGTCAAATTGAGTGACAATCCTCGTTATGTAGTTAACATTGTTTTTATCCCTGTATTTCACATTGTGGAAGTCACTGAGCTCTATTTATTTTCTGTTAAGATTCTGGCCCTAACCCTAATAATAATTAAAAAGTCAACCATGGATGAACCATCAACCATGGATGGACTTATTCATTGTATAAACAACTCAAAATGTATCTTTATTAAAGTGTGACATGAGTGCGATGTGACTATTGCAGATGCACAAATTATGTAATCAATGCCGATATATTGTGCAGCCCTATCAGGTATTATGCCTAAGCTTACATAGTTATAATAACAAATAAAAAACATTATCTAATTGCTTTATTCTATACATGTTCAGAGTAAAAACATGTTTCAATCAAATGAAATTGCAAAAAGATTATAAGGTTCAATACACTGTCAAAATTGCACGGTCTCAACACAAATAGGTTGTTAACTTAACAAATTTAAGTGGGCTTAGCATAAAACAATTACTTTGTCCCCCAAACCTTGTAAGAATTGTGTTGTTTTAGCAAATTTTTTTATATTTTTTAATATGCTCATTCTCAGCCACTAGACTTTTCTGACAGGGTATTCGAGTGTCAGAATGTTGTGGGACCGCTGTACAGAGTTATGATTATGAATTATAGATTGCGAAATTTAGCTTTTTTTTTTTTTTTTTGCATTTATTTTTTTAAGGCATGACAGTAAAACACAAACGCGGTTATGAATATATTCAAACATGTGTTTGTTTGTCATAAAAATGCATAACAATGACAAAAAATACTAATTTGTGGATCCCCTTACTTCCGGGTTTAGGAATACTGCTGTTGTGGCAGGTGTATTCGGGGAAATTTTCTTACCCCTTGGTTTCAAGTGTGCTCCTGAAAAATCTTTGTTCGAAGGGGTGTATACCCCTTGCCCTTAGCCCTACGCCTTCAAGCTAAAGAGAATTGGGACACCACTACCCCTTGACGTGAATGCGCAAAACGAGGGGTAGGGGTAAGGACAAGGGCTAAGGGGTAGAATTGGGATTGGGCCTTGGTTTGATCTTTTGTATCTTACACTCACATTTTTGAGTGTCCAAAAGCAGGGGTTTTCCTGGCTCAAAATGAGGATCATTACATTTTTGCTACTTGAAACAAACACATTTTGCATTATTTTTGTAATCTTATCAAGTAAAACGTTATCTTATTAGTATGTAACATTACTTGTAATTAAATACATGACCAGTGCTTGAGCTTCACCTGGGGTCTGCCAGTAGTCTTGACTGCCTGCCTGATTTTTGTCAAAAGGTAGAGCTGGTACAAAATTTGATGGATGTAGCTGTCCTCATAATTCTCTATCTAGGAAAAGTATCCAGGTTGATTTTTGGGTGCCACCAAGTATGACCAGGTGCTACCGAGTTCTTGTCAATCTGCACCTTTAATCACGAAACACTAAGTGTTTCTTTTGTTGGATTATCATTTTTATACTGCATGCTAAGCTTGGACAGATGGGACTCGATCAGATGGTCAGGCTTCACACAGATTTCCTTTCCCTCAAACAAAAGCCTAGAGCCACTTCTCCTGGTACTGGGCCCACTGGGTCTGCTCCCTCAGCATGGGTTGTAAGGAACTGGCTGTGAATAGTTAATGTTGCATTGCTGTGGTCTTACAGGGTGCTGAGCCTGAATTATTAACATGCCTTCATTAAATACCATGAGGCTTTGCTTGTAACTCCCTTTTACTGGCACTTTGTGAACCCAGGTTTGTACAGGGGAACTAGCGTCACACTACATCATAAGTGAAAGTAAGTGTTGTGGTGTAACGGAGCTATGTGTTGCCAAGGGAACACTCATAACTCACAACACTATGTGCTATCCTTAAACAGGATGTGGTATACTTTTATAATGACAGTATTTTTATAGTTACTTGAAATTTCATGATGCTTATGAAGGTCATTTCTGTTCTTTGGTGTAAGATTTTTATTTTTCAGAAATGTATTTATTCAGTAAGGATGCATTACTTTGGGCAAGTGTGTATTTGTTGTAAACATGTTTGAAATCATTCTTGACCAGCAAATTTGCATATTCAAATGCTTTCTGAAGGAGCATGTGACTTTAGAGACATCACAGGACTAAATTGTGCATTAAAATAGAAAATTTATAATTTTTTAATCTGAATATTTTACTAAATAACTGTTTTATTTATTTGTTTATTTTTTGATCAGATGAATGCCGTCTTAGTGAACAAATGAGCCTTAAAAGAGTTCATCTTACCAACTTTTAAAGTGTAATGATTTTACAGAATTCCTCCAATTTTCCTCCAGAATCAGTATGAAATGTCTGCAGAGTCTGTCTGGACCTTTATACACTTGTGCACACAACCTTGTATTTAGTGTTCAGCAACATGCCCTTATGAACAACACTGCGAGTAACATTAATGCCCATAGGTTAGCTAATCATAACAAAGGACATTTTCCCTACAGAAAGGAACGGTAGTCTTTTAATTGTAGAACTCAGAGCAGAGATGGAAAATGGAACTTAAACTAAATTACTATGTGAATATTTTGGACCCACGCCTATATAAGTCATGAGCTGATACTACCAAAAAATGTATTTTGATT
Source organism: Danio tinwini (assembly GCA_903798205.1). Lineage (NCBI taxonomy): Eukaryota > Metazoa > Chordata > Actinopteri > Cypriniformes > Danionidae > Danio > Danio tinwini. The sequence goes on along the minus strand of CAIGQZ010001345.1, from coordinate 13,403,321 downwards.
TGGTGAGTCCTGATTTGTCATGACAAGGCTGTTTACAGAACAATTGTAGACAAGAGATTGTAGAAGTCAAGTTTTCCCTCAGTCCTCCGCCTGCTGCTGTTTCCAAACCTCAGCCTTGTTTACAGCTTTTATTCAAAGCACCCGGGACACTCCTGTTTTTGTATCCCTTCAGCCTGCGTTTCCCTTCAGGGAAAAGTGTTTCACACACATTCAGACTGTGAGAACCTGTTTTCTCTGCGTTAGTCCTGTTGCATTTGCTTGATTTGTGCACATATATTTTGTTCTGCACTTTATACAGAGTAAAAGCACCTCAAATATACCTCATATTTCTGTAAACGGAGGCTGAACCCTTAATCACAAAGTATGCTTGGTTAGGTGTTGTTGGTTTTTCCAATACTGATGCCAAATTGACACTTCTAAAACAGTACCGATGCCAAAAAAAGGGTGCCTTTTTAAAAAGCTACAAAATGATGGTGGATGACTGACTTTTGACATCATTTTTCTTCCACACAAGAATACCTTTTCATTCATTTATTTTCTCTTCGGCTTAGTCCCTTTATTAATCTGGGGTCACCACAGCGGAATGAACCACCAATTTATCCAGCACATATTTTAGGCAGCGGATACCCTTCCAGCCAAAACCCATCTCTGGGAATCATCCATCCACTCTCATTCACACACATAATCTATGGAAAATTTAGACTATTTAGACTTGCTGTGAGGCAACAGCAAAAAAAAATAAACCATATATGCAAAGACAACAAATCTAATTAGTTTACAAATTAAGTAATGCATAATAAAATGAAATGATGCAGGGAAAAAGTATTGAACACATGAAGAAAGGGAGGTGTAGAAAGGCAGTGAAAGCTCAGAAAGTCATTGCCCTGTCATTGCAAATTAATATTCGCTGCTTCAGTCCAACATCTACATTGCTAAGATGAAACCAGAGTGGACATTTTAGCAAGACAATGATCCAAAACACAGCCAAGGAAACTCTCAAATGCTTTCAGAGAAAGAAGAAAATCAGAGAGAAGAAAATCAAGCTGTAGAATGGCCCAGCCAATCACCTGACTTGAATTCAATAGAAAATACAAATTAAAGATTAGATTTGATAGACGAAACCCACAGAACCTTCAAAATTTTTACACTCTGTTGAAGTCTATGAAAAACACCTGAGCAGTGCTTCATTCTCCATATGAGAGCTGTCTTTAAGCTGGTAAATGCAGTTCGTACTTTCTTATTGTGTCACTTCATTGTTATTACACACAAAATATATTTTTTTATTTTGTTTCTTTTTTTTTTTTGTATTGTTTGGGGTTTTACCAAAATCTGGTTCAATTACATGTCAACAGCTCCTAGAAATATTATTCCCAGGTAAAAAAAAACAAAAACATGATGTGTTCAATACTTATTTTCCCTGCTGTGTATTAAAAGTAGTATTAGTATCTATATACATTAATGAAATATAAGTAAATACAAAACACAACAACAAGAACCTAACCCAACTACAATAATTTAACAGCTTCAAATTCTTTTTGGAAGTGAGACCACATTTGTCTTTGACAAAATATGACACCTGCAAAGGAAAATGGGGCCACTCACTGCTGTAGTACTACTATTATTAAGAGTTTGAGTAAACATAACCCATGTTACATTAATATTTTACAAATCTTTTGATTAATTGTTAGTAGTTTTACGTTAACATTACATTAGCCTACTACTAGCCTACATGCAGAAAGGCTAATTGTGATGGGGAATAATGTTGTCATGTGCATTCCATATGCACTCTGGTGTACGTGTAAAAACTGAAGTGTGCTTTGGGCTTCACAGTTTGGACGAGCATCAGATTAACCAGTGTTTTGAGCTCTTGATGTCTGACGTGAGCTGTAGTGGTTGTTTTGCTGGCGTTGCTCAACCACACTATTGTCCCGAAGGCCCAAAGTTAGTGTGAACTGGCTGGCAAGTGCTGACATATCCCTCGTGAAGTCAGTCCCACATCACGTTCACTGACATCAGGTTTCAGTCAGGGCTTCTCTAAATAAAAGGGCAGTTTTCAATTCTTTGTTTGAATGAGCTGTCATGAGATACGTGAAGGGGAGGTTCTCTGTAAAAACTTCTAACTTCAACATCTTGCTCTACCTCTTGGATATTTGTAAGACTAGACTGGCTTGTGGAAGTCCTTGAGTAATATTTTAGAAAATAAAAACGGTATAGTTATAGTTGTTTAGTGGTTGAAAAATTGGATTTTATGTGAATTGTGATGCAATTTCAGCCAATTGGCTCAGTGGGTTTAGTTATATGAGGGCGTTAAAGGGCACCTATTTTACCCCTTTTTTTAGATGTTATATTAATATTATGGTTCTTCTGAGTGTGCCAGTTTAGGTTCAGTTCAAAACAAAATTCATTTGTGATTTTTTTTATTATGATGTGTTAAGTGCCATTTTGGGGACATGTACACAGTTCATCATTTTAGGGGCGTGTTGCTTCACATGAAAATTAGTTTTGACTTCCCGCCCAACTTAACAAGGGGGCAGAGCCAAGAGCTCCCCCACTTTGTGTATGGCAATAGACAGGCAGACAGAGAGAAGCAACATGAGTGAGAGTACCAGCATTCAGACACAGACCAAGCAGAGACTACAAAATCATTTGTGTCTTTGTATAGTTTTACAGCCAACTGTGTGCTAGTTTAAAGCTCCGAGCTTGTAGCCTACACCGAGACTAATAACCAAGCACACTGAATTAACTTTGACTGAAGGGCATCACACACCGGATGCACCGCGAGACTGCGTGGACATGACAGTTGAAAGTATCGGACACTTGCGGCGCCGGTGTGTGACCTGATAGAAACTTATGTTTAGAATTCCGAAATGCATGCCGCTGCGTAGCTGCTTGTCGCGACGCTGCTTGTCGCGACGCTGCTTGTCGCGACGCTGCTTGTCGCAGTGCGGCGCTGGTGTACGACCTGCTTGAGGCCATAACTAAAGGGCGTCATACACCGGATGCGCCGCTCAGAGCCACAACACGACACACTAGACGCGCACATTCGCATGTTATTTAAAATGAAACTATTCAGATAACGCTCTGTGGCACGGCAGAAATATGAACAGTGTCCTGAGCAGGGTCCGCGCGTCCATAGAGGCGACCTAGGCGGCAGAATAATGAGCAAATCCCCCAGTCCTCACTTTCACCCGAGACAACGCGAAATGCATGGCGCTGCGTGTCGTTAGTTCGTGAAGCAACACGCTCGCACTTTCCAGCTGCACCTAGTTAAGATGAAAAGTTTACACCAAAACTCACAAACACTGGCGGCGAGGAGAGCGATAACGTGGTGAATGTTGAGCCCAATGAGCCTTACATCTAAAAATAAAGCAAGTGTGTTTCTTTGGTGACGTCGCTTTGACTCACACGCTGAAAATGGCGACATGAAACAGCATACTGCGGATATGGTAATGCACACCTGTCAATCAATATTGGTGGGCCCACACTCCTACGTCAAGTTGCGGTCGATCTCAAAACCTCCCCACTTGGTCCACTGTTTTTATGTTGTTAAATTGAAAAAAAAGCACTGGGTGTGTTTATATCACCCCAATATGACGGTCTATACACTATACCTACACATATGTCAGTCCAAACAGCTTGAAAAGTAGATTTTTCACCATAGGTGACCTTTAAGCTCCAAATGACTAATTATTGGCTGATTAATCAGTCAATCTATCACAAGGTTTTATTATTCTGTCAGCAAATGACCCGGTCGAGTGTGAGTCACAACACTCACATTTCCTCGTATTGTTGTATTTCTTGTCTTTTCTACTCAGACTCAAGTTGTTAGGAACAAAATTTACACCATGAGAAATGAAGAATCGGAATAGTTAAAGGAATAGTGTACTCTGATAAAACAGCCTCCTGTGTTTTAACAAAGGTCTAGCTCTAATCCTCTCTCCCAGATCTTCCTCCCCTGCCTTCTTTCCTTGCTCTGTCTGTTCTCCATGTGTCATTGTGCTGGATTCTGGCCTGCTAAATCAGATTATTAGTGCTCGATTGTTGGTGGAGGGTGTTGCTACTGTTAGGTATTTTAACAGCAGCTCTACACGGTCTAATTTTAAGCCCCAAGTGTGACCTAATGAACCACAGAAGGGCTCGCAAGATAATTGCCACATCTTGAGAGGGTCAAAACTTACCCAATGTCAAAAAGACCAAATTTTTCTCCTGTAATGCGTTTTTTTTGGATTGTTGGAAAATATTACAGCAAAGGTGTAATTAAATTAACATGCTGTATATGTGTACAGGTCCTATCAAGTGCTTTGAAATGTGCATTTTTTTATTCAATGTTTGATGTAATCTCAATCGAAACATGAAGAGAGGGAGGGACATCGAGGGGAGTAGCCCCTCGATTACGATTTGATGACAAACTATAGTATGAGTTGATGTGAATAAAACGTCTTTTAACTTTTTAAAAAAAGTTTTACATGTTTATATCAGTTTTATATCTTCTAAACACAAAATTTGGCATTGTTTTGAAGCAGAATAGCTAATAGATATTATAAAAACTAACAATACTGATACTAACATCTAAAAAGCTTTATTTTAATTTCATTGGGCCTTTAAAGGCGCTGTTTACACTAGTGCGTTTTCTTTTTAAAACGTGTTTTTATTGTTACGCCTAGAATCCACACTACTCCTGCATCTTTGACCCACAAAAACACTGAAGACCCTGGTTTAGTTTGGAAATGCCGGTGATTTGTTGCAGTTTAGATGTACTGAAATGCAGACTTTTGAAAAGGAAGATGCAGCTATCCAAAATTTCTCTCTCTAATTGTTCTTCTGGGCTGTTGTGTATCGTATCCTGGTTAGTCAAGCTTAGTCATATGAGCATTACACAACTACTAGATTAAATGTAAGGATGGCAAAATATGTGCATGGCCAGTGGGCATGAATGACCACATATCATGTATTTTAGGCTGTATACTGTGGATTGAGTTTGTTTGTCTGAAAAACAATATGGATGATGAAAAAGACACTACAGTAGTATAAGTGCAGTCTTGCAGTATGTTTATTGTGTAGGTATCCCCTACCAGACTCCTACTCAAAGGCGTGTATAAGGTGTGTGAGTCTCGTTTAGTAAAGTTTACCAAGAGTACAGAATAACAAAAGCTGGAGATGTTTAAAGGTGTGGTTTCTGAGATCCCTGAACTCTGACAGCAGTTGAGAAGGCTTGGCGTTTTGCCACATCATAAAACTGTCAACCATCAAGGTTTTTATTTGTGTGATATATAATTTGTTGTAAACATCATTAAATCTGTTCAGTGAAATTGATTCCTTAAAAAAAAAAAAGGCTGGCCGACCTGCCAATCACCTGTTTTCTTTTGCTCTCCCTCATATCCTGAAAGATAACTGAAAGATAAATCCTACACGGCCCGTCTTATGGCTTATCTAGTGGCTTACATGTGAAATGACTCATTCATTTGTCTATAGGTTCCACCTAAAAATGAGCAAGGGGTTTGAGGATGTATGATGTCACAGCGTGGCAAGGAACGAATGAGGATCCAGCATGTGCTTCTTTCGCAATGAAACTATCTTCTCCTCCCACTCTTCTCCCGATGGACACACCCTGTAGCTCGGGGACTGTTTCCATCTTTCCAACATGTTGGAGGAGACCAGGGCTCGTCAGATTTTCTGAACCAATCCCATACTGACTTATGATCCATTCTGATATAATGATCAGACAACCTTTGCATGTATTTGCAGCGGTCTGAGTAAACATATCCTGAAAGCAGGGCTTTCCCCTGCTGGTCATGTTTAATCAGCTATTTTCTTACAGGGCCGGTCTCGATGATGTCACAGTTTTCCAAGTAAACAGCTTGGAGTGAACAATGCCTCTCTTGGGAAACTGCTAGTTTGAAGCCTACAATCCTGTCTTTTCCCATTACAGTGAGAGATGTGGGGGAAAGTGAGAAGGATTGTGTTTTGATGAATGCAGATTATTTATATTTGGCCATGAGCAGTCATGTTGTAAGTGCACATGCTTCTATACTGCCACATTTTTATGTGGTTTTGTTAGCTGGATTGTTTTTATAGAGAGAGGCTTGACAAATATCTTTAATATGGCATCACTGTGTTAGAGAAAGTGAAATGAATTTCATAATCTTGGCTGTTTACAGACAGGCTTACAGCAGATGAACATTGAACCCAAATATGTGCTCTTGCCCATACTCGGTAATGCACTTCAGTGAGTTGTTGGTTTATTCTGATTTTATGCATAGTTAGGACCCTTTTTTTTTTTCTTTTTTTTTTTTTGCATGTCAGGGATTTTCAGCTTCTGCGGTGACAAAAAACTAATTTCTATATGTTAGGACCAATATAATATTCATTTTAATTTAAAGATTGTAATTTACTTGCTTCATTTACAGTTCACTAGATCTGATTGTAAAACATCTCTGTTTCTTGTATTATTTCAGTTGAGTTTATGTATATTTTATATGTCTTAATATTGGATTTAGTTATTTAAATTAAATAATTAGTCTATACTTTACTGATTTAAATAAATAAAT
>CAIGQZ010001345.1:13362250-13396373 GCA_903798205.1 Danio tinwini | reverse complement strand
AAGGTTTAACTCAAATACATTTTAAAATGAAATAAAATTTAAACTATTTTGTTGTTCTGTTTAGATTCAGTTACACTAAATAGCAATTTTATGTGATGCTAAGCAAAACGTTTGATTTAGAGGGCTTTTTGTTCTTGTTGTTTTAATTCAAAATTGTTGTGAATGCAAAACCAGAAAAAGTCTGAGCAGAAAAAAGGAACATGTGTCCATCTCCAGCTCAAGTTGTTTGTTTTTGTGTGTGTGTTAGAAGTAGTTTATCCACAGTACTGGTTGACTTTAACTCACCAGTGTTAAATGTGTTGCCCAACTGTAGGTCTAAGCTAATGGATGGGTCATTCTCTGAATCTGTGGTCAGGTAGCAGTGCAGTCACGCAAAATTGATTCCTCCATCTGTCAAGCCAGACATGTCTCGAAAAACAAAGCCCTCCGGACATACAGTTGTGACATAAAACCTTATTTTCCCAATAAAAAAGATCTAGATGTCAAACATGAACAGACACACAAGTGCTTGACAAAACATGGGTGTCATAATGTTGTCTGTTCATCAACAATATTTTTTTTTATGTCAGTATAATTTGACTGTCCTAGACAGGCATGAAGGTCATAGGGGATGGTCATGTGAAAAACATGCACACACTGGAAGTTGAATTTCAAGTTTTCACTGGATTGTATATATTTTTTTGCGTGTGTTTTGAGAGTCATTGTTTCTATGAATCTGTGTGAGATCAGTCTCAGCTGCTGGGCAGAGGGAGCGTTCGGGATTTGTGGATGTACTTGAATGCAGCATCACAAGTTTTCCCATGACTCTTCCTCTGCTGGATGATTTACAGGGTCACAGAGGTCACTGAAGCCTTTCTGTGACCCTCAAAGTCTGACCTTGACACTCTATTATTCTCATGAGTCAAACCTGGATGAACTGAATACATCAACTTAAACTTCATTTCAAAATCTATTGAGCTGCCTCACTGTATAGGCTGACATCTTAAAGGCCAGTTTTATAATTTTTTTTTATCATAGATTTGGAACACGCATGAAAAGCTTGGGGGGAAAAATAGGGTTTTTATTTTTATACATTGAAGTAGGGCTTTACAATATATTGTTTGAGCATCGATATCACAATCTCTGTATCTGCAATAGTCACATCACACATCACATCACATTATTGTTAATTATAAAAAAAAATTGTTTGGATTAAAGCTGGATTGAAACACACCATTTACCCACATCGCATAAATCATTAACTATATGCGACAAACAAAACTATTACATTTTTTACAATAATAATATTTATTATGACACAAAATCCACTATTTCTGTTACTTTTATGCTTTTCAGGAGCAATGTGCACTCACTGACAGGTGAAATCTGCTTCTCTCTCTCTTTCAAGTTCAAAGCAAACTTGAATGTCAAAGCATTTTACATATGTATATAAAATAGCCAATGTAATATATTAACATCATCAGATTAATAAAATGATCAACAAACGAGAAGTACATGACAGAAAAGTTAATAAAAACAGACAATATATCTAAAAAATATTATAATTACAAGATTAAAACTGGTAGATTATTTAAATAAGGCAAATGCGTTGATTAACCACTAATTGTGCACATATATTTTGCAGCCAGTTCAGACCAGTCATTTCGTCCTCTGCGAGTATGTTGTCAAGTTTTTCTGAATCGTTAAGATTAAAGAATCTATTATTTACTTTTTCTCTCTGTATCACGGCTGTGTGCGCTGTCAACTGTGAAGCAAGCGGAAAGTAGCCTTTAATAAAAGAGTAATGCAAAATACATACAAGCTTCCAGACATTTTAGGAGATTTAGAAACCCGGGCTGGACTAACTTTTTAAGTCCTAAAAAAAGTGCGTCTCTGTGGGTCTGCAAAGCAAGTAAGACTGTCTGTGGGAGTGCTGACAGGTTTCGCACACACAGAACGAAACGGGTAAACGTGAAAGGATTTTCCACTATTTAATCAATCGCAGATGTTTGGTTACATTGGGTGGATACAAAAAGTATAAGTCCAAGTATATTTAATGACAATTTTTTTTGCTATTATTATCATCGTTTTACACTTTTTTTGTATCCACCTAATACAACCAATCATCCAATTCGATGTTGAACATGTTATTTTACAAGTGACTGTTCAATTTCTGTACTTGAACACCGTTAGACTCCCCAGAAAACCTTAAAGCACTGTTTATTTATTTATTTTTTCTTGTAATTTATTATAATTTATGCAGATATACTGCATAGAAAAAAGATTTGATCATTACAGTCTGTCTAAATTATGGAAATCTTTTCAAATAGAGCTATTCTAAATCATCCGCTGAAATTTTAGTCATATCGCATAATAATATTGCAATATCAGATTTTTCCAATATCGAGCAGATTATTTGTATTTAAATTTGTGATTCAGCAGATGCTTTTTTCTTTTCTTTTTGCTTTGTTTTCATGATCATTTTTCACTAAGCTTGTTGTAGTGCATTCTGGTATTGCCTCTTCTTTAAAGATGAACCAAACACAAAAGGCAGCACAATTAAATAGGCTATTTTTGGAACAAGCTTTCTGTTGGACCCATGATGCCTAAATGTGCTGCCTTTGTAGGCACCTTATTGGTTTTTGAAATGGAGCAATCAACTGCTAGCAGACCCATTACATCCTGTGTATGAATCATCCATCACACATGGCCATCATGTGAATGTAACATTGTTTACTTGTTTCCGTTTTACTGTCAGTATAATGTTTTATGACTCTTGTGAAAGTGTTTTGGGGAACCGATGTTCAACTCAGTGTGTTTGGCAGAAGTTAAAGCACTATAGAGGTTTCATCGAGTCTTTTGGTCTGGTCTAATTTGATTTGAATGCTGTGGTTTTGGGGAATGGCCTGATGTTTTGTCATGGAGACCAAGGGAATTTATAGAAGAGGGAATCGTGCTGACCCCTCGGCAGTTTAGCTCTAGTTCTGGCTTGTCCGTTTCTCACACAGCCCTACAAGAGTCGCCCCCTGGGGTCCGTGTTCATCTGCGTTAGAGAGACACATGCACGAACAAGTATGCATGCTCGCATGTTCTCAAAGTCTCCTGAAGACACACCCTTGCGTTGGCCAGTTCATTAGTCTCTGTGGGGAAGCTTACTGAGGTGTAGTGTCCTGATTTAGCTGGTTAAATGAGGCCGGAGCCCCACTGGGACGTGTCTGTAATAGACTGAAACACAGACTCACTCAATTATCCAAACTGAACGCAAGCAATATGTAGCACCCAGGATGGCTATTTGGAGAATAGACAGATTGACGAATAGATGGATAGATGGAAGGATAGATTGATGGATAGATAGGCTGGCCTGATGCCAATGTCAGAATCAGGATGGATGGATGTTTTCAATTTATTTAACTTTTAGGTTTTCAAGAAAAGGGCCTAAATAACCTAACTATTAGAGCTTTCGGGATTGATGTCAAATGTGAAAATAAATAAAATGTGTCAGTTTAAATATTACATCTAAATCTGCATCTTACTTCACATTCAGCATGTTGACACTTAACATCAAACCTCAAAACGCTCAATTTTTTTTTAGCTCATGAATGCAGTAGCCAATCTACTGTTAGATTACAATCAGACAATCTAGGTGTTAATTAGAATACTCTGACAATGCAAGGTTTCAATGCTATGCTGACAGAATGTTGTTTGCTGACCAGTGATGGGACTAACGGCGCTATAAATAAATGGCGTTACTAATGGCAATACTTTTTTCAGTAAAGAAAAATCAAATGAGTTACTGTGTCCCCTGTTACAATGCTGTTACCGTTATTGACAAAATAACATGCGCGTTACTATAATTGAGAACACTGAAGCTGTTTTCATGCGACCAGCCTCTCTCTGAGCCATAGGACCCCTCTTTCTCTGGGGTGTGTATGGTGCTAGGGCAGGACACATAACCAACCACTGATGATGATTGGTGTGTTTGTGAACGTGATGATACAAAGATGCACAAATCCAACAAGTTTAAAGGTAGCTTTTGCAAACTGGTATTATAAGCACAACTTTTCCCTTGTTGAGGGAACTATAGTAATGATAATATTTATAATGATATGTTGAATTTGATAGTTGTCTCTCACATTGTCCCACAACAACATTAAAATAGTGTAGATTAGTGTACAATGTTTTATATTTATTTTATAGTCATTTTACAAAATAAATTTTTTTAAAGCAACACAATAGTTACTTTTCCTGGTAATTAGTTACTTTTATAATAATGTATCTGTTACTAACTCAGTTACTTTTTTTGAGAAAAAAAATAGTAACTATAACTAATTGCTCTTTTAAAGGAACGTACCCAACACTGTTGCTGACCAATTTTTCTTTTGCCATTTATTTGATTAACCCTACTTTATTTAATATATTTTTATTGACTATATTATTAATTAATTAATTTTAGAGCTGGGCATTTAATCAAAATGAAATCGCAGATTCAATCAATCACACCTGCGATGGTCATGCACATCTTGTAAAGGCTGATTTTATACTTCTGCGTCATGCGCACGCATATGTTCCGGGGCAGTTTTCGTGTGGTCGCAGACCCCTCACCGACGCTGATATAGAGCAAGCTCTGTGACTTGTCTGCTTGGCAGGGGTGACAAGTGTGGGCAGTGCTGAGAGCTGCAAACCCGTTGGAGCGAGTGTTTACAAGTGTCAAGTCCCGTGAAGAAGCTCCAGATGGAAACTTTTGTTTTGTGTTACATTATGATTAAAGTTGATGCACGTCCGCCGGTTCCCATCAAGCGAGTTTTAGTGACTTGTACATTTAAGGTAGCATTCAGAAAAAACTAAACAGCCGCAAAGAAACTCGACACAGATAAACTTAAAAACCTACTGCCAGCTAACGTTTTGTAAGTGTTACTGCAGAGCAACACAAACAGCATGCAGAAGTATAAATGCACGACTACGTGCAAGGCAGACCATGTGGGTCACATCGATAACTTTGCATAAATTAATCAGCATTATGGAGCATGGTTGTGTGTTCAGTAGTAAATGTCCTCCGAAAGCCAGAGGGGACTCTCCTGCTGGAACTCAAAGCATCAACTCAAAAAATCATTGTAGTATTTCTGTATAAACTGTTTTTTGCCAACTTAGCGTGACCAATAATCACACGACTATGGATTAATTTCACAAGGATTTATTTTTAACAATCAGTTGAAGTCATGATGCGAGTCATAGTTCACTGAGAAGCAATGCAAACAGCTGTCATTATCATATGATGATTACCTTGATTTCACTATTGTGGGATCTTAAAAGTATTTAGATCTAAAGCGGGATTCTGCAGAGCTTGAACTCTGTGGTAAATGCTGATGAATAAAAATCACCTTCGATTAATTGCTCAGCCCTAACTAATTTTTTTTTTTTTTATTTACTTTGTGTCATGAAAACCACGTTTAATCTTTTTTCAGTTTTTTTATTAAACACTTTTTTTTTACTAATAATTATCACATATTTGTTTTGTGACCAACATTTGCTAAATATTGGTGTCCTGCTATGTTGTATTGATGAACTTTTTTCCTACCAGTATGCCTCATAATCTTCCCATTTATAGCTGAATAAATTGAAAATGAATGACTAGTGTTTGCTTTGTCATTGCAAATCGCTGTCAAGAGTGAACGCCCATGTAGTGTAGAGTGACTCAGTTTTGTATCCTGTGTTTGATTTACAGTGGATGTTCCTCCGTTTGTGACGTGTTCATATTTGAAGTTTTCCATCAGAGCGTGCTGTGAATCATACTGTTCTCACTGTTTTATATTATTGTTTAGGCCATTCAATGAAACTACTCCCCCAACTTGGTGTTTATTTAGAGGATTAGTGGCTAAATTCACAAATTGTTTAAATAGCTGACATTCCCCTGTAGCTAACGCTAGCTTGTTGGGTTGTTAGCTGTAGAGGTTTAACCTGCAGAGGTTTTATTGAGCTGCTGATGGCCGTTGAACTACCTCGATGTGTAAACATTGAAAGCAGGAGCACATCTGTAAGCACTTCTGTGATGGCGAGTGCCAGCGTGCTGAAAGCTAGTGACACGACTCTTTAAACATTGTGCTTTACAAACCAGCAAATTTCAAAGGTCAGTGTCATTATTGATTTGTTTGCTCTTAACTATGACAGATGTCACTTGTTTGACTGAAGACCAACCCGTTGAAAGATTTACGATCTTCATTTACCTTTCTTTTTAGTTTTGTTTAAAGAAAAAACTTGTCACTCTCATATGTTACCTATTTAGCCTTATCTTCAAGTAGATGCTTTTTATTAGAGCTAATGGTATGTCATCATGTGAAATATCAAACAGCAATTTAGACATTTTTTATACTACTATTAGAGATGCTCCGATCAGGATTTTTGCAACCGATACCGAGTACCGATTCCTTGCCATGGTGATCGGCAGATACAGAGTACCGATTCTAATGCTTCAAGCTTTATAATGCATTAAGCAAATTGTCCCTCTATGTATGATTTACAGAAAATAACGTAACACAAATATAAAAATTGGTAAGAAAAATTACAAATAATCCATCCGCTTGTCACGGTAAATAAAACTTAATTACTGATCTTTAGCCGATCGATCAGAGCATATCTAACTACTACTACTACTACTACTACTACTACTACTACTACTACTACTACTACTAATAATAATAATAATAATAATAGCAATAAATAAATAAATAAATAAATAATAATAATAATAATAGCAATAATAAATAAATAATAACAATAATAATGAACTAATATCTGGTAGTATATAAATAATAATAATAACAACAACAATATTATTTTAATACTATTACATTTATTTATATATATTATTAATAATAATATAAATACAATATTTTATATTAATAATATTTTTGTAATCTAAAAATATGTAATAATATTATTAAAGGTTTTACAGGTTTTAGTTATTAATTATATTATTCATTAATTTTCTTTTCGGCTTAGTCTTTTTATTAATCTGGGGTCGCCACAGCAGAATGAACCGGCACTTCCAGCTGCAACCCATCACTGGGAAACACCCATACACTCTCATTCACACACATACACTACAGACAATTTAGCTTAACCAATTCACCTATATTGCATGTCTTTGGACTGTGGAGATAACTAGAGCACCCGGAGGAAACCCACGCGAACACTGGGAGAATGTGCAAACTCCACACAGAAATTGACCCAGCCAATTATATTATTAAATGGAAATATTATTATTAAGATAATGTTTTATATACTATTAATATATTGCATGAAAATATGAAATTTGATTTCATTTAATAAACAGGTGACTCTTTTTCGCTTATCTGTAAATACCAAGGGGCAATCTCCCGCTCTCTCTCGGGAAGCCAATACGGAAGTAACTAAAACTGCAATTCAACGACTCTCCTTTGGGGCGAGACTGCAATGGTAAATTCACTGGCCAATGGCCAATTTTACAGCTGATAAAACATGTTTACAGCCTGGTAAAAAAGATGGCTTTGGTGCATATAGCTAATACCTTCATGACAACTGAGGGGGGTGAATTTTTTTTATAACTCATCTGTTTAGTTTTTATTAAGTCTGCATAATTAAGTGCATGCCCACTTGAGTGGCAGCTAGGTACTAGACAGCTAGATACTATAGCATGCTGTGTGCACTTAATTGTGCTCACAAACCATTCAAGTTGCCTCCATTTCCCAGGTGAGTATATACTTATATACCATCAAATCAAATGTATTTGTTTTACTTAAGAAAATGTATCATTTATAATTTTCTTTAGACCTGTAAAGCACTCCAGAATCTGACAAATTGATTGCTGTAACAATGCTTAGTGGCTCAATGTATTACAACAGTGTTTTCAAAAGTCTAAACACTTTATTGATATAGTATACAACCAAGCACATGTGGTCAAAAGACAAACGAGTCACAGGTAATTAAGTACAGTATTAAGCATTTCTCCCTAAGAGAAGCTCGTCTAAGCAAAATGCTAGCAGATGTCTGTAGCTCTGCTCACTCTCTGCCTTTTTGCCCTTGTTTGGTATCCCGCGGTCGGTGCGATGACGCGTGAACAAAAATGTCGACATTTGGCCATGTCTACGTGTAGCTTCTTTTGCGTTATGCAGAAACCTATGGGTGACGTCACGGATACTACATCCAAATCTTTTACAGTCTATGGTAAATATCCTATTATTATGATATAACATTTAACATTAATACTGGGGCTGGGCAATAAAATGTTATCAGTACTCATTGACGGTGCACCATTGTTTAATAACAATTTAAAAAAATGTGTGGTATGAAGTGGTATAGTTTTAATAAAATGTAGTTGGCTGAGTGCGATCCTTGCCTTAATCTCAACAGCCTATCAGATGTTCTGATGAATAAGCATGCAACGAGTGACAAGCTCTCGGGTTGGGTTTGTGTTATTGCCACTTCAGAGCAGAATAACACATGCAAAAATGAGTGCTGTGCCTAGTAAAAACAGAGCGATTATAAATAAAAGGACATATCAGTTGCCAGTGTGGCATTTTTTTCTTCTTTTGACCAACACCAGAACAATGTAAGCTTTGCAAAAAAAAAAAAAAAACATCCTGTCTAAGTATGGAAACACTAGCAACTTATTTCATCCTTTTTACCACTTCCATACTTTGGGTTTTGAAGCATGTCGACCCTCTACTTCAGCTAATCAATAACCCACAAGCAGTAAATGATGGAGAGGTACTCTGCAACAATGCCTTATGAAAAATCCTCTAAGCAATACAATGATATAAGCCACGCAAACTGCATTGCCAAAGAAATGCTACAATTTAGCATTGCATGTCACTTTATAACATTTTATTTATTAAGTTGTAGAGTCTCTTTAACACTTATGTATGTTTTATTATAAGATATAAGAAAATGTTTGCGTAATTTTAGAAATGGCGGAAATTAAAAGTCTTTAGGACCCCAATTAATACTTTCAATAGTGTTGTTTTCATGATTTAATTAATATAATTAAACTTCTTTAATAAAATCTGAAATATTTGAATATTGTTTAGCGAAGTAAAGAGTTCACAAACTTCCCAAAAAATACTGTCATTTAATAGGAAAACAATCCTTCCTTTTCTGTTGGAGATGGAAACTTGAACATCTCGGCCAAACCAACAGTCCCCAGACATTTTGGAAACGCCGTAGGCTGTTGGTCACCTCATTTTTTTTCCTCTATTCCTTCTTTGTAATGTGCTTTTCTTCTTGAAAAATACTGTCTTCAGTGCAGAGACTTGAGAGGCTATTACTGTGTACTAAATCCTAGCGAGCTAACAATATAGGCAAAGAGCAAACCAATGCTGCCACTGGTAACTTTCTATCTCTCTTGGGAAATGTTGACTTGGCATACCTTCACAAAGGTTTTCCTGCATTTTCTAGGCTTCTTCTAAATAGATTCTCCATCAGTACTCTACACAGTCAATGAGGATCTTTTTCTTACCCCTAGAAGCAAGACTGGCACCCATTCATGAAGAAAAAAGGAATCACCCACTACAATCATCAGCTTGTTTTAGTTGCCCCGCTCATGTGATCACACACTGCGCTGTTTAATGTCATAACAATACTTGTGTGAGTGAGATTTATGGTATGCCGTTTTGATCTACTACTCAGTTAATTCACATCAACTCTTTGAACTGCAGACACACAAACAGAATTAGGATTGATTGATTCCCAGCACTGCCACACTCGTTTTACCTTTAAGTGCTGTAGGCTCCTAGATAGCCACAATGTTGAGTAGAGTGCTTTATAATATGACGCAGGAGGCGTTTGCTGCTGGTTTGTGTGTAGTGTGGAGGCGATTATGAAGAAGAGGTGACAGGAAGTGATGTCATGTGTTAGTCAGCCTGTCTTGCACATTCTTTAAAAGTTGCCACTATAGTGCATGCTGTGGTCTAGGGTTGTGATATTAAACTTTCTTGTTTCTGAAGCTTTTATCACCTTACACTTTATCACGATATTGAGCTCAGCTGCAAAAACAACTTTGACAGATATAATAACAAAAAATACGTTGTGTATTAGCTTTATTGTATATTCACTCACCGGCCACTTTATTAGGTACACCTTACTAGTACCGTGTTTTGCCTATAGAACTGCCTTAATCCTTTGTGGCATAGATTCAACAAGGTACTGGAAATGTTCCTCAGAGATATTGGTTCATATTGACATGATGGCATCGCACAGTTGCTGCAGACTTGTCAGCTTTACATCCATGATACGAATCTCCTGTTCCACCACATCCCAAAAGTGCCCTATTGGATTGAGCTCTGGTGACTGTGGAGGCCATTTGAGTACAGTGAACTCATTGTCATGTTGAAGAAACCAGTCTGAGATGATTTGCGCTTTATGACATAGCGTATTATCCTGCTGGAAGTAGCCATCAGAAGATGTGTCATTGTGGTCATAAAGGGATGGACATGGTCAGCAACAGTCCTCGGGTAGGCTGTGGCATTGACACGATGCTCAATTGGTACTAATGGGCCCAAAGTGTGTTAAGAAAATATTGCCCACACCATTACACCACCACTATTAGCCTAAACTGTTGATACAAGACAGGATGGATCCATGCTTTTATGTTGTTGATGCCAAATTCTGACCCTATAATCCGAATGTCGCAGCAGAAATCGAGACTCATCAGACCAGGCAACGATTTTCCAATCTTCTATTGTTTAATTTTGGTGAGCCTGTGCGAATTGTAGCCTCAGTTTCCTGTTCTTAGCTGACAGGAGTGGCACCTGGTGTGGTCTTCTGCTGCTGTAGCCCATCCTCCTCAAGGTTGGACGTGTTGTGCGTTCAGAGATGCTCTTCTGCATATCTCGGTTGTAACGAGTGGTTATTTGAGTTACTGTTGCCTTTGTTTCAGCTGGAACCAGTCTGGCCATTCTCCTCTGACCTCTGCATTAACAAGGCATTTATTCCCACAGAACTGCAGCTCACTGGATATTTTCTCTATTTCAGACAATTCTCTGTAAACCCTAGAGATGGTTGTGCATCAAAATCCCAGTAGATCAGCAGTTTCTGAATTACTCAGACCAGCCTGTCTGGCACCAACAACCATGCCACATTCAAAGTCACTTAAATCACCTTTCTTCCCCATTCTGATGAACTGCAGGTTTGAACTGCAGCAGATTGTATTGACCATGTCTACATGGCTAAATGCATTGAGTTGCTGCCATGTGATTGGCTGATTAGAAATTTGCATTAACAAGCAGTCGGACAGGTGTACCTAATAAAGTGGCTGGTGAGTGTACATGTTTGGAGTAAATAAATGTTTTAAACAAATTAAAATGCAAATAGATGATAAAGTGCTAAGCATCATTAGTAAAGAGTGAATGCATTCATATTAATAGTTAGGAATATAAATTGAACAATTCCATGCAAATATCAACCTTACTACGAAAAAAAAAAGTTTTCACCAAAATAGTGAAACCCTTTCTAAGTTTTTTTCTGTATTCTTGTAATTTACAGTACTCCAAAAATACTCAATGTCTCAGTCAATGTTTTCAAACAGTTATATTTGATTTCCCAAAGACACAAGTGCAAGTGTAAATTAAAATAAAATCAATATTTTTTTGTTATTGGCTATAGTGAGCCAACTCTCTTATCCTTTTGATTAGCATTATTTTTTTTTTTTGGGTTGTGCAGTTTAATTTACAGAATTTCCACAAAGTATGTTGTATACTGCAAACTCACATACTTTTTTGGTCACATCCATAACACATGTTTTTTTTCCTCATTTAAAATATTAAATATGTTAACGAATTGATACTTTTCTGATCCTTTAACTTTGTGGTTGGTAGTTTTGGAAATCATAAACAGATTTTTAATGTAATTAACGTATACTTTCTCTGTGAATTTATGTTTTAAATTTTAATGCAAATGTTACATCCTTAATGCTGGAATTGCTTAGTATTTAATACTTTTGAATTGTATTGTTTATCATTAGTAATTCTAGTACAACTTTTTAAATATGTTATGCATTAAGTAATTATCATCACCTAAGATTAATAAATGTTTTTGTAGTTGCTATTACATTGGCTTTCATTAAATTAACGGATGTTAACAAATGGAGCCTAACTGTACAGTGTACATTGAAAATTATGTGACTATTTATAGGCCTTTTATTTGTAATGTCGTAGGACTTATATGAAAATGTATTCATACTTCTAAAAAAAAATCATCTGTTAAGTCTTCAAACATTTGGTGCTGTGATGAACAACCACTTCCAAAACTGCACTCTTAATATTCCTAAAAGGTTAAATAATAAATTGTTTAATTAATCACCATTCACAGTATTTTAAAGTGCCCCTGATATCAATATTGCTCATGTTCTTTATTGCAATACATTCAATTATGAAATATAGTCTACTGAGGTCTTGCTGCATGAAAAAAATAAGCTGAAATTTAAGGCAGAAGTTGTATTAGGCTGGGAGTATGTTTGTGTGTACAGCAGGATCAGAGCAAAATGACTGGGAAAACAGTTTAAGCTGGTAACATATTTGCTTTCGAAACACCCTCACATGGACCTGCATATGTGCACTGGCAAATAACTACATGAATCATTGTGTTAACTCGCAAATAATAAAGCAGCGTTGGTCTATCACTGAGCCCTACACCATATGGATGAAATATGGATTTAAACTGTGTGCTGAGTATGTGTGCATGTGGGTGTTCGCATAATTCCACACATTCCATCTGCCTGCTCAGCCCTTTAAGTCTGTTAATATCTTCACCGGCTCATCACATTGTCTTAATAACAGCTGATTCTTTCAGATTGACCCCTGTACCCTGTGACACGAATCAGCAGCTAAATTTGGCCCAATTGTGGCTCTAGTCAAATATGCAGCAGTGTGTTCTTGCCTTCGGGACACTTCTTCTTCTGTTTTTATGCGCAACACTGAACGGCTGTTAAGCAGCTTTTGTGAGGGTGTTTATAAAGAGTTCTCTTAAATCAGACAGACTGTATACTGAGCCTTGATGAATGTTTTTAGTGCAAGGAACAGTCATTTACTTTTTTGGCAAGACCTGTTTTCTTCAGTGAATCCGTTTCAAAAGAGTCATCGCTGAAAGTGTTGGCAAACTGTTTTTTTTTGTTGTAAAATGTGCATCAATTGCGGTTTATCATGATGATATTTTCAGTTATATTATATTGATTGCCTCAAACGTGTTTATTGTTTCAACATGTTGCTCTCCTGACAGTTTTATTACTCAAATTCTCCCTTTTACAGTGTTCACACTGAAAAGATTTAATCATCGGAGGCCAGCAAGTGTCATGCATCATTGAAAAGACATTTCACTGGGTTGTTACAATAGAGAAGAAAAGATCATTTTTGTTTTATGCTCATTTAAAGAGCCCCTATTATGCATTAAAAAGGTTTGGGGCTCTCCAACAACAGGCTGATATGCATGCATATCCCATATGCATCCCATATACTCCCATATGGTTTGTTCAGAGGTTCATTTCTTCCCAAACTCTTCTTTAGTGCGATCCTAATCTGCACTAATTTGTCTGATGACCCAGTCTGTTGCGATTGGTCGACTGTGTTCAGCACGAGAGAGAAATGCCTACCATGGCTTATCAACATTGTTGAAGTAGCCCGAGTGCAGAGTGTATGTGTGAGCCCAGTGCAGGAGTGCATTAAAGCAATGCAGTTAAACACCAGTATATTGCTCTATTCTTAACCATAAGTAAAAACATCAACATCATCAGTATTAATCCACACAGCAGCAAAAGCTAACCTATTTTTAACCTTGACAGCCACGTGTGTGTTGGAACAGCTGACGCTGGCCATAGCAACAACAAAAGGCAGAGGATCGTGAGCTCACAAACGCATTTAAATCTGTAAACAAAGCGGCACGCGTCACATTTTCAATGTGGCTTTAGACACGATATGCGAATATAAAGAGTTAAGCAGATACAGTACAAGCCGCATGGAGCGATTACAAGTAACAAAACAATTAAATACATAATTTGCAAGCTAGCGAAAACAAAGAGGCAACCATTTTAATCACACTTAAGTTACTTACACTTGTGAAATGGAGGAAGATACTGATCCATGAACTGTGTACTGATAAAGTTCCTGTCAAGCTCTGACAAAGTCCCATACATCAATCGTCTTTTCTAATCCTTTCTTTAACAAATGGCAGTCGAATCCCCTAGAATGTTCACTCATTAATGTTTACTCATCTTCAGTCATGATCAGTCCCACACACACCCGCATTCTGCTAGCGTTTGAAGGGAAAGCCGCGTTCGTGTTTTACTGGATCCTGCGCCGAACATATTTGGTATTGTTTTGTGTCAACATTGATACGAACAGGCAAAAGATCCGGACAAACGACGAATCATTGAAACGACTCTAATTCAAATCTTTTATTTAAAAAAATTTATTTATTAATCTTTTATTTTTAAAAAAGTGGACTTTCAGATTTAAACCTCATCTGGAGGTTTTCATTTAGTAAGATCACTGTTGCACACTGCATAGGTAATTTTCAAAAACCCATAATTGGGCCTCTTTTTTAAACACATTTTTTAAACCCTTTAGATCAAAATGAAGTTTTACTGTGCTATTTTGAATCACTTTGAATTTGACCTCTAAATTTTCTAAGCAAAGTGGTTTGATGTCTACTTACCTAATTGTCTATATTCCCAGAACTAATTGCCACATCAAGCTGCTGCAAATTTATGATGAAACCCTACTTTGAAGTAGGGAGATTGCTGCGTTCGTGATTTTAAGCTTACATTGGATGCCAACCATGTGCAGTGAAAAATAATGCAGTGTTATAGTCCAAAAAGTTCATTTGGGAAAAAATCGAAATAGCATTAATGACTAATGAGGACATTTAAGAAGACATACATACATGTCTTTAAGTAAACACCTGACATGCTGTATTTGTTCAGTCAATGATAAAAATAAGGATGTTAACTAGTGTTGTCACAATACTGGAATTCGATACCAATTGGTACAAAATTTTAATAACTACAGATACAGGGACACTGCAGTGTTTTAAAGCCATGAAGATCAGTTGATTCATCAGCAGATCACCCGTATGTCAGCTCATAGACAGACCAGCTGATCTTTGCAGATTTAAAACACTCCAGTGTCCCTGTATCTGTGGTTATACTCAATAAACAGTGATGAGTTTGGTAAACTGATGACCTTCATGGCCAATCCCAGGGTTTAGGATTGCACAGTGTGAAATGAAAGTATATGAAAGCCCAAAATTTAGAATGAGTCAACTATTTCAAGCCCAAGAAGCCCCCCAAAAATAATCATCTTCCAGTCATTTTCGCAGTCCATTTTAGATAAGTGCAATGGCTTTTTTGCACTACATTGTTTTACATGATTAAAAAGTTTGAGTAACAATTAATTTGTAAACCGTCACTACACCCGAGGGGGAAAATGGCCTAGCGTTTACTTTAAAGCACTTTTTACTACAGAAATTGGTTTATTAGGTGGTGTGGGAGTTAAACGAGGACGTCACCTCAGCAACTGATTAACCATGCTGGAATGAGAGCCGTTAGCTGATGGGAATTATGTTTTGCATGAGCTAGATTATGAAAAATCATCAGGCAAGTTATTTATATTCCTGTCTTTCTCTGGGCGATTCGCCTCATTTTAGGGAGCTTGGAAGCCTAAAGCCTAGCAACTCGCAGAAAAAAAAACAGTACTCCTGTGGTGGGGTATTCAGCACCCTCTTGGTCGGGGTCTTTGTTTTTGCGCTAACTTTTCTTGTGTGTGCGAGTGTGTGTACTGTTCTCATTGCGCTTCCTCCCTTGTGCTCATGGGTTTTTCCAGTCACTCTGGGGCCCTGATGGAGCAGGAAGCCCCACAAGCTTATCATTTCCTCTGCTACTGGCTCTGCCTGAGCCGCATGTACAGTAAATACTCGCGCACAGATCCTGACCGGTGCTGACACACTGACACAGATAACAAAGTGGACGTTAAACAGGTATTTGTATACTTGTGGACATTGAAGCCCCTCGCGGCATGCTTGTGTGTCTGTTCAGTGTGAAGTCTGTGTTTTTAAATCCTGAAGGAAACTGGCTAGCTATCCCATTTGGCCACCGTTGCTTTTCTGTTAGCCAGTTGGCCCCGGTCATCATCCAATCAGCACATTCCTCCCCATGAATACACTGGGACCAATTTTGGCAGGCCAAGCTGGGTGGGGTAATGTTCATATCCTGTGCGCTGACCCTTACACACACACACACACACACACACACACACACACACACACACACACACTTGTATGAGACATCACAGCCGTCACAATAGACCAAAGTTTCTTCTTTCTTCAGTTTCTCGGCCAGTCACTTTCAAGCAGACATGATTCTCAATGGATAAGTAGACAGGTATGCAAAGACAAATCGATTAAAGGAAGTAGGAAAGAATGGCTCTTTAAAGGGTAGCGAGTGGGCACAAAGCTCCCTCAGTGCTGGAGTGGCACTGCCAGTTTGTGCGGACCTGTTGTTGTGTGAGCACAAACCCTGCTCTGTGTGTGTGCGTGACCCAGCTGCCCTCCCAGCATTACATCAGTCTCCCACATCACCCACACATACAATGAGACTCCAGTCAGCCATCTCTCCATATGCCCAGCACGCTGCCCGCATGCAAAAAGCAGCTTTAGACTCTCACACACGTGTTTGTTTGTATGTGTGTGCAGTTTTATTAGCTGGGCAATTTATTAATGCTGTTGGCTAAGACAAGCATCTTTATTACTCATCATAACTACGGTATGTATTAGGTAAGAATGAAACTTTAGCATTCTGTGCTGTTTGCGTTTTGGACACTCACTATCATCATGTTTCTTCAAACCTGTCAAAAGTTATTCTCTGGAACACAGTATATATGTTTTTGTTAAAATTGTGGTTCGGGGTGCTTTCACAAGCATTGTATAGACTCCAACAATTCTTCAGAGTAACTTAGTAGTAGTAGTAGTATTCATATGAGCAGTGTTGTGCTAGTTACTGAAAGATAGTAACTAGTTACAGTTACTAGTTACTTCATTCAAAAAGTAACTCTTATCAAAAAGTTACTTTATCGATTACTTACACCAAAAAGTAATGCCTTACTGTTAAAAGTAATTCTGAGCTACTTTTCCAAATAACATTTTAATGCTCTCATTAATGCCTTTTATAGCGTCACTTCAGCGCTGCATGGAAAATAATACACTGTTGATAAACTACACAGTTTTAATTCATTTGCATTCTCACAGCTGAAACACAAGACAGACTTGAACAAAAAGTCATTTTAAACACTAGTTTAAGTCAGACCAGCAGCTCAAAAATTTAAATACCACAAGGTGATAAACCAGCTGAATAATATATTCAAAAACAAAAAAGCAAAATCTAAAGTTGCTTCACCGTTATAAAAGTTTATTTTCAACCCTTAAACATGTACACCGCTTGAGTATGAAAATAGCGACAATATACAACACAAACAAAACCTTTATGAAATAAATACATGACAGTAATCTGATATCATTCAGAATCAATTTGGTGAAACCAAAAAACTGCTATTATAGACAATCCTAGATTTTATGCATTTTAAACAAAACAAAAACATAACAGCTGCTCAAAAGTGAAATCTGAGAATTCGTTTTTTAAATTAACCACAAATTAAAGGTGGTATGTCAGCAACTTAAGGAAACTTAGCTGTGTATATTCAAAGTGCAAAATCTAAGCTAATCAGTTTTATTATACAGATAACAAATGTGTGCTTATTTATTTGATACGACAAACATAGTAGTATTAGTAATAGTAATTAATAATAGTAACATTAATAGTCTCTCTCACGTGCACATCGACCTACCTCGCGAGCATTCAATCTCTCTCGCATGCACACTTGGCCTCTCTCGCGCACACCTCGTACACAACTGCTGTAAACCGGAAGATGTGGCTTAGACTGCAGCCAAAATCTATTAATTTACCAAGTAGCAGACAAACGCATAATATTATAACGGGGTTACTATATTTAAAAAGTAATACGTTACAGTATTAGTTACTGTCTAAAGTAATTCTGTTACAGTAACACATTACTAACGCGTTATTGCCCAACACTGCATATGAGTGTTAATAAATCATGTCAGAATTGGACTAATCGTTTATATTGAAGGAACCACACAAACAATGCAGAGAATATCCTAAATATGGGAAAGAATTATTTTTTTGAACGTAAGCATCTCCTAGTACACAAGATCATCAACCCAACAATGCTCTGCAAATGCTTAGAATACCCTAGCAATACTCAGACAACCATGGACTGTTAATGGCTAGTAATTCCATGACAACAACCTACAACTTAACTACCTGGAAGGCCATGGTGCTACCCTTGCTACTTTTTAAAACACCCTGTTAACACCATAGTAACCACATAGCAATGCTTTGCACATTTGTAGGTTGTGATGACCAGAAGTATAACAGCCACACTACCATAATAAAAAGTACTTTTCTATGAGGCTTGTTATGAAAAAATAATTTTATTAACAAAATCTAATAATTGTACATTACTCCTTTGATATATTTAATACATACATAACAATAAATAGAATAGAAATATCCCACATGACTCCTAGTGGTCCCTGTTAGTGTTACCACAGTAAAACCATTCTAATAGTTAGCGATTTGTGGAACTAAAAGTCTTATAACCTGATTGTTATCACACAGTGTTTCTACATTAGTGTTGCAGAAAATGGCAGCACTGTTTCATAGCTTTACAACTTTTTAATTGGAGGATTATAAATTTGTGGTTGTATTTGCGAGCTCTTCACTAAATTTAAATGCATGCATCACTGTATATTGTGTAAACATGGTTGCATTTTATAAACTTTTACATTTAATCGTAATATGGACAGCCCTAGGCATAGCAACTACATTGCAACTACATTGCTTGTTAAGTGTGACGTCACGTGAAGTGGCTTCCGGGTCTGTGCGCTCAATCAAACTGCATGGGTAGACTTTTCAAATGGTAATAATAAACGTTTACAAAGCGATGTAAAACTTTTGAAAATCATGATCGCTATATATATATATATATATCCATGCCTAATATCAGATGGCCAGAAAGTGATACATTTTTTTTATAAATTGTTAAAATGTTGATATCTGTGATGCAACTGATGTGTACACCATGATTTTATATAAAACTCACTTTAATGTGTGATATAACTAAAGAGTGGTCATAAAAGAATATTTTCTCAATTCAAATAGTGGGTATTGAATAGCAACACCCTGATAACATTGAACACCCAATTAACGCTATGGCAACAAAAAAGTAGTGCCCTGGCATCTACATAGAAACAATCTACATAATTTTAATAAATGTTAACACAAAAGTGCAAGGTGAAAAATAACAGAGGCTGCGATATCTGTTACCAGATCTATTTTTAGTTATCAGACATCCACATGAAAATATGCTATAGTAAAGTAATTTATAGTAAATACTATAGTAGTGTATTTTTAACCATACTGACACCTCTAATAGAGATAGAGATGTTGCACAATTAGCTAAAATTTTGCTAGAATTATGTATGGGTGATGTGTCACCAAAAATTATTTTGTTTGTGTGTGTGTGCGTGCGCGTGTGTGCGCGTGCGTGCGTGTGCGTGCACAATCCACAATCCTCCCTGGCATCAAGGCAGAGTTTTGAATGAGCTGCAAAAAACAAAACAAACGTTCAAAAAATGTGAAAACATTAAAAGCAACAAAGAAAAAAAAAGGTTTATACTCAAGTTGATAAAGTTCTGCTTAAGAGGTTTTAAATAAGCTTTTGTGTGTGTGTGTGTGTGTAAGCTGTCACACATTGAGCAGAGGGGGCAGGAAAGGGCTGTTGTGTTTCTAGGCCACATTCTTAAGCAGAGAGTAACCAGGCATGAAGTCTCTGCTCAATGTGGCCCGTCCCTTCTCATACAACCACAGAAAGAGGCATCTCTCTCGCTCTCCCTCTCCATGGCTTTGTGCCTCTCTGTTCTCTCACTTCTGCTTGCTGCTTTTTTCCTCTCTCCCCTCATAGCTGAACTGGCCCACTTGGCCCCTCTGACCTTCCTCCTTTTTACTTCCTTTGTCTGCAGAGTTCATGCTGAAACGTTGCATGTTGGTTGTTCAGCGTAAACACCATTGTGTGTAATCTTATCACCTGAAGATGACAGCTGTCTCCTAGCAGAGCAGAGCTGGTTTAGAAAAGTACCAGGAGCTTGGTCGTATCCTCTGGAAAAACTGTGGTCGTCAGCAGATCTGTCACTCCTGGTTTTGTTTAGCTGGGATTTGGCTGCATAACTCATGTTGCCTCAAACCCTCCACAGCTCTGAGGTGTGCACTTTATCCAGCCGTGTGTCACTGAAGTTTAAGAGCTTCTTGTTTGCCACCAGCTTAGAGGAGACACATGTGGATGTGTGTGCTTGACTATGGGTGAGAGAGCTGTTTTTTGACTTTTGGTTAATTTACCTACAACGTAAATGGTAGTCGCCTAAAACTGTCAAAGAGAAACAAAAAAATGAGCAGGATGAAGGTGGATTTGTGTGATGGCTTTTTATTTTTTTCAAAAATATTATGGAATCATTAGCTCACAAATGAACGTTGCCATTATTGACAGTTAGATAGTTTCAAACCTTTCCTCTTTAGGACACAAAAGGTGAAAGGTTGAGTATATGTATACTGGCCACTATTATATTGAACATGAGAGGATAACTGTGCTGTGAAGCTCCTAAATACTTCTGAAGTTGATGTATTTATGTGAGAGACAAACTGAAAGTCATGTCTAGTCATGGGCTGATATAAGATTCTAATGGTATGATAACCTTGGATAAAAAAAATTAGGGTGTTGTGATTACTGTTCTGAAATAGGTTCTATTTAAATGTCTGGGTAAAAAACAAAATTTTCCCCCTTTTGAACACAATATATTTTATTTTAGGAAACATTTATAATATATTGGAACAGTAAACATGTCTAACATGGCTAAACAATTTAAACAATCAATTGATTTCTGCTGTCTTCCTACGTTTCAAAAACAGATATTTATTTACAATTTTAAATGGCATCTTTGGATATCTTTTCTGCTTGAGATACTGTTGTCCTAAAAAACAAAAAACACCTAAAAAATCGTACATATACCACAGGAACGGTATAACAGAAAATGTTACTTTTCCAAACCGTGGTATACCTAGAAACCGGTTATCGTCCCATTAATGGTCATGTCTGCTTCCATATCTTTTCAGATATGTTGCTTTCTGTTAGATTGTTAGTTGGCTATTAAAATGACAACTAAGCCTACATCCATATGGCCACAATGTTTTTTTCTTTTTTTTTTCTTTTGCAGATTCTAAAAGTTTTGTTCCCATACAAGTATTGTTTCAAGGAATCTCAGCGTCCACATGGAAAAGGAAAATCTCAGTTATAATGGTGTAAAACATATCCCACACTTGTAGAGCTGTAAACAAACACAGTGCAACAGGATACACTAAAATAAAAGAAGAATGTAGTCAGCATGCACATCAAGTCCTTCAGCACGCTGAATACAGACGTAAACACAATAAGATGATGGCAAACGCATACATATCTAAATAAATGGCATATCTATCTGATTAATTTTTATGTGACAACAGTATCTTCAGCAAAAAAGATATCTAAAGATGCCATTTTTGTTGTTACTTGTTATGTGTGGGGTTCTTCCTCCATCTGATCACGTGGCATGGTGGTTTCATCATTTACAAAAAGTTGTTTTGTCTATCTACACAGCTATGCTCTGACTTTTTTTTTTTTTTTTTTTTTTTTTTTTCCCAACAACAATGGCAAGGCGGGTTGTGGACGAAAGGCCAAAACTATAATAAACTTTTGCAGACTGACCTAAATCTGTTGCTGTGTGGATAAGGCCTGAAACTAAAATGACTAACTTTGTCTTTGCAACTAACAAAAAAAAGTACTGCAATTATAAACAAACAAACTAACTAAATAAGCCTAATTTAAATAAGTTTGCATAACAAATTGGCCTTAAAAAACATTTCTCCTTTTGTGTTTCAAAGAAGAGCATTAAGTAATGAGTTACCCGTAAGTATGAGCAATAGCAGTGATGCTTTGCTTTAGCAATAACCTGCAATTATGAAAAGTGCTGAGAGAATCTTGTTTGTTCACAAACAGATATTTACATGTTGTGTTTTATTCTTCCAGGTGACATCACACAGAAAGGCTATGAAAAGAAGCGAGCTAAACTGCTGGCTCCATTCGTACCACAGACCCAAAGTAAGACTTCCTGTATGCTAATTTCCCCCAGCCTCCCTGTTTCTTCTTTTTT
The DNA here is from genome assembly GCA_903798205.1 of Danio tinwini. Taxonomy (NCBI): domain Eukaryota; kingdom Metazoa; phylum Chordata; class Actinopteri; order Cypriniformes; family Danionidae; genus Danio; species Danio tinwini. Next base: position 13,374,062 of record CAIGQZ010001345.1, on the reverse strand, counting down.
TGTTTCTTTACACAACGCAATGCCGTCAACAAAGTCCATGTTTATGTAAAGATGTTTTCATTTTACCGCTCTTGCACTAATTAAACCAAGTTTCAATGATGATATATTTGAAATCGGTTTCTTTTCTTACATTTATTTGCAAATGTGTAGCTTTATGCTGCACCCTAGTGGTGATCTCTAGAGCTCCACCAGCTGAAGGCATCAGTCCCTTCATTAAGAGGCTGCATTAAAATAAAATGAATGCCTGAAATAGTCTTGTGGCCAAAGCAGCCATTAGCAAATCATTTTCATATCTGGAAGCTCCAAGTAGTTCGATCTCTTCTGATTCACAGTTCTTTCATAATTTTCATAATGTCCACATAAAGACTTGCAAATACACACAGACTTCCTCTAAGCTGCATATAGAAGGAACCAACACAGGAATTTATCATTCTGGTGGGTTTTGACAGTAAAGAGACCTCAACATAAACTTCCTTGTTACATGCTCTTAACAAGGCATTATAAACTAGATTGCATGAACACATTGTTTACACAATAGGTTTGACCTTCAGATGTCTCATGCACGACACGTCTAAGGCAGTTCTGATGCACAGATACGTTCTCATTTGAACATCAAATGTGCCCGTGAGACTTCAAAGGTGCCATTTTGGTGCTTTGAAGTTAAAGTTCACCTCTGCTCTCTGTTACTGCCCTGTCTGTATTCATTCTCTGATGGCAACATATATATCTTCAAACTGTATATGAAACTTATATATGAAGTGTTTTTTCCCTATTTAATTGCACCCATATTTTTATCATTTATTTACCTTCATTTTGTTTTAAACCAATAATAAATTCTTTCTCCATTGGAAAGAAAGTAATTTTAAACGAATCTGCTTATCAAAGGATAAGATTTTAAGTGGATATTCATTTATGACCTGTTCTTTAATGATTTCTGTAATGCACTTTAAATTTTTTCTGTGAATTGTTCCTGAATATTTAGCATAATGTTTCACATTAATGAACTCTCTGTGTGTGTGTTTTTATTAATAATAGATGTGGACGTGAGTATTCTTTCTACAGACTCAACCTCGAGCCCTATTGCCATCCCTATTGCTGCCCCACGGCAACACCGGGCTCACCGAAGCGGAGGAACACGGGATGATCGATATCGGTCAGGTAATGAAATTTTACCCGTAAGTGTGTCAAGCATTAGGGGTTGGTAAATTTTGCTTAATGTTTTCAAAATAATTATATTATATTTCTTAATTCTATGACACTACAAACTAGGTGCATGATATTGGAAAAAACTAACATTGCAATATTTTCATTCAATGCGATATACAGTATAGTGCAATATAAATGCAATTTCAGCAGATGACTTGAATAGCTTGTACAGAAATTATTATTCAAAATTTTAGATTGATTTGGATGATTTTGAAAGGGAGAGTTTCTGCATAAAATCTAATTTAAAAAATGACAAGCATAGTTGAATACAACAGAGAAAAGATGCAAATAAACAATGATTTATGAGTCGAATAATATTCAAAAGCAGAAATTAAATTAACTGTAAAGTAAAAATAATAATAATAATAATAACACTATTGTTTTAATTGAGTAAATAAGTATACACCGTTTAATTTACTGTGCCCAAATGTAATGTAATGTGTATTTATATAGCGCATTTATCATGGACGGCCATACACCCAAGGCGATTCACAATCGTGAGGGGGGTCTCTCCATAGTGTCCCCTTCATTTTTACTGCGGCATTAGGACTCACACAGACCACAGATTGAATGCTTCTGCTGGCCTCATTAACACTACTTCCAACAGCAACCTAGTTTTCCTATGTGGTCTCCCATCCAGGTACTGGCCAGGCTCAGCCCTGCTTAGCTTCATTGAGTAACCGGTGATATGGCTGTGGTGAAATAGCGAAAAAAGTTTGCTTCAAATTCTTACAGTCAGATCTTACAAACACATGAAAATAATAAACTTTCACTCGAAGGTTAAAATGTGAAATGACTTTACTATGTTGTTAACTGTAATGTCTGGTCAACTATAATCCCAACTACATTGCAGATCTCTGCGATGTGACTATTGCGGGCTTCCACATTGCGATATAAATGATAAAATTATATATTGTGCAGCCCTGCAACAAACCAACTTCAAATAATTAAAGCTGATAAAAGTAGACTGTTTTTGCCTTGTGTCAGCTGCATCTCAGCCAGTAGTTCATGTTTGAACACACCAAAAACACTACAGGTTATTGTAAACTAGCATGTGCCTACTTTGCCTCAGTGTAAGAAAATAACTGTCTATATTAGCAGCTATCAATAATCTTAATTTGTCCTTCAAGCAGAGATACTGAAACTAGGACTGCAGATATACATAGCATAAACAAAGCAGCACTTTTTGCCATTTTTGAATATCAATGATGTTGAATTATCATGTTCTTCAGTCCATGCGGCACATATTATTGTTAAATTATTTGCATAAACACACCACCAAAGCTAGCTCAACAGCTGATGATCATCAGCTTGGTGTGTCATGGTCCTTATTCTCACCAAGGTTGCATTGTTTTCTTCAGAAATGCACTAAAAATTAAAGTGAAATAGTTCAATATTTATTCTTTTACCTGCAAAGCTGTATTAGTAGCATTTTGTTCACATTGTCAGAAATTATCCAAATATGCTTATTTGTTGCTAAAATAGCTTTATTTTTAACAGTTCTTTTATAAATAAGTACAAAATGCTAGAAAAGGAGATTAAAATGTCTATAAAAGTGATTTTCTAAGTGATTTAAAAATAAAAAAGCAATTAAAACAGGTAATATATGCTCCTTTAACATTTTTGCATAAAATGTTTGTATACATGTATTTACTAAAAGTGCATTTAAAAGTGCTAATAATTAAATTTGAAAAAATATTACATATAATATATTGATATGTAATTTGATAATTATGTACCCGCTCCTCTTTTTTATTATTATTTTCTTTTATTTATTTATTTATTTCTCATTAAATTCTTCTTTTGAAAATAAAGTTTTTGTTGGTTTCTTCTTACAGGGTTTGTACAGGTGCTGGAAATCTTTGAAAATGCTTGATTTTTAATGTAGTGTTTTTAACGTTAGAAAAGTGCTTGGATTTTGGACAAAGTGCTTGAACCTACTTGAATTTGAAATAACAGGACTCGAAATTGCAACCGCTTTGGTTCATATGTGCTCGAAATTTTATCTTTGCGAGCTCAAAATATATTTGGGAGCATTTGAGCAATTGCATAAATTTGTTGCTGTGCGACCAGTTTTCATTGCAAAATGTTCACCGCATGCACGTATTTAGGAGACATTTACGCAGAATGCATATTTGCACCTAAAACGCCAAACGCAAGGTAAATTCTAGATCGGATACACGGCCAGCCAGAGGTGCATTATGCACATCAATATAGCAGAAATTTTTATTAAACTGTATAACAATAATTCATATTTTTACAGTACTGTGATGGTTGGGGTAGGTGTAGGTGTTAAAAAATAAATTTTATTTGATAATTTAATAGCTAGCATAAATAAATAATGAAAACTATTTTTTTTTACATTACTGTGACAGTTGGGTTAAGGGTTGGGGTAGGGGTAGACGTTAATAAAATACAATACAGTAGCAGTAGTACTTGAAAGTGCTGGAATTTGGAGTTGGAAAAGGTGTAAGAACCCTGTTTCTAATCTTACATACAGTACCATACAAATTGCATACAAATTCTTCACAATTTAGAAAATTGTTAACAAATTTAGAAAAAGAACTAACACTCATAATTCAAGCAGAGAAATGAAATTCTCCCATATATCTACTTTCTTATGATCACCATTCATTTTGGCTAACATTTTTTCATATGACACATTCTCAATCATGAATTCTGTCCATAATTTAAGTGTAGTAGGGCATTAAATGTCTTCTAAAAACCCCAGTATTATACGTGCTGCTGTAGTTATACCAACAGTTATAAGGGAGAACTCATTCGTAATATGTGGAACCTCAGTTTTATCATCTAAAAGACATCCTGGGTGAGAGGAATATTAAATCCCAGGCATCTATTGTACCTAATTGTCTTAACACAGATTCCTAAAAGGATTGAATCTTTGTACACTGCCGTAAAGCATGGAAGTATGTGCCAATCTCTTGTTCACTCATTTAATTTTTGTGATTTTCTTGTATAATGATACTGTACATGCTGGTTATTTTTAATAGAGCAAAAAACGTACAGAACAAAAGCATTTGTTTAAATAATATGCATTATTTTGTAACATTAAAATATATTTGTTAATAATGAAAACATTCTGACCTCTAACTTCTGAACTATAGTGTTAATCATTTACGTATTTGTTTGTCATTGACATTAATTTGTGCATAATACATGGAGAAAACACTGATTTGGGTATCACTGTTAGTGTACACACACATTTTGGTTGTAGAAAAATTATAGTCAGAATTTACAGCAATTTTTCGAAAGATCAGCAAATTGTGCAAACTGATTGTGTAGTTGTGTAGCATCAACCAGACGTTACCCTCCAGCTAAACCTCGACCACTTTCACAAAGCAGGCCTAAATAAATGTACAGTGTTACTGAGCGCCTCTGTACTGTGTTTGTCCCAACAGAGAGGGAGAGTTCTTTGTGTCTACATGAGTCATTTTAGTACTACAGTCACTGTCTGGTGACATTGCTGGATGTCGCATCTGCCTCCTGTCATGTACCATTGCGTAATTGGTATTTTATTCATCTGTCTTTTCGTTTGTCTTTTGTCTTCTCGTCGTCTCTCTGCATCCATCTGCTAGATATCCACACAGAGGCAGTGCAGGCAGCTCTGGCCAGGCATAAAGAGGAGAAGATGGCCCTTCCCATGCCCACTAAGCGGCGTTCAGCCTTCGTCCAGTCTCCTGCAGAAAACTGCACTCCTCCCGGTGGGTCATGCATCGCCCACAAGCCTTCTGCTGCCCCTTCTGTCTAGATCTCACTAACCAGCAGGGTCTCAAAAAAAAAAAACGGGCACACTCCAAACCTCAAGGGCACACTCTTGTGTTTATATGACAAAAAGGCCACAATGTATTTTTATATATATTTTAACTGTATCTTACAATGGCTACATTTTAATAGGCTGATATTTTGATGCCAATAACGTTTTTATATAAAAATTGCTGCATTTTTTTATTAGTTTTTTTAGTATCAAGGAGTACTGTTTTTTTTGCATGGTATTAATGTAAGTTAACAATTATAACTTTAATATGTTATGTGTAATGTTATCTTCATGTAGTAGTATATATCAGGGTTTCCGTGGGGTCTTAAAAAGTCTTAAATCCCAAAATCAAAATTTTAGGCCCTAAAAGTCTTAAATCTACTGAAATATTGTGTTGTAGGTCTTAAATCTTTTTTAAACAGGTCTTAATTTTCTTTTGTTTATGTATTGCTACCCAATCTGGCCAAAACCCATACAATCACCAACAATCCCAATCTCAATAAAACTTAACTTTTTATTGAAAAAAAGTCATTTTAACTCTATTTTTATTATTAAGCTGTTATTTTAGCATCAAGGAGTAGGTTATTTTTGTTGTGAGGTATTAATTTAACAATAATAACTTTAATATGTTATGCATAATGTCAGACATTGTTTTTATTTCAGGTTATCTTCTTCATGTAGTATATATCAGGGTTTCCGTGGGGTCTGAAAAAGTCTTAATGTCTTAAGTCCCAAAATCAAAATTTAAAGCCTTAAAAAGTCTTACATTTATTGAAATATTGTGTTAAATCATTTTTACAGGTCTTAATTTTTCTTTGTTCATGTATTGCTACCCAATCTGGCCAAAACCCGTACAATCAAAAGCAAACCATCTCAATAAAACTTTTAACTTTTTTTTTTAAATGTCATTTTTTACTCTTTTTATCATAATGGTTTAATTATTTTTCTTACAATAACATTTGTTTAAAAGTGCTGCATGTATTTACTGCTGAGGACACTGACCTGAACAGATTGCTGTCTATAGACTTCGTTTATTATAGTTTTTAAAACTTTTAAAACATTTGTTAATTTTTTTACATTTTAAATAAAGTTTATGTTGGGAAAAAAAGTGTATAAATACAAGTAGAGCTTGCTTGTTTTTACACGATATTTAATATATTTGCTAAGAAATGTATAAAATTATAATATTTTTTTTGATAGGTCAAATAAAAAATCTTTTACGTCTGGGCCTTTTTTTTTAAATCACTTGGCTTTTAACCCTTTGTGAGTCTATAATTTCATTCATAATTGTCTTAAATGTTTTAAAGTCTTAGATTTTTTTTAAGAAACCTGCAGAAAGCCTGTATATTTTTGTTTATTTTCTAGTGATATTATGTGAATATCTCTATTTTATAGAACCATATCATTATTGGTTTTAAACGAATTTCAGTATTCAACTTTCTTTGTTTGAATATTTTTTTTTTATTAATTTTCAAATATATCCATTCACAAACCCTATAAGCCTTACCAAGAAGAGAACTAGACACACAGCTGTCAATTACTTCAGTCTAAAATTACATGTGTTTGGAGAAACATAGCAATGTTGTTGATGATGATGATGATAATAATAATAACAAAAAATATATATGCATATATATTTGTAGGGCATTACTTAATATGGTCAGCATAATCAATAAAGGGGTGCAATATCTTTTAGAATTGTTTACCTGATTCTCATAAAGAGTATCAAATTTTTTCAAGATAAAGACAAGACATCATCTCTCTGGTCCATTGAATAAAGGTGGGTGGAAAAGGGATCTTTACATTTGAGCAGAATTGCTCTGCGCGCTATAAAAGAAGAGAATCTTACACTTAGACGCAGATAAACATGAGTCTTCTGAGGCGATTCCAAATAATGCTACAAGTGGTTCCGGCTCTAATATATATTGAAGCACAACAGAAAGTGTATCAAATATTATTTACATCTACTTAATCTACAAATATCACTTACATCATCTAAAAATTTTTGTGGACATTCATTAGTAAAAATTAAATAAATTAATCAGCATGTAATGCAATTCATTCAAACCTGTTGCCCACAAATACTAAAATGCTGCTTGTAATCTTTTAAGGTGTCAAACTCATCATGTATATGTGTCTGCCTTTTGTGGTCTTTATCTGTAAGTGTTTTTTTTATTTCTTTGTTTTAATATCTTTTTAAACTGTTGTTGTATGCATGTGGCCACAGATACTTCGTCAGCGTCGGAGGATGAGGGCTCCCTGCGCAGGCGTCAAGCCGCAATCAGTGCAATGTTGGCTCAGAACCTCCAGAGTCCCGAATACTGGATCAACCGCTCGGTCCAGGGCTCCTCCACATCCTCCTCTGCCTCCTCCACGCTTTCTCATGGAGATGGCAAAACTCACAACCACAACAACCACAGCCAGGGGCAAACCAGTGCACTTGCAGATGTGCTGGCACACACCCGCATAGGTACTGCAGGATCATGAGTCACACAAACACGCGTGTTCAAGCGCTGAATCACAGACGACACAAAGAAGAGCTTCAGTTTTTATATGTCTGGCACTTACGTAAGCTTGAATTAGTTCCCAGTGATCAGGGCAAAGCAAAACAGCAGCAGATCTTAATTTCCAAGTTCATCAGCTTTAACGGTGGCTATGCAAACCTGTTTGTTCAGTTGTGTGTCATATTGAATGCTGGATGAATACTATGCTGTAATGTGTCTTCATTGCAGATATCAACAACAGCAGCAGCGTCCCGCCTGACGTCACGTCCACAGCGCCTCAGGACAGGAACTCTAGAGTGGACCTTCCAGCCAACGTCGCAGTGAAGGGCATAAGCCGTGGCCAGAGCCGATCCAGTATGATGGACACTGCCGGTGGTACGGACAGCCTCACACACAGCTCTTACATGCTGGAGACTTTGCACTTTCTGAACTGTTAGACTTGTAGGACCCCATTTGGCCAGCCAAAGTCAAAGTAATCCCTCCCTCCAATAGACTTATTTTTTTTGGTAACTGCAGAAAATTGTTGTAATGATGTATAAACATGATTGATGCATTTTGTGGGAGAAGTTTCAGGAACTATGTTTTTCAAACAAGATTTCTGAGGGGGAAGAAAAGAGTGTTAGATAATTAGGTTAAATAATATGCTAAAATGTTTTAATTTAAATACTTAAAGTAGTATACTTAAAAATGAAAATTCTGTCAATAATTGTTCACCCTCATGTCATTTCAAACCCCAGAGACCTTTGTTCACATTTGAAACGCAAATAAAATATTTTAGATTAAATTTGAGAGCTCTTTAATCCATCATAGACTGCAACGATCAGTGTTGCCAGATTGGGTGGTTTCAAATTTGATTGTGCGGGTAATAAAATGGCATAGGCGGGTTGACAAAGTTTGAGCTGTTTTGAAACGTTCATTTTATATGCTACTTATTTATTAGTGACCAGTGCATAGCTTAAAGTGCGTGGGCTTACCCGCAACCGGAGGTGAGGAAAAGTTGTATCAAAATCTGATTCCTGGACAAATCTGACTTACCTTCACATGCACGGCCATCAAGCAGTGCCTGAAGTTAAACTTACAGCGGTTTATCCTGATACTTTGATAGATAATTTTTAACAGCAAGAACAATCATAGAAGCACTGTCTGCTTGACAAGCAACACCTAATTATGTTCAAAAGAATTTAAAACTGCAAGTGGGATGAATTTATACCCCATTTTGAAAGTAAAACATACTCTAATAGATAGTGTAATCTACACAAGTGCAGTGTGTGGGTGAGATGGAGCAATGTTTCGATGTGACCCAATTATGTTGTGGTTCTGTGACTGCTGGTGTTGCTTGCTGTATGATAAAAAAAATTATAACAGTTAAACTAGGTAAATTTCAATTTAAATGAATAAAAATTTTATGAAATATTAATCTAATATTTTGGGCATTGTTTTGGACAACATTTGGGCAGGAAAACATCAGCTATATCTGGCAACACTGGCAATAGTCCAGAATTGTACCAAAAAAATATTCAAACTGTCCATGTGTCAGTAGTTTAATGGGTGTATTATGAATATATGATAATACGTTTGTATTCAAACGTATTCTTGTAGCTTAATAATATATTGTATTGATTCACTGCTCTGTTTTGGGGTTTTCTTCTGCACATTTGGGGTTTGGAACAACATGAGAGTAATTAATAGCAGAGTTTTAATTTTTGTGTGAACTAACCCTTTAAGTCATTTTCATAGGCCCCCTTGAAAATTTACTGAGGCCCCCTGTTGGTCTCCCATTTCCAAACCACTGATATAAATTATAATCTCATCCTGCTTTATGGATTGATTTGGTAATTTTTTTTTTTTGCTTTGCGTTCATTATAAAAAACACTGGACATACTGCAAGCAGCTGTAAACTAGCATGCATGCACAACCTGCTTCTGCACGTAAGAAGATAACTCTGCATCAGCAGGTATCAATAGTTCAAAAGGGGATGACAAAACTAGAACTGCAGATAAACAAACCGTAAACAAAGCAGGGCTTGGTAACCAGCATCATGCTGATCACTGTCTTTATTCCAAACGCATCACGTTGTTAAAATATTTGTGGAATAAAATGTTCTGATGAGATAAAGTAGTATTAGAACAGTCTTTGATCTGTTTAGAATTCTTTGCTAGCTTTCACCGCTTTTGCATTTATTCTCATAACTCATTCTCTGAACTGATTATCCAGTCAGTGCAATCTCTCTTAACAATGGCCCTGATGCCGATTCAGCATACTAAAGTGAGCTGCTGTTTATGTGACACATTGCAAAACTGTGCTGACATTAGTGTGCCACAACTTTAAAAACATTTTAAAGTATTATTTAAAGGTAATTTTAAAAGAAATGGTTTCCAGTGCCTAATTAATAACTTGAAATAGTCAAAAATCATCATAGTTACATCATGTATATACAAATTAAAATATAATTGATCCAAATCGACATTTTTTTTTTCAAGCATCATACTGTTAGTTCAGTGGTTTATTGCTAGTGTTCATTTATGCCATTCTCTTCTGACATAAACGAGACATAAACAACCATTTCCTGTCTCGTGCCTATTTTTAGAGGTCTTGTATGTTTATGTGGTTGTTGTGTTTTTATGCTAACCTTTTAATGCTTAATGTTTTTGCTTTCTCCTCGGTTGTGATGCCACCTGATTGTAGGAAAAGGTAGGTGTGTGGAGGGATGTTTAGTGCAGTGCAGTGACACCCGCTGGTTTTGTCCTTCTGTTTGACGACTCTGTGTTGTTCCAGCTTTGTGATGATTTCTGATTTGTGACAAACCTCTTCCTGATGGAATCCTCTGTTTATGCTGTGACCCTGTCTGTTGCATATGGTGTCCTGTAATCTGAATAGGTGAATGATAGCATATCTGTCAACAGGTGTTCCAGCACACAGTCGTGTCTCCACCAAAATACAGCAGCTGCTTAACACATTAAAGAGACCCAAGAGGCCTCCGCTCAGCGAGTTCTTCCTGGATGACTCTGAAGAGATTGTGGAAGGTATAAAGTTTTATTCTAATATGTTTTATCAAAAGGAACATGCTTTTAAATTAACTTGAATGCAGTTTTTATTACAATATAAACCATACAAACCACACAGAAACTAATCTATTTTTAATCTTGATTTATTTATTTTTTTAACACATGTTCACATTGTCATTTTGAATTTGAATAGGTGTACTCTCTATAGGCATCTCATTTAAATGAAATGAAACAGAAATGTACTAAGTAGCCTGAAATAGTAGTGATGGTGAAATGAAGCTTTCTGAACCAGTGAACTGAAGCTTTCCAAACCAGATCTCAAGAGGACTTCTGCTGGTTAAAGTGTGGGAAAGCACTGTGTTGCAAAAATGTAAAATGTTCACAACTGGCCAAATCATTCATGTAGTAATACAACAATAATAATATAAACAAATTACACTGTAGTTTATTTTTTTTACATATAAGGTATGTTACATTACACCACCGATGACTGTAGTAAAATCCAAGGTATTCATTAGTATTTACAGTTATTTATTCCAACCGATCTTATACCCACACTCTGGCACACTCAACGATTCCTGCATGGGAGACAAATGCTCTGAGGAGGCTATGAGAGTGAGACCTTTGTGGTTGTGAAAAGTCTTGTGCGAGATGTATCATTGTTTTGATACATACTTCGAAACCTCTGTGACAAAAGTCACATCACTATGTAGTAGTACATACATAAAAAATCCTCATTATTTAAAATAAGGTTTCGTTTTTATATAGGATTAAATTACATTTTGAGCTCAAGTTTTCCATTGTGTCTTAAAATCTCTGTTGTAAATATATTCTTCATATTTTCCACTTGCAGTTCCCCAGCCAGATCCTAACACACCCAGGCCAGAGGGCCGGCAGATTATTCCAGTGAAAGGGGAGCCGCTAGGGGTGGTCAGTAACTGGCCTCCAGCTCTGCAGGCAGCACTGGCACGCTGGGGAGCCACACAGGCAAAAAGCCCTGCTCTCACTGCCTTAGACATCACCGGAAAACCACTCTACACCCTCACCTATGGTGAGATGTCACAGTGTTTGGATGGATAAAAGCAGGACCTTCAACTAATATTTTGTCATAGATGACAATGACCTGTTACTTGAGAAATTCATAGCCATAAATATACAGTTGTAGTCATGATTTTTTTTCTTTTTTATATTTCCCAAGTGCTGTTTAACAGAGCAAGGAAATTTTCACAGTATGTCTGATAAGACTTTTCCTAAAAGAAAAAACATTATTTGTTTTATTTTGGCTAGAATAAAGCAGTTTTTCATTTCTTAATAATAATTTT